>SMGT01003191.1:6423-31013 GCA_004794575.1 Lanistes nyassanus
AATCCCAATTGTTAGTTTACGCTTAGTGAGCGAGCTGACGATATAAATTAGGGATTCGCTGTATGCACACGTGGTACACCAGGGGCTAGCCGTGTGAAGACTAGGGTCGTTTTAAAGAAAGGGATGGCAGATCTTTTTGAAGATCTGCCACGTTCCTTACTTTCGACTCTCTCTTTGCTACGTGTATGGGTACGATAGGCTCCCTTGATCGCATACGTCAGCATACGGTTGTGTCTAGCGCTGCCAGTACATTGTTGGGGTTGTCGTTTGACGATTTTATAGCGCTCTGTCCTCATTTGTTCTTGTATGAACATAACAGGCTAACAGATAGAATGCATGACGTGTATGCGAATGAATAAATGGGGAAATGGAATCACCAAATCGAATTACGTTTGAAGGGAAACAGGGAGAATTATAATCCCAAAAATATTATTCCCTGTCAAAAATTTATAAGAACCAACAAAGATTCATCAGACGATCACTACATGGACGCAACATAGGATGCAACGGTAACGGCCTTACTACAGCATTGTTTTACCAGCTAAAGTCCTCTTGACAGGCGGTGTAATCCGTGAACCCGGTAAGAGAAGAGATCCAAAATGTTCAGAAGAAACAAACTTCCGAACGAATACAGTCCAAGTTCACACAACGCACATTAAATCACTAGTAGGGTCCACAACTGTCGGCTACTTCATTACCCATTTCGGTACCATGCCACCTACTGGACTCAACCTAAAACACTGACCCTTCCCCTCCTTTCCCTTAACCCCCTCACCCCTCCGTCTCTCTCTAACTTTTTCTCTCACCTCCTTCCCACTCTCTCTCTCTCTCGCCGACACCCCCTTACCCGCGCTGCTTGTTCTCTCTCTTTCTCCCTCCCCCGCCCACTCTCCACCCCCACCCTTCTCTACCCTTTCCTACCTAACCTTGCGATTGGCGGCCCCTCTTTTTAACCTTTCTTACTGTCCCCTGGTCTTTCTCCTGCCATGCAGCCAACGCGCCACTTCTACTGCAGATAAGTCTTTTTACTTTTCGTTTTTTCGTCGTTTGTCGTCCTGATGAACTAATAGTTTTTTTGGGAAGTCATGACTTGACCTATAATTACACTGGTCAACACTGGAATCGTTACTGACTTAAAAAGGTTCTAATCTGTAGTATCTTGGTGTACTGAACACGAATATGACTATGACAATTTTCATTGGCTCTCGTTTTGAGCATATTTTATATAAAATGCGTAACAAGGGAACTGGACCAAGCTAGAAAAGGACAAAGACGAAGACAATCTACATGTTTCGGGGCACTACCCCTTCATCAGGACGACACAAAAACGACCAAAACGAAAAAGAAAAAGACTTAGCTGCAGTAGATGTGGCGCGTGGGCTGGACAGCAGGAGAATGACCAAGGGACAGTGAGTAAGAAGGGTCACAAAAGAGGGGAAGCCAATCGCAAGGTGGGTAGAAAAAGGGTAGAGAAGGGTGGGGGTGGAGAGTGGGCGGGGGAGAGAGAAAGAGAAAGCAGCGTGGGTAAGGGGGCGTCGGTGTGCGAGAGAGAGAGAGAGAGAGAGAGAGAGAGAGTGGGAGGGAGGTGAGAGAAAAAGGGAGAGACGGAGGGGTGAAGGGAAAGGAGGGGGAGGGTCAGTTTTTTAGGTTGAGACCTACCACCCCCACAACCTCCCAGTACGTAGGATTCTCCTCTCCAACTGGCACCTGTTGTCTAAATCTGAACCCCACCTCTTCAAAAAAAAAAACCCTCCTAGCATCTTGGCGGGATAAGAACCTGCGCTCAAACCGACCACCTCCCTGCCCCCTTCCTGCGGCTCCACCCCATGCAATGTCCCCTGCTGCCACACTTGCCCCTACCTTAACACCTCCACAACACTCCACACACCCAATACCACCTTTGTCATCAAACGCAACTTCATCTGCACCAACAACATCATCTACGCCATCACATGCACCCTCTGTCCCACCCTGTTCTACGTTGGCGAGACGGAACGCACACTCAACACCCGCTTCACAGAACATCTAGCCGACACTTAACACCGCAGAAACACACCAGTTGCACGTCACTTCAGTACACCCCCACACACAGCTGACAACATGAGGGTCTGTGGTATCTGGAGAATGAAGGGCGATTCCATTGACCGTAAGAATATGGAGTCCTACTTCATTACCCATTTTGGCGCCATGACACCCACAGGACTATGATATATCCTGACTATATTACATCATTCTAGGCTTAGGATGTTGTTACAGTCCTACTGGAATGTAATATTGCATCAAATTGCATAATACCATCATGGACACATCATCCAGAGTTGATTGCATCATTTTCTGATGCCATGCATACTACTGCCAGGGGGCTGCTAAAGTAAGCTGACGTCAGCAGTGTACTATATAAAGCCCAGTCGGAAAGGTTGAGCATTTAAAATATTTCAGACTTTGTGCGATACAGTTTAAGATACTGTTACATAAAACTGTTATTATTTTATCCATTTAGTTACAATACAGAACACTAATGCCTCGAAAGTGCGTTAATGCCGCTATATTTGTGGGGAAGTGACATTTGCCAACCAGAAGAAAAGTATCACTTCTCAAGTGAAGAAGGCATATCATCTTTACTTCGGATTCAAGATTGGCGACCAAGAAAAGGCTTGGGCCCCACATATATGCTGTGCTACATGTACAACACAGATTTCACAGTGGTTGAATGGCAAAACTCCATCAATGCCGTTTGCAGTCCCCATGGTGTGGAGAGAGCCAAGCAGCCACACAAATGACTGTTACTTCTGCTTGGTTCCTCCTCTTTCTGGCGGAATAACGAAGCAAAAGAAGTCGAGAATAGTCTACCCAAACATTCCGTCTGCATCGAGACCAGTTTCACATGGTGAGGGATTTCCTATTCCAGAACCTCTAGCAGAATATTCTCTTGATTCAGCTGACGAGGACGAGGGTGAGCGAACCTGTTCTTCTCCTGGTCCGTCACCATGCAGTGATCCAGATTTTCACTGTGATGCATCACTAACCCCACACAGAATAACTTAGGAAAAACTAAATGACCTGGTTCGCGATTTGGACTTATGCAAGAACAAGGCAGAATTGCTAGGTTCAAGACTTCAACAATATCGAAAGCGCCACCAGCAGCGGAAGCCTTTCTTCAGAAAGGGAGGTAATCTGGTATTCTGGTCCGATATTGAGGGCCTCATGAATGCCTTAGAAATCACTCATGACCCACAAGAATGGAGACTATTCCAGTGGCGCATGATGTCCACATGAAAGAGACATACAATAACTTAAAGCAGCTACTGAATTCCATTGAGTATAACAAGTACAGCTGGCACCTCTGTGGTGATTTGAAGGTACTTGCCCTTTTAATGGGACTGCAGCAAGGATATACAAAATACATGTGTTTCTTATGTGAGTGGGATAGCCTAGGAAGAGAATTGCACTACTTGCGGAAGGAATAGACTCGCAGAAAAATGTAGCAGTTGGAGAGAAGAATATCCTGCACCCAGCTCTGGTCGAGGCTCACAAAATCCTGTTACCACCCCTTCACATCAAACTAGGTTGGATGAAAAACTTCCTGAAAGCCGTGGACCTGACTTCGCAAGCTTTTCGATGCCTGTATGAAAAATTCCCTCTACTCAGCGAGGCAAAGATTAAAGAGGGAGTTTTTGTGGGTCCTCAGATTCGAGGACTCTTCAGAGATGACCGCTTCAACAACTTGCTGCAGGGTGATGCGAAACAAGCATGGAATGCTTTTCGCCCAGTGTCTACAAACATTTTCGGGAATGTTAGGACAGAAAACTACAAGGAACTAGCAGAAGACATGCTGATTCAGTATCAGAAACTTGGCTGCAATAAGTCTCTAAGAATCCACTTCATTCTCATCTGTATTTCTTTCCTGACAACTGTTGTATGGTTAGTGATGAACATGGCGAACGTTTTCATCAAGATATTGCAACAATGGAACAAAGATACCAGGGAAAATGGTCCACTACCATGCTGGCCGACTACTGCTGGACACTCCCCAGAGATGCTCGCGAATAGCTGTACAAGAGACAGGCAAAGAAATCTAAGAAGTAGTCTATGACTTGGTTTTTTTTACAGGTATTAACCATAGGCCTATTACTATTGGCATGCATTTCGTGATGTAAACAATAACTATTGCAGATTACAAAAAAACACTAGAGCCAATTTTAAATTTTGACTGTCATATTCCTGTTGACCACATACAAATTTATATGAAATGACTAATTTTATTTGTTGACAAGTGTTATCTGTTGTGAGCAAGATATGACTTAACTCATTCTCTGTATCATTACATCGACCCTATTCGTCGCAGTTAACGTTTTATTGACGGTTGTACAAAAGTGTAATCAATTATCAGTATTTCATCACGTAGTGTCGCTATAAGTAATAGTTCAAGGTCAGAGGGTGGACAAGGGAAACGTGGTTAGACTGAGACGCACGCACGCACGCACGCACGCACACATCTACCTAAACGTGAGATATTCGTCTTGTCACTATCATTCATTCATTGCGGTTGTCACGGAAACGTGTCATGTGACGACAGACGCGTTAGTGACTACGCTCGTGGATTATCGTGAACGCTGAAGAAGCGCTATTTTTAGAACGATGACCCGGACTGTGACACGGTAGCTGCGACGTCAGTGCACGTGCCATGTGTGTTCACTGTCGGATCCAGCTGGCCAGCTTAGCAGTGTAGCCACTAGAGTGTGGAGGAGACGAGTCCCTTAGTGTGGGATCTACTATGAGTGGCTATGTGAGGATATCCGATGTCTAGGCTGAGTTCCGCACCTTGCGAACAACTAAGAAAGTAATGCTTTCCTAGCTGCTATACGTCTGTGTGACAACACGTCGATATCCTTTGTGGATAAAGACTTTGATACTGTCTGTGACAACACGTCGATATCCTTTGTGGATAATGACTTTGATACTGTCTGTGACAACACGTCGATATCCTTTGTGGATAATGACTTTGATACTGTTTGTGACAACACGTCGATATCCTTTGTGGATAATGACTTTGATACTGTCTGTGACAACACGTCGATATCCTTTGTGGATAATGACTTTGATACTGTCTGTGACAACACGTCGATATCCTTTGTGGATAATGACTTTGATACTGTCTGTGACAAGATATCCTTGGTGGATAGTTACTGTTGATAAGACGTCTGTGTGACAAAACCTTGAAATCCTTCGTGGATGTCTGTGTGACAACACCTCGATATCCTTTGTGGATAATTACTTTGATGATAAGTGTGACGAATTTGAAACTTTTTCTTAGACAATTAATTTTTATAGTAAGTCTGTGTGACAACAGGTTGGAATCTTTTGGGGATAGTTACTTTTGATAATCCATTTGTGTGATTACACTTTGAAATACTATGTGGATAGTGGTTTTGATAATTAGTCTGTGTGAACAACACTTAAGGTAGAGGAGAACAGATACTTTACGAACAGTGAGTGTGGGGTCAGACGGTTACGGACTGAGGAGGTTGATCAATTGTAGCGAGCTGACTTGTGTAAAACTTTGGCAGAGTCACAATGTGAGTGAGATAGTTTGTGATACGTGCGGTGATCGGTGAAAGTTGGAAGCCGCTGTGTACATTTTAGAGTTGATAAGTGCGTGAGTATCAGGGAGTGAGTGCGAGCTTGTAGTTTAATAATAAGGTCAGGTCCTTTTAGGAAAACTACATCGTCTCGTTTTTCCTTACAATACCTACTTTGTTAAAGGTGTATGATAATAAAACACAAAGCAAAATTTAATGTCTGTCTAGGCTGGCTACTACCATTATAAGGTTTAACGAATTCATTCATTAGCCACATGCTTACCTAAATAAATAAATACCTCACACTCCACATACATACCTGACACTCCACACACATACCTGACACTCCACATACATACATGACACTCCACACACATACCTGACACTCCACATACATACCTCACACTCCACATACATACCTGACACTCGACATAGGTGTCTTTCAATAATGACGTTGACTCGGCAGTTGAAGATTTCTTCCACCGTTGTTCCTGCTCTAAACCTGGCTTGTTGTCTGCCAGTCGTTCTTCTGCTAGGGCTCCAAGTCTCCTGAATATGTTTTAGCATGACTTTGGTGTGGTGGCTGATAAGGCTAGGAGCTTATTGTTTTGTAGTTTTGGCATTTTTGGCTGCTACCCTTTTTGGGGAGGTGCTGGGGGTGTGTGTCTTGCGAAGGATTGTGTCCAAGCTGTGACACTTGTTGGAATCCCAGACTTTCTGGCATAGTGTGGTCAGCGCCATCACCATCTCTTGGCTTCCATGCTGTCTTTTCTGTGCTTTGCCTGCCTTCATGAAGCAAATTACCTCCCCTACATCCTCCTTGATTATAGACAATGTTTCGGGGGCGGGGGGGGGGGTTAGGGTTAGAAACTGAAAACGGACTTGACCTGTAAGTTGTACAGGTCCTTGCAGTATTCAGCCTGTCGGTTTAGGACTGCTAACCCTTCTGTCAACAGCTGTCATTCCTCGTTCTCAGTAAAACTGGACCTGTTCTCTTTCGGTCTGGTGACTTTATTGAGGGTATCATGTCGCATTTTTTTCTCTCAAAATCGATCGGGGACATTTCCGGAATCATATGATCTTGCCTACACAGGCTGAGATGGTGTGAGGAATAGATTTACTCGAGGAGGAGCTTCTTCTGGATCATAAAGAAAGTATAGATGTTTATGTTAATAGACGTTTATCCTTATGAACGATTGTGTTTATGGACATTTTACGTTTACAGAGTTTGTTTCTGAACGTTAGTGTTTATAGACGTTTATGTCATCTTTTCACATTCTTGGAAAACTAATGGGAGTTATGATTGTTATATTTACAAGCTGAAGACAATCTCCTGTAGTTCTTTTTCTTTTATGTCTCAACTTGCCTCTCCTGTCTAAACTTGTAAGTTTGCTATGACGACAAGACGTTGCTGCTGCTCAGCAAAGTGCCCGAGGTCAGAGGGCGACGTGCCTCCCGGTTCTGCATCCAGTTTATGCTCCACATAAGTCAGCGCTGTCTCAGCTGGTGACGTCAATTGTACCCTCAGTCTTAATGGTGAGTTTTGCTAACCAATGTTTTTGAACATAAATATGTCTTAGGGCGTATTCACACACACACACACGCCAGACTACGGACTACACGCTGCACGCTGAGTTCTTAATTTGTAATTTAAGTTCAGGGAAACAAGATATGTCACGATGTGCGTCGCCCATTATGAGGCCTTGATACTAGGGAAGTTGTGCGCTGTCCCGTGTCTTATTGTGTAGCCGCAGTGACATGGGAGACAAATCACGTCTCGACAGGCTTCTGTCAGGTGCAGAGATAAAAGGCGGCTCACACGTGACAATGGCCACCGTTTGGGGACAGTAAGAAAACCCTGTGCTCAGGTGGAGATAAGCCAGCCAGAGTGTACCCATGAGCCCCCATTGCACTACCTAGCCTGACCTGATCTGTCCAACCAAAGGCCTATCATCGGCTCGGTCGATGTCGCTCACCTAATAATGGCTGTAGCTGCAACCACTATCACAGAAACAAGAAAAACAAAAAGTGAAAAGTCTTCGGTGCAAAATTGGATCACGAAACTAAATCAGCTGAGAAAAAACTGTCAGCAGAAGACATCGGCAAATGGTGGAGACAAAGGGTCTTTGCTTCTCTGCCGGAGATTTCCGATTGACTGTACACCACTACGCTGGCAACGCCGCTGGCAAAACAGATCTGCGGTCGATCCCTGGCAACCGTCACATCAAAGTGGCGACAGGCTAGAAAAACTTGTGCTTGATGGTTGGGCCTACCCCTACCCCTACCCCTAACCCACAACACTCGCCAAACTGTCTCGGAGAAGACAACTAAAAGGGTCGTTGTACATGGAACACGTCACAGAGACCACTGTCTTATTCTGAGGCAGACTGTCTCATTTGAAGGACATTTTATGGTCTAAGCGCTCAAGGAATGCAACAAGCAGAGGTCCTAGTATGAATCAGACATTCGGCCAGGCAACCATGATGCTCTGTAGCTTGTAGTAGAATCTCGGCCAGCCAACATTGAATAAAAACTTTTAGAACTTTTACTTCGGCCATTGGTCAGTTGTCTGGAACGTCTCCCATGTGCGTGCGTGACGTAACAGCAGTAACACAAAGGAAGATTAGTGATGTATGTTGGAGTGGGGTGTGTGTGCGAAGAAGATCAATAGGCAGGAAGAATAAATAGAGATTATCATCTCCCCCATCATTTACCGTCTCACCTCTTTACACCCTCCACCCTTCACAACATACCCTACTCAGTTCCTCGGACTCTGCAGATTTGGTCTGACGAAAAATCTCACAGAATGGTGGATTTTGTCTGGGCTCGCAACTATCTACACCCAAGATCTTTTGCGCCCTGCAGGTAAAAAGCGGCCCCAGCACCACGTAAACTCATACTCCAACCCGTCCTCAACAGAACCTCCCATTGCTGCGCTGACCTTCCCTCCGACCCCCATAAGCTGCCTGTAGGTGGAATCTTCCTCTCCAACTGGCATTTACTATTCAAATCTGAGCCCCAGAACACCTCTTCAATAAACGCCCTTCTCTAGCGTCTCGGCGGGACAAAAACATACAAGATCTTCTGGTTCAGTCTAAACTGAATACCCCCCCCCATCCACCGGCACCACTCCGTACAACGTTGGATGCTGTCACACTCCTTCACTATACAGCTCCCCCCAAATTCCCCTCCCGTGTTCCCCTAAACCCTTCCCTAATCCCTGTACTCCGCGCAACCCTTTAATTTGTTCTTTTGTTTTGCAGTTTTTCGCCTGTTCAGTTTTGCACGCGTACACATAAGAATACAGTCACTGATCCAGCTATTCTAGTGATGGAGTCGGGTTAACCCTAACCCAGCTATTCTAGACACACAGATGGAGTCGGGTTAACCCTAACCCAGCTATTCTAGACACACAGATGGAGTCGGGTTAACCCTAACCCAGCTATTACAGACACACAGATGGAGTCGAGGTTTTGGGCATTACTCCTTTAGCAGGACTGACGAAAGAAACAAAACCAAATATAAACAAAAAAATCACATTAAGAAAATAAAGGACTTATCTGAAAGAGCTAGCAGTCAGTCACAGTCAATACAGTCAACACAGTCAGTCACAGTCAATACAGCAGACTAAAGTTGAGAAGAAAACTCATCCTTACCTGTCTGTTTACTCCTTCACCTGAGCTAACCCAAACTGTAAAATGGAGGCTACATTCTGTAAAGTAAGTAGCTGTTCAGTGTTCTCTGACTTTCTTTCTTTTGGTGTTTTTCACTCCCCTGTAAAGATGATTAGGGTTAGGGTTTAAGGACGTCCACAGGGTTAGGGTTAGGGTTTAAGGACGTCCACATGTGGTGTTGTTGTCTTTTTATAATGTGTTTTACGTCAGGGTTAGGGTTAGGATATAACCCTATGTATTCCTGCACGCTGTTGGTTTTAGATACTCCAAGGGTTAGGGTTAGGATATAACCCTAACCCTGTGTTTTACTTTAGTTCAAGCATTTCTTGACTAATAATCAAACTCTAGTTTCTGCCGAGAACGCATGAGACCCTTAACTCCACCGACACCAACAACATCACAAAACATTGTTTTGTGCAATATCTTGTGTTAAAAAATAATTCCTACACGTACACTGTTTCACAGCAAAGCTGGCGGCTGCTGGTTAGGCAGGTATGCCTAAATGTTTCATCTGGTGTCGTTGGCAGATGATAGATGGTCCAGGAAAGAATAATTCTTGTGAAGCGTGAGCGCCTCACGTCGCAGCTGTCACACGGCTTCTCACAAACGTTCTTTTAAGGCTACACCCCGCCCTTTGCATTCGCCCTTCCCGTCCCCATCGAGTTATTACAGAAGAACAGCAGCTCCCCCTAGTGTCCTCCTGCAGCAGGCGGCAGGTGAGTCTAACCCCGTTCTTTCTCTTTCTCCCAGCCACCTAGCTTGTCTGTGTATTGCAGGTAGGCTTTCCCACTGAGATTCGTCTTTCCTCTTAACTTTCCTACCTCACAAGCATATCTACGTGTGCGGAAATGTGGTCTTATGCACGTGAAAACACCTGTGTATTCCTGCATGTTGTTGGTTTTAGGTATTCCAAGACTGCAGATTGTATTCCTACATGTTTTTGGTTGTAGACATTCCAAAACTGCAGACAGAAACTGTGGGCTTTTGGTTTCCGCTTCTTGTAACAAGTTGTTGGTTGTCAGATGTAAAATTCTATTTCACTGTGCAAAGATGTAAAATATACAGAAGAAAAGTTTGAGATTTATTGAGAAAAAGTTAGACGAACTCTGGAAAAGAACATTGATAAATACAATTGTAGCTGTAATAATGTAGTTAATATACATATTGGCAGTGAACCTGTGGAACAACAGCTACTGGTCAAACTTAGTGTACTGAGATCTCCCACAACTGAAATAAAATGTATTTCTTTATAGACACTATATAGTACAAAAGTGGCAATTTTGTAAGTTTTAAAACCCTGACGTCGTTTTGACTGCATATACAAAAAGCTGATGTCTTTTTTGCTTCTGTCATATGAATTCTAAGTTAGAATACTTTATTGTTGAGCGAGATACGTATAAAGATTAATCTCTTACTTTTAGAATACTACATTTTGCCATCCAATACACGTGTACAAGAAGAATTCTAATTTTAAATGTTTTCATTGTGGGAATACTGTCATCTTCCATTGTCGCCCTGGCGTTATCAGAAAGAACGAATTTGTTTCCAATTTTTGAGTAAACGCTCAAAAAATCTGCTCTTTGACCAACTAAAATGAAGGGTGTAATAATGACTGTATTTTAACGGCATATATAATTATACGGTAACTGCAGATCAACTAACGAAAATCGAAAATCTAATTTCCATGACAGATTACAACGGAGAAATGTAGAGTAAAAGCAAAAATATTAATATCGGAATAATGGAAGGTACTAAACTAGTACAAGAATGTCCGCCATTGTTTCATAACAATGCTGGTATTAAGGCTTGCCACCTTACTTTGACACCTGCAGCATGAAAGCTTTATATTCACAATTAGGTGAACGAAGTGAAACACAGCTCCCGTCCCGCTAGGGTTAGGGTTAGGGTTATATTCATAATTAGTCGGGTGAACGAAGTGAAATACAGTCCCCGTCCCGCTAGGCAGGTAAAGCAATAAGAAGGCACACGGGAAAGAAACGGGACAGCAGGACTGTCAGGTGTTTAAGAAGCCAGCCACTCCAGGATGTATTGCCACGGGGACGATGGTCTGTAAAGTTAGACTGGGGCCAGACATGTACCGACGGACAGCGGGAAGAAGCAGAAGACTTGACAAGCAGCAGCTCAGATAGTTATGACTGTCAGGTGTGCTGGAGGCAGAGCGGGAAGCAGTGTCTTTGAATAATGTCCTACCACTAGCTCTAGACGCTGTATGTGTAAACTCAACCTGCTCAGTAGCTCCGGGCACTGTGAGTCGCCTCGTGTGAAGTGTCTCTCATCTGTCTCGGAGTGTTTCACTTCCTGTTCTTATTCCCAACCAAAGACATATATCATGTAATACTGTCACGAACATCTGACTATCTCATCCTGTGCTTTTAGCACCTGGTGTTCTTGAAGATGAGGCAGCAGGTGTGGCGTTTTCTCGCAAGGTGTCTAGACTTTGCTGGCTACTGCGAAGAAGGCATTTGGCAACTGCACTGTTAGAACCCTTTCAGACAAAACGCAGTCTAAAAGCTATCAGCAGTCTGTTGTATAGAGTCTATATTCTACTCAGTAGTGGCTAAACCACTAGCTCATCTACCTATTTCTAGGTTGAACTTGAGTAAAGCAAAGAAATACATAATGAACACAGACCCCGGTATAGGAACGGAATCCCATTGTTACACCAAAGATTGATCAGGTGCACAAACCAGCTGTGCGTCTAGCGGAACACAAAACCGGAACAATACCGGACACACAATTGTACTTGGAGTGCAGAGCAACTCAGAAAAAAATAACACCTATCGCTGTCCCTAAGACAGGATTTTATGGGATTAATTGGTGTGTCTTAGACAGGCTTAACCAGATAAATCCTTAGGGTTTAAAGGGTATCAGTAAATTTATCTTTATAAAAGGCTCGGAGATGTTATGGCAAAAGGCAGGCTTTGGTAGTATCTGTTTCACAAACCACAGTCTGCCTCATACGTCTTATCACGTTCAGTTGATGATGATGTTGGCGTTGTGTCCAGCTCCGTTTATGACTATTGGCAGTTGTCTTCAGCTCATGCATCGTCTGAGACAGCAGCCATGGCGCTGTGTCACGGATTCTTCAGAAGTCATCTCCAGCCAGTGGCTTTTTTCCTCTTCTGCCTGCTGCCAGTCACCTGCACTGCCACCGCTAACATGGCGTCCCAGGGTAAGTAGTGTCGTCTGCAGGAAAATCCATTTTTGTCCATGTGACTTGTTGCCGCTGTGAAGTGTGTCACAAAACAATAAGGACAACGAAAACATCAAACAACGCCAACCCTTTGCAGTGGCGTAGAAAGAATTTGCGTCTGTGGGGCAAGGGGGAGATGTTCCGGTATAAACACATAGGACGGTGATTCCAGGTAAGAGGTCGTGAGGTCATGAGGTCATGATTGTAAGCCTAACCAAACCCTAAACGCTCACAACAACCCCTCCCCTACCACCCCCACTCCAAAGAAAATTGTAAAAATGTGTGTGTAGATATGTGTGTGTGGGGGTGGGGGGTGGGGGGATGAAAAAGTTGAAGGAAATATCCGTCCCGATTGGCGAATCTTGAACACAACGGTGACAAATCCTCTGTCTCTTAAGTTGACGTCTCACCCACGTCCAGGTCGTAAGTCGACGCTCTATCGTGGTGGTTCTGCAGACACCAGTCCTTCTGATTGGGTGTCTCACTCTCTACTCACAGGTTCTTCTCGAAATAGCAGATTCTCAGCTTCTCCAAAATAATTCGCCCATGGATCACCATTACTCTTGTAACTCTCTCTCTCTCTCTCTCGACAGTCCACTGACGCGTATTCTCTATTTCACGTGACATGGTGTGGCTGCCTCTCATAGAAGTTTACCCATCACAACTCGTGCACTCGCCCATCCGTTCCACTTGACTAGCTCGGGGGCCCGTTCTGCCATGGGGTGAGCCACTCCCTCTCCCTCGCGCCCCTCCTTTACACCTTTTAGGGTTATGTCCGTCCAAGCCGCGAGGAAAGCGCGTGGATCTTGCAGGGCTGGGACTGGCTGGCTTACCAGCTGAACATCCTAGAATGCGTACAACATCCTACATCGACTAATTTTTACAACAGTATGAGGCTCGATATTCTGGCAGCCAGGCTCCGTATGCATGTAAAGTGTACTTAATGTATGCCCGAATAGCCACTTTTCGGGCATAGCTATTCGATCGTTTCTTATACCGGAAAAAATTTGGTATGCCCAAGATGCAAATAGGGAAAGAATAACTGTCCAACGACTTATTTTAAAGAAAATCACCCTTAAAACAAAAGCCTTAGCAAAATTGCAAGCCGCGTGTCAGCAGTCACCGTGACCTTGACTTGTAGCAGTGGTGTCAAGTTACACGCCGATTCACAACTTCTGTGCCAGCATTATCTCATCATCTACAACGCCTAAAATGTCAGCTCTTCGAAATATGTAGTTTCTGATATATGTCTAAATGGTCACGCAGGTCGAACGGATTTTTTCTGTCTCTGAAAACTCTGTTTCGGCGAACTTGGAATAAGTTTTACACTCCGGGGACCACCAAATATTGTTCCTTCTCGTAGGTAGGTAGGTAGGTAGGTAGGTAGGTAGGTAGGTAGGTAGGTAGGTAGGTAGGTAGGTAGGTAGGTAGGAAGGTAGTTTTAGAGGGACAGTGCTTCCAGCTTGCGGTGATTTCGCATTGGGGTGGATGAGTGGCTGTGTGGGGTCCTATTACTAAGTTATGCACTAAAAGAAAAAAGTTACAGACTGATAGCTGCCCCTTGGCTGACCTGTGAATTTATCGTCTGTTGTAGGTCCGTCTTGAAAAGCCTCTAGTCGAGATTGGCTAATGGGAAAGTTTGGCTCCAGCCGGCTATTGGGTGCTATTTACTACCAAATGTAAATCAATGTAAAATGAAAGAGAATATATATATGTACAAGAAAGGGCGCCCTAAGCTCTTGGCGTTAACCCGAGAAAACACATGCTGAAGAGGTACAGGAAAGTTGTTTTTGCATTGCCAGAGCTGCTTAGTACTGTTAGTGTTACTGAGGCCAAAACTGTTTCCTGTGGCGCCACACCAACACAAATATCATGGCCAACACTGCAGGGAGCAGTATTTTATGCAAGAAATGGTGTTTATAGACAATAACAAAAATTGGAAAGTTACAGTATTGTCCTGGTTTGCATACATCTCTGCAGTTGCTGCATGTGACCGACCTTGGGTCAAGGTCTTTGAGAACGACGAGCAGGGAACACCCGTTTTCGGCGAGAAACAAGACCTAAAGATGGCGGTGCTGCGAGGGGCGACAATCCGTGTGCTGATGCACGACTTTGTGGTGGAGCCAGGCGGTTATGCCACTCACAGTTTCACCTCGGGTGTGGACAACATCAACATTCGCGGCGACGAAATCTGTGCGGAGATCATCAACCACATTGCCGTGCGTGGCTGTGAGTTTGTGGAGAACGCACACTATCGTCACTTCCTGCCCTGCACAAGTGGCAACGTGCACGTGGCACAATACCTGGTGGAGAGCCCCAGCTTTCTGGGCCAGGACACGCAGAAAGTCCGCATCTCGTGGTTTGCCAAGGAGATCCAGGCCGACATCTACAACAACAAGCCCTTCTACGGCCACTTTCTGGATGGGGGCGCCACCATCGGCAACAAGGTCAGACGCTTCTGTCGCTATTCTTAGGTTAAAGTTCACAGACACCTCCCAGACTCTTCCGTAGACAGTAACAGACACCTCAGAAATGTCTTGGGTTAGGGTTAAATCAGTGTTCACAGACACCTTGGGGTTAGGGTTAAATCAGTGTTCACAGACACCTTAGTGAGTTCCGTGTTAAGGCTCATGAGACTTCTGCAGTCTTTGTCTACCCAAGGGTTTCAAGACAGGTCAGCAGGAGCAGCCCATCGTGTAACCCATGATATGTTATAAGTAACGTATGAACAGAGGGCACGCATCTGATACTGACCAATCGTGTGTGAGTTGAAGTACGTTACATGAATTAGCTCATGAACAGTCTACATTCCACTGCCGCTGACGCCATGTCTATCTATGTTATTGCCGCTGACGTCATGTCTGTCGTATTTTAGTGCCTCTGACGTCATGTCTGTCGTATGTTCCTGTCGCTGACGTCATGTCTGTCGTATTTTACTGCCTCTGACGTCATATTTTCTTATAACCACAGGAGGAACTGCTAGAAGCGGCAAAGCAGGGCAAAGACATCCGGGCCCTCATGACAGACCGTGGTTACGGCTTCCCGCTGCACGTGGTCATGTGGTCACGTGACGGGCGCGTGGCGGGCCAGAGCAACATGCATCTGTCGCAGAAGTACAGCGGCAACAACATCGTGTACAACACCCAGACGCCGTATCGCTGGATGTCCTCCTGGAGCACCAACGGACGGCGCGACAGCTCGCGGTGGGCAGTGGGCGGCCGCACCAACAGGGGGCGCGGCTCGGACTACGTGTCGCTCAACTGGTTCGTTGACGCCTGCTGGCAGCACGTGTACACTAACGACGAGTACGGCGAGGCTAGCGAGGGCTCGCTGGAGATGCTAGTGGCTGCTGTCAGGACAGGTCATCGTATCCGCGTGGTCCTGTCCAACTTCGCCATGGAAGCGCACTTCATCCGCATTCGTAATGGTCACGTGACGGCCTACCTAACGGACATGATGTCCAACAAGGGCGGCGACTCGTTCGACGAGTTTGACTTCAAGACCGACACCTACTACGTGTTTCGCCTGGCGCACACCACGGGCACGGTCAGGACGTACGGCTTCCTGGTGCGCAACACGTCCATCCCCGTCGTTCCCGTGGTGTCCAAGCAAGCCATCAAGTGGTTCATGGACACCCGCAAGTGGCACAAGATTCTCGAGACGAAGAGCAGCGGGGTGGCCACCTGGGGCCTGAAGGGAAACCTGAAGAGCGCCATCCGCAAAGCCGCTGACATTCGCGTCGGCGTCACCTTCGACGAGCGCAGTGGAGAGATGTACATGAACGCCGACAACGCGCGGGTCGCCACCACTGGGGGCGATGACGACGCCACGGCACAGGCCATCCGGGTACTGGGCGACCGGCCCCATGACGCACACGAGTACGAACTGGCCGCCTACCCGTTCTGGGTCTACCTGTGTGTGCCCACCACCTCCTCCATTAACCTGTCCGGGTGGCAGCTGGGAGAACATCGCCGCTATTTTCAAAGCAGTCGTCGGGCACAGACCGCGTGGTTCGCACAGCTCTAACCGCCTCTCACGTCACTGATGATGTCATGAGTTCACACAGGACGCTAGTCACATAACAACAACTGGGTATTCGCGGAGGCAGTCGCCGTGTTTTGTAATGAGAACGTAACTGCACCGAAGGAACAAACATAAAATCAATGCCATTCTCCTGAGGGGGATGATTCGCTAAAACAGTTTTTCTAGTCCAAGCGCTTTCCTTCGTGGTCCAAGGTCGGTGCTACAGTGGCTGTACTTCGCTCTGACGGCGCCTTCATGCAGACCGGCATGGAATCTGTCTCTGTAAAGGTGTCCCTATCGTGGAATCTGTCTCTGTAAAGGTGTCCCTATCGTGGAATCTGTCTCTGTAAAGGTTTCCCTATGACGGAATGTCTCTGTAAAAGTTTCCCTATCGTGGAATCTGTGCATGTTAACATGCGTGTAGGTGTGGAATAAAAAGAGGGCATCGTGAAAAAGATTCTGGTTTTTTTCTGGTCACCTAATCCCAGTCCTGTTGTTTTCTAGTCACAGCACATTTTAGTGTGAGAGGGAGGGGGCTGAAATGTTACAGCGTGCATGGAGCGCAGCTACTCGGTGTCGACATCGCGCTCTGGGTTTGTTGGAAGACATATATGGTAGTGGTACTGGTGAGGGTGGAGGTTAGCACTAGGTACTCTATACTGTGGGGGAGCGGGGGTGGGGAGGCTTCCGTTGGCCAGTGAACGACTGCGCTGTGTTCGTGTTACAACGCGTGAATTAGACCGACTGCGCTGTGTTCGTGTTACAACGTGTGAATTAGATGGCCGAGTTGTCCAGTTGCTAACACGTGTTCAAGGGGCTTGGCGCCTTATCCCAGTATATGTAAGAAGCTTGGGTTAACCCTAACCCTATCCCAGTATATGTAAGAGGCTTGGGCATTCTGCTTTTGTGTTTATGAAGCTCCCAAGCTGTCTGTAAGTGGGATGTCAGTGATGCCTCCAATATTGTGTAACAAAAAATAGAAATAAAGTAAATGTAAAATAAAATAAAGTCCAGAGAAAGAAATATGAACAGTAGAGTGTAAATAGAGAATAATTGTTTCTAAGCAGTCGAAAGTTATCTTTACAATATTAACGAAAATCAAGAAACATATTTGTGTAATGCGCGTGCAGTCCAGCAATGCTCACTGTGATGCAAATTTTGCCACAGTTGTGGTTGCAACTGGCAAAGTGTACTTATAAAAGTGAAAACGAGGGGTGGGTGTTGTGGGAAATGGAAACGAAGGGTGGGAGTTGTGGGGAATAAAGTCACAGGAAACTTAATACCTGGCTACCCTACCCCTAACCTTGGCTACCCTACCCCTAACCCTGGCTACCCTACCCCTAACCCATGGCTACCCTACCCCTAACCCATGGCTACTCTACCCCTAACCTGGCTACCCTACCCCTGACCCTGGCCACCATACAGGTTCCCAACCTGTCACTAATATCGCTCTTACCCACCCATCCCTTCACAGAGATTCGATTCGATTTTCTTTATTGTCATAAGACCAATGTCCTTTAACAAGGGGGAGCTAACTAGAAAACATTTACATAACTTTATTGCATACGCATCCATTTAACTTCACATTCAAACGCATCCATTCAATTTCACATTCGAAGCAAAATTTAGATGTGGTCAGTAGACTGACCGAACAAGTTACGTGATTCGTACACCAATGCCTTGAGACAGTCATGATAATAACCTGTGAATATGCTGGTTGCACGGCAGGCCATTCGCGGTCAACTGAATGAAAAAGCTTTCGTCTTCATGGTAAGCTCCGTCTTCTGTCCAGTGCTTGGGTTGTAAAATGGCGTTGATGTATAAATTTCATCCTGATTTCATGAAATGCCTGACACTCCAAAATAAAGTGACATTCACTCTCCCACTCAAGTCCACACGCAGCACACACTACATCCTCTCCGTCTTCCATAGAGTACCATGCTTTTTGATTCTTAAATTGGGAGACACGTAACCGGAATCTTAGTAGATAGTTTCTAAGTCTTGGGTTTAGAATACAGGGAAGGTACTTCTCTGCTCTCGGTTCAGATTTAAATGTTAGATACCACCCGTATTTCTCCCTTGCTTCTAGATCACCGTGCCATTGCTGTGCGTTTATGGCTACAACTTTACAAGCCTATCCTTCACTTCAGACAAAAAAATCTTTTCGTTGCCAACTCCCTGGTTTTCCCAAACGATCCCAAACCCATTCTTGACTAAAAGGTTTTTTTTTACCTTGGTAGCCCAGTAACTTTTCCCCTAGCCATCTAACGTTACGAGCATTTCATATGCTTGACGGCATGTTCTGTTTGTTGGCAGTCGAGTTAGCCTTATCCAGTATCTAGTACACGTCATCATCACACATACTGATATTGGGTACCGTCCAGCCTCACCATAGATCATCTTGTTCGATGAACATTGAGGGACTCTGAGAGAGAACTTAAGAGCTAGTGTTTGAATCTTGTCAACTTCCTCTACACCATGAAGGCCCCAGATTTCTGCTGCGTAGGTGAGAACAGGTTTAATCTGCGAGTCAAAGAGTTTTAGAAATATGTTTAAGTCAGAACAATGTAATTTACGCATAGTTTTCATAATTTCAGCCACTCCTATCATGCCTTTCTTACAGAAGTCTAGGACTGCCTGAGTTAGGCTTAGTTTTGTAGTGAACACCATACCTAAATACTTATAGGAATTTGTAACACGAATTGTCTCCCCTCCATACACCCATTTCTCATTCACTGATAAGTGCCCACCTTTTCTAAAGACCATGACATTCGTTTTACTGAGGTTTACTTCTAGTACAAGTCTGTGCACCTCTTTATTCAGGCAATTCAGCTGGTTCTGTAGCTGTGTCAACATGAAAGAACGCTGCTAACATTCTGACTTTTTTCTGAACATTCTGTCGACACTAATATCCATATCACTATTTTTGCTGTGTCTGCCCATAGGGCCAGTCTGCCGACCTGTTGCGAAATTCTCCCTGCTTTGATCCAAGTGGCATACTGGAGAGTGAAAATTTCTCTAAATTTTCGTTTGATGGACGATTCAGCTCTTAGCCAAACCCAGACCAGAGGAAGACCCGGTCTTTTCAACCACAATATGTGGTCTCCCTTCGTAAAGTCGACACCAAGTCTGCTCCACAAGAAAAAGTCCAATAATCTTCCTCGTAGGGGTTTGAACAGAAAAGGATCGTCTGCCGAACAACAACAACAACAATAATAATAATAAATGTAGATTTTTAACGCGCGAAAACACATTTCATGCACACTTCGCGCGGACGAGGCACACAGACATTCTAATAAAAAACAGCGAACACACACACACACACAGAGGGAGAGATGAACGCAACACTGACCAGCAAGTGAGGATACAGGTCGTCCGTCATTCACTGGCGGATAGATACTTGATACTAAGAACTCAAAAGGTGCGAGTAAAGAATCTCAAAGACTGAAGACATTTTGAGAACGCCCTAACATCTAATTTTGTTCATATTGACAGAGAAAGCACAGTACTGACTACATCCCTATGGTCCTTTCTGTCTTTTTTTTTAGGTCACATATCACATGAGCCAGGTGGTGCCGGTATAGCAAAGAACGTGCGTACAAAACTGGTTCTACATATCACTTGTATTTGCTGTCTGAACAGACAGACAGACAGACAGACAGACAGACAGACAGACAGACAGACAGACAGACAGACAGACAGACAGTGCAGGAAGAAGAGAGGGATAAAACAAAAGAAAAAATCTTTTCACACTTTTTAAAAATAACTAGCTTCTAAAATATCTTCAGTGTTTTGTGCTTGTATCTTTGTTTATTAGATTCTGGATTTTTACTCAAAATTATACACAATATATGCATTTGTCAATGTCACAACTTGGGAGATTTCTTTTTGCTCTTGACGGGTCGTCTGCTCTGCTCGCTCTCGCGACCACCGTCAAGAGTGACATATGCGTAGGTGGAACTATCACTGTATTACTAAAGTTAATTAATATGATTTCTTAATCATATGGCCGAGCCCCCACCACCTAAAGCCTCCCATAGAGAACAACAAAAGACCGTAATACAGTGAACATAAAATAGAAGAATGTATTGTTGATAGAAACAGCGAGTATTTACAATCAAGACAATGTGTTACAACTCGTTTCAACTCTAGGGCTCCCGCAATTTCCTTCTGTTTGAGCTAGGTCTACTATAACATCTAATACCAACCTACATCACCCGCCTCGCCATTAAACATAATGTCAAAACCACGTACCTTAATCCGCCTTTGCATACGAGAAAAAGAATGACCACGTGATGCACAACACTCACAGAACACAACACTCGTTCCCGAATGCTTCTTACAGTCCGCACGACAGTCTGTACGTTGGAACGCCCCTTCCTTGGATATATTCCAGTAGATATCCTGAAGACCTCTCGAACACCTCCACGTAACAGCAGACTTCGATGCCGACGATCACACACGCCACACAGGATATGACGTTTTCCAAAGGCTGACACACAGCCCCTTGAGCTCACCCAAAGAGCTCGGTTACAGACAGCCTCCTTGTAAGGCTGGACCTTCGCCGCCTGCTTCAGACGGTTGTCTTGTCCGCGGTCTTCGGTCTCCCTCCTTTACGTTCTGCAGTCCCCTCCCGCCCGGTCAGCGTAGAGGTTTTTCCCACAGCAGAGGAGCACGTGTTGCTAGAGTCTCATACACCAGTCTGGAGGTATCCAACCCTCGCAGAGTCCCTTGCGCTATGCAACTGGTCTACTCAAGCCACGTGCTGTCGCTACTAGACTTCCACACGTCTAGCAGAACGAGACACCTCAAATTCTGCAGCTGAATCCTTCAGCTTTCAGCAGACTTGTACCACAAGACACGTACGTCTTACCACAGCAGCTCTTCTTCACAGGAGTTCAGGCTAACAATGCCCTCACTGTAGATTTGGCTGAAGATGTCCTCTCACAGGATACTTGGGTAGAAGACGTTCTCTCACAGGATGTTTGGGCGTAAGATGCCCTCTCGCAGGATGTTTGGGCAGAAGATGATTCGACGGTCTAAACCAGTCCTTTTATTCTCGACATTCGTCCGTAGATTCTTTCATTCACACGCACGTGGTCAACAAGGCGGTTACATGTATCACCCAATCAGGCCAGAGACAGCAGAAGCCACACCCCGTGTCAACTAGTAGAACACGCCCCTAAGTGGACACCTAGGGTGGACACAACTACCCCCTCCCCTTCCTGGTCGTTTACACCCATCGGCTACATCAAAGCTCTTGATGCTCGAGACTACGCGTCACTGGTTTCCTCCAGCTTCGTAATCTTCCCCTGAACAAACTAAACCACACCAGGTCAGCCTCAGGGTAAGTAACACCTTGCCCCTTGCTTCTAGTGCCAGCCCCCCCCTCCATCATAAGTGTGAACAGGGACCGAACCTGGGCTGGTGATGACGTGAGCGGCCAGATGGCGGCTTGAACTAGGGATAATAGACCTTAATTAGGGCCGGAGAGTCGAGGATGGGTCACACCTGGGATCTATGGTGCAATCTCCTTGACCCACCAGACCCCAACACGTGACAGTCAAAACTACTGAAATTTTCCCCTAACACCCAAGTATTTTTTAGATCCTTCACCTAACGGTTTGGAAGCCACCAGACAGTTAAACAACCGTACGTAGGTACTGAACAAAGGCTACAGAAGTATCTGTACGAGATTTCCATTTTCACATATCCAGTAGGAATTAGGTGAAGGTAAGGTAAGCTAATCGTTGTCCCGTGACGTGTTTTTAGGTCATAGAGGAAATAGTCATAGATTTTGGAAAGAATTGTTCTTTCCCAGTTGCAGGCCCATCTATCTCAGAATAACCTCCTTGGTTATCTTCAGTCAGCGTACAGAAACAACCACAGCACCCAAACCGCGGTTCTCTACGTCATCAACGGTCTGCTTTCTAATGCCGACGAGAGACTCGTGTGATTGCGTTACTTGATTTGAGCGGAGCATTTGACACCCTGGACCATCACGTCTTACTTGACCGTTTGAATACGTCGAACCTGAGCAGCCGTGAACAATCCGTCGTTGTCGATGGCATGGTCTCGTCTCCTCATTCACTCGTCTACGGGGTCCCCCAGGGTTCAGTTCTTGGGCCTGTACTGTTCACTCTGTATGTTCAACCGCTGTCTGCCTTCATGGCTTCCCACATGCGGATGACACCTAAGTGACTACCTGTTCCCCTCCTGCACAGACTGCTACTGCCTTGACTAACATTCAGTCTTGTATTGACGATGTGATGCACCGGATGAACAATAACAAGCTAAAGCTTAACACAGACAAAAGTGAGGTCATGTCAGTAGGTTCTGCAACACATCTCAGGTCCGCCGACTGTGAGTTCGCTGACATTGGGGGTGAAACAATTCCTTTCAAATCCTCAGTCAAGTATCTCGGTGTACACCTTGATCTGACATTTTCCATGCAGCCACATATCGGTTCTGTGTGTCGGGCAACTTTTCTTGAGCTCCGGAGGATTTCTTGCATCCGACCCAATCTCTCCGCTAAAGCTGCTGCTAGACTCATATCCTCCACTGTTACTTCCCGCCTGGATTACTGTAACTCTGTGCTGGTAGATCTCCCTGCTGAACAGATCGCTCGACTTCAGCGGGTTCAAAACCACGCCGCGAGACTTGTCTTGAGGCAGTCAAAGCGGCAGCATGTGACGCGCAAGCTCCAAGAACTTCACTGGCTTCCAGTAAAGCTCCGCATTCAGCACAAGATCGCTGTGTTCGCGTATCGTCACTTTGATGGTACGCTCCCACCGTATCTGTCGTCTGTTCTTTCCACCTACCGCCCCACTAGACAACTCAGGTCCTCCTCCGAAAAACTTCTTATAGTACCGAAAAACAATCTGAAGGCATTCAGTCGGCCTTCTCTTAGTTTTGCTGCCCCCAATGTCTGGAATTCGCTGCCGGCTAAACTCCGCGATGTTCCTTCTCTTGCTTAATTCAAAACACAGCTCAAAGCCATCTCTTTCACCTCGCTTTTCAGACCGCCTCGGTGGTCTAGTTGTTAAAGTGAGGGTACACTCTCCATGGCGACTTTGTATGCATAAATAGAATGAAATCTGAGGAATCGCGGGGTACTGGTCATTTTACCAGAAGATCGACCGATCAGTCACTATTTTAGTCGAAAGTTCTGCATTGAGGAGACTGACCTAAAAAAACCGGAACAGCCGAATCGAGGCTCATGACGTCACCCAGGTAACAACAAAGACCACATGCGACGGTCATACGAAAACCCGCACAGCCACGAACAGCCGCGGTATAAATAAAAGGTTTTAAAAGTATATCAAGCATCAGAATGCACTTTCTGAATTATCTGATGCATAATATGCCAAAAATCGACACGAGTACGTACATTTTAAATATTTATGTCAGTACTGTTATCGTCTGCTCGTCTGCCGTGTATACGTGCAGCGGAGCAGGTTCGCCCCGTGAGTTTTCCTCTCTCCTCTCCCTCACTCTCTCTTCCCAACAAAGGCAGATTTTCGTCTTGCACACAGATTTATTTGGGGCCGCTACCGCTGCTGCTGCCCGACGGCTAGGGTCGCTCTGAGAGCCTGCCCGTTCCGATCTGCTCGCTCGTGCTCTGCCTACATGGTTCGTCTCCCCATTGCACTCTGCCCTTCATCTCTGCCTTTGCCCGGTCCGTAGCCCACTTTTATCGGGTAAGACGCGAACCGCAACGGGGGCACTGTTCGGGCAAGCAGCAGCAAGCCGGCGTACATGCCGTGAATGCCAAAATTTGTGTTTCTTACACACACAAGACTTAAGATTAAAAATACAAAGAATATATGTACACGAACATGAAAATATGCAATAAATAGAGTGCGCTCTGCTCTTCCTGTTAAGATGTTTGATGAGTTTAGTATCTACTGAAAGAGTAATTCGAGTAGAATCCGAATATGTTAGTTGTTAGTATCTGCAACTATCCTAGAAGGATATAGAAACGTTTAAAGAGAGTGAGCCTAGCACAGCACGCGGTAAAAGGACACAGTGCCTCACAGCCACGGTTCGCTGGGCACCACTCGACCTGGGCACCCCCCCCCCCCCCCCCCCCCCCCCCCC
>SMGT01003192.1:0-32116 GCA_004794575.1 Lanistes nyassanus
AGCGCTGCCAGTATCTTTGTTAGAGTTATCTTTCGATAATTTAAGCGCTCTGTCCTCATTTGTTGTTTATTGATTAAATGATTGTTTGGCTTGTCCAAGAAATTGTTTGATCGCGAAATTTAATTATGCACGAACAGTTGCTGCAGACTTAAATTCCATGGCTGCGTTTGTAACGTTTTGTGGGGTGTGCTGGAATTCTAGGGAAGAAATACGAAATGCATACGCCTAGTGCAGACCCTCACCTTTTCAATCAAAAGGTACACGACCAGATAACTTAACACATTTATTGAACTATGAACATTAGAAATGAAAGCTGAGGAAAGAAAGGTGCAGATGAACAAATACGTAACATTGCGTGTGTGTGTATGTGCGTGATAGCAACAGTTTGTGACACGAAACAATTGTTTGAACAATGTGTAATCCAACTAGCATACAATTAAATTCATATGAAATAGCGTGATAACGCAAAAGACTACTTGCGGGGGAAATGAATTAATCCAAAACCGGAACAGAACAGTTAATCCAAAAATCGTTCTCATCAGGTAATGGCCCGCAGAAGTAGTCCGAACAAGATGGGATGGTTGACACGTAAGATGCAGTTCGTAGAAGTGCAAATGTTCTGACTGACGAGCGTAGATCCGAGAAAAGTCTGTAGCAGGGTCAAAGGTGATCTGTGAGTCCAGTCGTACCGTGCCAGAGGAACTCAGGAGATGGAGCTTGTCCAAAGGTGTCAGGAACACTGGTTACGAACCATGTATCGTACTGCTAGTCCGTTAGACCTTGAGATGTCCTTGCTTAACTGTCACAAGGTAACACTTGATGCCTCATAGATTTTAGATCTATGAAGAAAGTTCACTTCTACAAGTGAAGGGGTCCGTTTGACTGTACACTCCCAGCCTACTATTAGACTGTTTACATGAGATACAGGTTCACGGTGATGAATACTGGTAACTCGTCCGTTAAACCTTACACCACTGAAGATTTAACATTATCTTACGATTCTTCATAAGACAAAGAAAAGTTGACACATACTCGCTGCAGAAGCATAAAGTACTTCTCCGGGCTAGTAATGAATCACTACAATAGCTTGCTATGTAGCTACACGGATGCAGCCTTCATAGTAGAATGTATAGCGTACGGCTAACCGTTGATGATGGATTCGCGACGAGACAACTATTTCGTTTCTCGACACTTTCTTTCCACAACGCTATTTTTCTGAATGAGTTAAGTCTATACGCGAAGTCTAGTTCCTTCCAGTGACCGCTGAACAATGATCCTACATTAACAGCGCGTCTTGTACTGTTGGAAAACCGTTAACAAGTCTCACAGACTAGTAACACGTCTGACTCTTCCGTATCTCCAGACCAAAACTCCAAAATCCGTTTAACCTCCCTCTATGTTTCTCCCGTTTCCCTGGACGACCAAATTAACATTTGCCCATTGGTTTCCGAAGACTGAGTCATACGCGATTTTGTTAAAGAACAAATGACGTCTTTCCTCTTATTACTACGAACTTTTATGCGTCACTAACGTGTCAACAATTCTATGAATGAAAGGATGCAATACTATGTAGAAAAAATGATACAGGGTTTAGAACAGTCGCGCTGAAAGAAAACCTTGCGTAACGCAACAGCGTTGCAGTACGGTTCCTGTCTCATTTCTGTGCCTCAAATAGTCCATAGAGCAGCTGGGTTTTACCTCTAAACTGTACGGCGTATTTATCTGTAAAACTGCAGTGTGATCACTCTAAAAGCGTTAACCCTGTCCCGGGTACCCTATTGTCAATGTACTTGCAGCAGCTTGCTGGAATCCATAAGGCTGTACACGGGATAGCAATCAGCACACAGCAGAAAGAAATGTTTAGCCCTGTTAGCCCCAAGTCATTCTTTGTAGCGCTTTAACTTCCTGTAAGCAGCGTTCGGTGTTGATTTCATGTGACCGTGTGAAACAAAGACGCTATCAAGTGTTATTTGTTCAACAGATGCTGAAGAACCGGCAAGGTTCTCGTGGGATCAGTTTTATCAAACTATCGTGCTTGAAGAGGAGGTAATTGCAGTTTTCTTACTCTTGCATCTGTACTTATGAAAATGCTGCTAAGATTTCTCCGAAATAGAAGTTCTCATAGCATTTTCTGTCATTCCAGTTCCATATCCAACGACCAAAAGTTTCTGCATATCCAAATCCCGCTTACCAGGTAAAAGCAATATACCATTTTCTATCTAAAAGGCGCTCTTGCTGAATCTACTAGTTGCAGAAATGTTTTTTGCAAAATACTTGCGTTTCACTGTCCATTATATATTTAAACAATGAAGACCTTAGAAACTTTGTCACAAATTAATTTGTCAACAAGTTATAAAGATAATTAACTAGTGCAGTCTTCCTTAGTAGGGTGCGGACGATTGTCAGTCATCCATCATTGATAAATATAAAGCCATAAACCGTTTGTGTGAAAATTTGTAATACTATTGCAGAAAAACTGTTTTGATTACTGAGACATCTATTAGCAGAAATTAAGACAAACGTTTGTCTGTATAGTTTAAGTTCGTTTATTTATTTGCTGTAATTGCAGATATCAATACATACGCCATCATTGGATGAAGCATAAAAAATCTTCTTACCATATAAGTGGGAGAACACTGCTCATTTTTGGAAACCAGACTCCTTGCAGATGTCTACGGTTACCCTACAACATCTTTCTACATCATGTCTTCAATAATGTGTTATTTTAGTTTTATTTTTAACTTTTTAGATCTGCCTTATTTCCTGACAAGAACATATTCATTGACTTTATGTAAATCCCAATGCAGCAACCAAATAATTCATTTAGGAGCAATTGAAGATAAAAGCAATAGAGTTTCGCATCAAAGGAGGCAATCAGTTGAGATTTTCCAATCCCTGAGAAAGCACAAAAACAACTTTTAACTTATGCTAATTTTTCTATTCCTTATATCAGCTAATGGTGATCATTTAAGTAGCTAAAGACCATTTATTTGTAGAATATGAATATTGTGTGCGATGGGCGACACATTCTCTTAATCGCGCACCCACACGCTTAGAAAATGTGCAGCGTGGTACAGGAGCAATGTCTGAGGCAACACAGGATATTTTTGGTTTCTTCCTTTGGATTGAATCTTTGATAAATTATATCGTATCTATAAAAACATGTTGTGTTCCACACCTTCCAGCTATATCAGAATTATTCTGAACTTGTGTATGTTCGGAAACTATTAGAAACGCTCTCCAGGTGCCGTTGTAAGTGTAGTTGAAAGAGATTTAATCCGCAGTTTATCTAACTGAACAGAACTACGAACAAAAAGAACTGACGAATGAGCACAGTGAAGAAATCTCTGATAGTAGCAAGCTGACGAAGGAACGGCTTGAATGCAGAACTCTTGACATAAATTGCAACTAATGCTGCTTACATGGTGTTGTCTTTTTTAACTCACGGTGAAATTATGTTCAGGGGAAGTAGTTTCGTCACAAATATTCCAGAAAATAGAAAAAGTGCAATATACGTGTAAAGATACTAACTGTATTCTACTAAATTGAAATTGAAATATGATCATGGCATTATTTCCTGTAAGCTTTCACGCTAATTTTGATCTTTAACAAAGTTATTTCCCTAAAAATATAGTCTTCTCTTAGCATACCTTTTTAATAACATATATAAAACCCATAGTAATACACATAACTATGCTCTTTTCATTTAGAAGTTCAGTAATTATTCAACAGTTTTAGGCTTTATTGATCTATTTAAAAATTTTGGGGCATAAATTTACAGACATGTTATGGTCCACACTGTATTGATGCTTTCTGAAAATGTTGTGTGAATGGTTTTTATTACTGTGTACAGAAAAAATATAAAGCAACATTATTTATTTATTAAGTCTTGATCTTTCGACCACTATTAATTTGTCCCCTTCTATCCATTCATCAATGCGTGTATTTTCATATGTAACATTTATGGAAATACTTAAAAAGTCATCACATTCATAATTATATTTAAAATGTGTTTAATTTTAACCAACTCTTGTGAGTTTAACCAACTCTTTTGAAAGAAAGAAGTGCGTGTGCGTGTGCACATATGCATGCTTATCCTTACGTGTTTATCATGAATGTTTTTCAAATTTGGAGTACACAGTGCGAAAATATTGCCTATCTCGTCGAGTTTGAAAAAAACACTTAAAAAAGAAAAACATGAAATTCATCATCAGTCAAAACAGGCACTGTACGAAGTATTTTGAAGACATTTGAAATAAATTCTGTCTTTCCTACCCCATATGAGAAAACATTATATTCAAAACATTTATCTCCCTCTAATAGTAATATTTAACAATATATGTTATGTTTTCCTTTAAAAAATGGCACATCGCAAATTTCTTTTTCCTAAATGACTTCTTCCCTAGCCTGGTGAGGGCTCTATTCACTCTTTCCTTAGAGTCACTATTTACTATCTAAAACACAAAATACAACTAGTCATAGACGGTTGAAAATCCCTCCGTAAGCTCAAACAATCGTGGAGATCGCGATACTTGGAAGTTTCTGGCAAATGAAAGCGTGACGACGCTGCAGAATCTGGAAGATTTTTGAAGCTGGATGAAAGCAGGCAGACTGTAGAAAATTCTTGGAGGTACAAGAAGATGGAGTGCACATCCGAGAACGTATGAATGAATGCATGAACGAGGATCAAAGGAAGAATG
This sequence comes from Lanistes nyassanus, assembly GCA_004794575.1. Lineage (NCBI taxonomy): Eukaryota > Metazoa > Mollusca > Gastropoda > Architaenioglossa > Ampullariidae > Lanistes > Lanistes nyassanus. The sequence continues at coordinate 4,701 of SMGT01003192.1, forward strand.
AATAAGGAACGGGTAAAGAAGTCTTCCTCTGCAATCAGTTCATAGTACCAGGCCTCCATAGCACCTATAAAGCCACCCTTCCTAAAGACCACCATTTTAGTTTTCTGCAGGTTCACTATCATACCAGCATTTTTTCTCATCATTTTAACATTATGAGCAAACAATAAAATATACAATGCATAGCACCAGAACATGTCTCCACCATAAGTATTATTATGTACGTACACATACATGCAGAGTGAGCTTTAATTTCATCTATTGATGACTAATCTCGGGGGGGGGGGAACAGCTTTCCTCACACGTCAGTATAAACTAGGCTTATGCAACTGTTATGAGAAGAACCTAACATCCCATGCTGTCTACCAACACAAAACAGAATATCAGACAAAAGCACACGCATACCTTTCACAAGCTTAACTTCCTGGTTTCATTCCTTATCTACTGTAACTGCTTTAGGTCAACCATTGACCTCTGGTCTAGCTACGTCACAATTTCGTCGTGTTTCGACACATGGGGTTCTTTCTGGAACGACAGATGTCTACATGTTTACCTTTTATTCTATATAGCTCTGTGATCCCTGGCGTAAAGGTTAAAAAAGGTAGAGGCTGACCCGTGACCTGTTGTCAGGTTGTAGGGAAGTAGGAGTGTTTGAGACTTTTCTGTGGGCCAGAATAGTGAGGGCGGGACCCGTCTCTTCTCTCTCGCTGCTTTTCCTACCGCGAACCGTCAGGTGCCCGTTCGGTAATCCAAAGGAAGCGTGCCCTGGCACACTAGTATCAAACCAGCTCCTTTGAGCTCGGAGCCCAACACTCTAACCACTCTGCCATCCACTACCCCATGTCCTGAGTGTCACGCCTGTGTCAAGGCTGTTTACTCTGTTGTGTCAGGTTATAGAACAGAAACGGTTCTGCTTGACCATAACTGGCACAGTCTGTTCCATGTGCTTATGGTACTCTCTGTGGCTAGAGCGATCGCTCCTACCTTCTTAACTAGTGATTTGAGTTCATGCTCCTCCCCCAAAATCACATCACGTTTGCCTGGCAAACTAGAAATTCTTATCTCTGGACACAGAGTCGCTCAGACACATGAAGACAGTACGAACTGTATCCTCGCTGTCGTCTCTAGGCAAGTCGGCAAACTTCGTCCCAGAGGCAGAGACACGAGTGTTTATGGCTGTTGACTGAACGCAACTGGGCCCTGACGCAAGTGAACAGTAACGCACGGTAGTACAGAGTGATTCAGTTGTACGGTCATATAAGCGGACGGTGTAAGTGAACACTAACGCACGGTAGTACAGATCGAGTGATTCAGTTGTACCGTCATATAAGCGGACAGTGTAAGTGAACAGATACGCAATTGAACTTAACCAGGTGGACGCCTGCACAAGTAGACAATGACGCATGTTGTCATCGATGAGAGATCACTAGGCAACTCGCTTGAAAAGTTTGAAGGCCAGGGTTAGAATCCTATCTGATGCGGTCGTTAAGTTTATGACACGCTTCTCACTTTAGTCACCCTATATCCAAGAGTCACCTCGAAAACTTAGTTTCCAAAACCAACACAGATCTCCATTATGTATGTAGTATGTATGTAGTATGTATGTAGTATGTATGTAGTATGTATGTAGTATGTATGTATTATGTATGTAGTATGTATGTAGTATGTATGTAGTATGTATGTATGTATGCTGAAGTATGTAATATGTCAATATTTGCCTTCCAACCAACACTGCAAAGTTAAACATCATATGCCTTTATCTTTTCGCCAAACCGATATTGCTAAGTACAGTTTGTTATAAAGATACGACTAGAGTTTCATATTTTTAATAACTGAAAGTGACAGAGGAACTACACTTTTCAATGCGAATGATAGACAACAGGAATGAAAGTTTTAACAGAGGAGAGGGCTGACTGGCTGCCTGAGATATGGGCGAAGGGACGGACCCACATTCAGGCAGGCAGCCAGACAGACAGACAAACAGAGAGGCACGCAGACAGGCAGACAGGTAATCCTGTCGACAGCCACACAGCAAAAACAACCCTCAATACAATCAATCAAGAACAAATGAGGACAGAGCGCTATAAATCGTCAAATGACAACCCCAACAAAGTACTGGCAGCGCTAGACCCAACCGTATGCTGACGTATGCAATCAAGGGAGCCTACCGTACCCAAACACGTAGCACAAGTGGTACACCAGGGGCTAGCCGTGTGAAGACTAGGGTCGTTTAAAATAAAGGGATGGCAGATCTTTTTTGAAGATTTGCCACGTTCCTTACTTTCGACTCTCTCTTTGGATACGGTAGGCTCCCTTGATTGCATACGTCAGCATACGGTTGTGTCTAACCCTCAATACATTCAATAATGTGGTTACATTACGCGCTAACTTATTTTGTAAATGTGTGGCCGTCGTCCCTATTGAAGTTAATCTCACTCCCCATAGGAGGCCAAATAACTTATAACTAATACCTTGTAGTCGCTTCTCACCCTCATGCTTGACACGACATGCCATCTCCTAACCTCTTCTTTAACAGCTTAGATTTAACGATTTCATTACACAGATTGCACTGCTTGAAGCCCATGTCCTTCTGTGTTGTGCCAACTAAATGTCCGTGTGGCATTTCCTACTCATCTGTGCCACAGAATCGAAGTTGATCGAGAGCAAGAATCTCGAGCGTTGTTGGGCGTTGATAGTTCATACACAGCATTGGACAAGTAGACTTCGGAGACACTCCAGCATTGAGCTACCACTCAAGTGTCTGTTCGGGGGGAGGAAAAATTCTTCCTGCTTGTTACTTTTGTTTACTTTTCTCAGCCAAAGGTACGGATTTCAAAAACGTTATCGAAGGATTACAAAAAAGTTCACATTGACTGGCAATAAGTCTTTTAGTGCCACTCATATCACAATTTAAAAAAATAGAACTTAAAGAATAAAATACATCGATGTTGTTTAAATGTTTAACCACTTAAACATTTACAAAGAAGTGCCTACAACTCTCCCTCCCTTTCTCTATCCAGCCATCCTCCCCCCTCTCTCCTTTTTTTCGCACTCACGCACGCACGAACGTACTCATGCACGCACATTACAATGGTGGAGAGAAGTCTGGGAGAGAGAAAGAGGCTAGGAAGACCGAATAAAAAATAGACAAAGGTGAAATAGTTGTAAAAAGCTCTCAGGTTAATAACTAAGGCCGAGTACTGGTAATAAGGATAAACATATTTGGATATCGTTTCTCTCTTGCTCTCCATTCACTCTCTCTCTCTCTCTCTCTCTCTCTCTCTCTCTCTCTCTTATTTTCACACACGTACAGTCACACAATATTTAGTGTCCGCTAGTGGAAATGCACATTGGGCACATTTACTTTTAACCTTTTATTTACACGAAAAAACAGCAGTTTCACAGAAATATATGGATATAACTAAACTCATATTTCACACAAGATCCCAAATAAAAACCACACACACCTACACACATTTTCACACACGTAGACCTACACGGACATACACAATATCTAGTGTTGTAAGTGGGAGTACAATTGCATCTATTTATAACGTAATTAAAAGTAATGGAGACTCAAGCTGCCAGACAGCTGGAGAAGAAAACATTGTACTCAATTTTCGTCTTAATGCATGTAATGCATGTTGCATTCGTGAGCAACTCAGTCGTTAAAATAAAAATCCTGTGAGTCCCCGTGCGTAGAGATCACCTGACGTAACTGACTAGCGAATACCCTAGAGTTTGTGTACTGCATAAATACCATTAAGGTCAGATTCGCAAATGTAGCTCTTAAATATAAGCTGGTTTTGTTGTTTTGTTTTGTCCTGTTTTGTCTTGGCTTGGAAAGATTTGGGTTTTTTTCACATTGATTCCGTCTAAGTAGCCTTATATCTAAGACAAGATGCCTCTTGGCTGTGAGTTTATAACTTACAGGGATTCTCCTACAGCAACTATGTGTCAGAACAGTATAGTCATCATAGTTTTCTGTGGGTGCAATAGCATTAGTAACCTCAGACAATACATAAAGATACACATAGACTACACAGGCTAAACCGGGCTTAAGACTGTTTAAAACGGCAGGAAGAGAAATGGGGATTCTCATGCAACCCAGCTGTAGACTGTAAAGTTTCTTTTCGCGATCTTAAAAAAAGTAAAAGCCTTTATGATTTGTACGATAACCTTAACAAAACTTGACTCCTAAGAACCTGTTAAGAACTGTGAGTACCCTCAGTAAATGTCTGGCACGCCTACGGGATACGCTTAGACCTTGGAAAGTGAAGGACCGCTTTTTTTCCCAAACGTGTAATACGCATGGAGCTTGTAAATGACATTTTAGTCAGGTTAGTAAGACACTCAGAAGAAACAAGAAATATCCTTCCAAGAGCAAAGGGCATTCAGCTTCACTCGTCAGGATCTTCTGCCACACCCGTGTGTCTGTGATTTATAACGAAACAAGAGGCAGTTAAGTTCCCTCTCCAGTAGGCGAACGCAGTTATTCTAGGTTATCTGATTTATGGATTTATTGGCCCCCAAGTATTGTGCCCATATCCCATTCCTTCTATGACCCCATGTTCTTCTTGTCAGCTTTCCACTGTCCACCAAAAAGGTCCACCTGGGCCCTAACCCGAGCTTAACTTTTACGAGAAGTAACCATGTGACCTGACACAAAAGAATCAATTGAAGCGTTTAATACTATTTTAAAGAACAACTGAATGTCTACACACTTGCCCGTTTCTTGCGTCTGTAAGACAAACTGATTCCCATTACACACCTGTACACACATTACGTGCACAGTTTCAGTTAACTGGAAGATTTTCCATCTCGGCTACTATGAACGGACAAAAAAGTGAGACATTTTATTTTCAGACAGTTTCGGCTGAGTTAATTTTGATTATTGTTGTCTTTGCGTTTTTGATTATTGTGTATTTTTTTACAATTTATATGGGACGGGTGTTTACACAAGATTTGTTATTTAACAAACCTTATGCATTTTAACAGAAGGAGAATTTGTTTTGTGCAAAATATTTTTCAATCTCTTGATCACATCGGGAAATCATTGTCAAACGTCAATGCTGCATGTCCTTCGAGAACAAAGAAACATCAGAAAGGGTGCCGTGATTGTAGTTTAACGGGGTGTAAATACTTCACTCTGAACATCGAGTATATGGGTGTGGGCCATTCGGATATTTTACTACAGCACTTGTAATTTTGAACAAGGGACTCGTAACCCAGATTGGCAGCATGGCTATATCTACTCCACGATCATGTTCGTGTTCATGTTCATGATCGTGTTAATGTTTATGTTCACGCTCATGTTCATGTTCATGATCCTGTTAATGTTTATGTTCACGCTCATGTTCATTAGGCGTTTCTGTCATACATACGAACACCTACCGACAAGCGCGCGCGCACACACACACACACATACATACACACCCTGACACACACACACACAGATAGAGGAGGGAAGGAGATACATACACGCACACAATGAGATTGCGTAGACACATAGGTGCACTTGTCTTTACTTGCCTAATTTCCTACTTGCTTATCTTCATATATATAGATCTAGACACGGGCCCACATGTACAGTGATCTCAAACAGGCCATGGAGAGAAAGTATTACAGGATGTATAACAAGGTTCAAATTGACAGTACAATACAAGTACACTGCAGTAGCCCGAAGTATGGGTTTTGCAGTCGTGCTTGTTTTTTCGTACACATGTGAATTTTCGGCGAGCGCTGGAAGAACTGGTAGAAAGCGTTTGTAAACGGACGCTATTACTGATGTCATGTCTAAACCTCTGAGATAAACGTTCCTCACACCATTACAGTCGGACATTCTACAGCGCAGAGACGGGGAACGTCTTGAGTTCGGACCTCGTTAATGCACTTGTACTTTTCGTACTGGTAGTTTGACGTCTGCACCGCCCTCACCTCCACACCAGGTCATCTTCCAACATTTCTTTCTTTAATTCTTTCTTTCTTCCTTTCTTCTCCTGCGTATCCTCCTTCTGTGACACAGCATTCATTGTTAAATAACATATAGTAAACCGTCCGAGTGACTGTCGCTGTCTTATTACCGCCTGATACTATGGCACAGAATAATATCTTTTACCATGTGTCCGTCGTTCAATCCAGTAATCGCCAGTCCTGTGGGAAGTAAGCGGTCAGGTCTGAGATGTAAGTTCTCCGCCTTTATCGTATTATCTATGTCTCCAACTGTCTCACAAGCCCCCTTCCGCCCCCAAAAATAAACAACCAGCGACAGATCACAGTGCAAGCGCCTTGTTATCACTTCCCTTCTCACCAGTAACTGGGCGCGTTCAAATACTGCGCATGCGTTCAGAGGGTGGGCATCCTCATAGCCGAAGCTTGGCATAGAGGACGAAACCGAAGCGGGACCAGAGGTGTGGCATGATTGTTAGCCACTCGTGGTTGTAAAAGATGTGTTAAAGAAGGCCACGTGGCTCAGTGGTTGGAGTGATAATTGTACCACTTTACCCAGACTCATTCAATCGTGAAGACGCCAACTCGATAGTGCGCGTCCCAAACTTTATTTGTTGAACAAAAACCGTTGCAGGTGGTGGCCGGCTTCTCATGCAACCTGTTCCATAGTCTAGTGGCTATTATAGGACCTCTTCTCTCTCACTACTGTCTACCTTATTAGTGACACAGACTGAAGCCTGCTCTTCTCTATTCTCTAACTTTTGCCTGGCCGCTAAAGGCAGTGGCTTCTTCCAGAGTATAGCTCCTTTGTACAGCTGCAGCGGAGGCGCATCTAGAAGATAGCCCTGTGGCCCATCCTCCTTTGTGCCCCTCCCGTCTTCTGACTGCTAACTCCTGCCTTGGGCCTTCATGGTCAGAACTTTCTAAGTCCTATGACCAGGCAAGCATAAGCCCTAAGGGCTGGGCGTAAGCCCGAACACGCTTCTTCCGTCTGTATCCTTCTCTCTCTTGGTCTAATCTCTGTCTGAATCTCCCTGATTCTCGCATGTCCCCCTATTCTTATTCCTCCCTACTCCAACGCCCTCTACATCACATGGTCTATTCTTGTGAACAGCATCACGAGTTTCCAAGGCCAGCGACCGGACATTACTAATACATTCATGATCAGTTGTCGCACTGCTGTCGTCTGCTGTCCTTGACTCTTGGACCTGGGAGGTGGGTTGACTACCCCTTCCCCAGTAGGTATTGTTCCCTGGGAGAAACACGAAATTTACTTCCCTGAACTAAACGACCCTCTAGTTTAAACTGCGTGAACAATGCTATTTTTACACGCCAGGTCTCAATTTCGTTACATAATTTCAATGCTGCAGGACTCATTTCTGGCTCGCGTATTTCATTTGAGTGTAACATCTGTGAACAGGTCAGGGTGTTCACCATTAAAACACCAACACTGACATATAATCTGAATGCACCCCACTGCCGTTATCGGACCTGTAACGTGTGTGACAGTCAGTAAGTTACTGGATATTGGACCGTTATCAGACCTGTAACTAGTGTGACGTCAGTGAGTTACTGGATATTAGGCCGTTATCAGACCTGTAAAGTATGTGACGGTCAGTGAGTTACTGGATATTAGGCCTGCTATTACTTGACCTTGTCGCCTATGACTTGGGTTTTTTCCAGAAAGACTAATGTACCGCTTCTTTAATTTTTTCGTGTTAATGATATTCTCAGTGGCTGCAGCTTAGTAGTTTATTGAAATTAGTTTAAGACAGTAGAGCCGGCCACTAGGCATTATTAGGTCTCAGAATGTACAATATATTATAACATCAAAATCGGTTTCCTTCAGACTTCCGATAAATGGACCAAAACAGGATGAACTGTCGTAAAAAATTTTAATTAAAGCCTATTTTTTGGATGAAAATGTAAAATGTTATATCTTGTAGAAAAGTGAAAACATTACAGACTCTTAGCTATACCTTTTTAGGTACAACAAAAAGAACTTAGCCACGCGAGAATTAGACAGACCAGAAACACGTATTACTATACATAATAGATGTGTATCACTAGAAGAATCCATATCACTAGAAACACGTATTACTGTATATTCGTATCATTGGAAGAATGCATATCACTAGAAAAACGTATTACTATAAATAATATATGTTTATCATTAGAAGATTGCACGCCACTAGAAACAAGCACCATTAAAAATAAATATTCCTAGAAGCATACATATCACAAGAAAAAGTATCACTAGAAAATGTGACCGATCACTAATAACAAGCGTTTCACTAGAATCATACAAAAAATGGGTGTCACAAACTGCAAACATAAAGTTAGAAACGTAAGTGTCGCAAGGAGCGCAAACGACAACCTGTTACGAAAAAGAAAATCAAACATTACATTTCAAGATACCTGGAAAGGAAGCATGGATGATACCAGGGAAAGATAACTGCCTTCAGATATAGTTCCTCAACCCATCCCTATGAATAAATTCATAGAAGAATACAACATTCTTTAATACTTTAGCTTCACAAAAATTGTACAGCCTCCACACTTCCACTGGCCATGGTCTGCTTAAAGCTCCTTGCGCCCAGCACAAATTTCACGTGGCTCATGAGAGCTGATCTTCGAATTTTTAGAGATTATTTATGGTTCAGCGAAAGGCCTTTCACGGGTGTCGGCGATGTTGCAATATAAGTCATCGATAACGTCAAAGGGACAGGGCAGAGAGCAAGTTAACTGCACTGCGCGTGGATCTGTAGCCACACCCTGTACACCGTGATTTATGAGGGCAGCGGCACACAGATCTTTGCAGAGACTTATCGCAGTCCCGTCCAGGCTGTACCTGCAAGCCGCCAGCTCTCCGTCTTCGGGAAATCACTTGGAGTCGACACCTGAACGTGCAGTCACCGTTCTCTGTGTCACCTTCCAGCTGACCGTCGGCAAAAAATTCTGGATAATACCTTTCTCAGAGAACCACATCCGGGAACGTACACCGAACAAAAGGAGTTTTTATTTTAAGGAAAATTAAGGATTGAAGGAAAGTTAAGGAAAAGAGTTCTCTCTTGTGTTTTGTAACTTGCACCAGGAAGGAAATGTGTATTTGCTACGGATGATCAGGTGGCGTGCATGCATATCTGGATTTATTTCTCCGTACTCGACCATGAGCGCGACAAAAAGCGGGACATTTTTCAACTTTAAACAGTTGCTTTGTTCAGTTTGTGTGACCAAAGGTAGGCATCGCTCTTCCTTTTCTGCCATTTGAAGCAGGTGATGTTTAAAACAAATACCGTTAACTAGGTGCCATTACCTAATATTTACCAAACTATTTTTAAAATACATTTTCGTGTATTGTTGCTTTAGATGATGTTCGTTTTCGAGTCTTCCCTCATGCAAGTCTAGATTTACTCTTTGTTTGCGTGTCTGTTGAACTGGAGGGAGGGTTGTTTAGACGGTTTTCGGCCTTTTGTTTATAAATGTGTATTAGACAGGTTTTTTAATGGTTGACAGAACAAGTTGGATTCTGAGATATGTACATTTGTTCGTGCCTGCGTGCGTTCGTGAGAGGGAATGGGGGCGGGGTGCGTGTACGCGTTTGTGAGAAATTTCAAGGTATGTGTGCTCCTAAACGTAGATGTGGTAGGGGGAATAGTCACAAGCAGGCATGAAATCCTCCCATTCTAATGTATGCTATGTGTTATCCAAGCTGTATGCATTGCTGTGTCTTATATATGCACACATGCACACATGCACACGCACCCACACATACGCACAGGTACGCACATATACACACCTCTAACACACAAACACGCCTATACGGACCAAATATTCCATTGATTATAATACATAATAAATGGCTTGATAACTTTCAAAGCCTTGTGACGCATTTATACCAGCTGCCGTCTTCTGGCTATAGTGCGTTTTTCAAAATACTCACAGGAGTGTAAGGCTTTTTGTCTCATCAGATATGCTGTGAAAAAGCAACAGATGCAGGGTCATCTCATCCTTTGTAATTCCTGTAAACTGTCTGAGCGATGTAACTCTTTGCGCTTATAAATGTTCAAAACTCGTGTTTCTTTTAAAGGCCACCCCGACTGCAAACATTTTACTTTCTAGTTCTATTATCTATAAATTCCCTAAATTTGAGCAAAGAACTACTCGTTTCGTAAGCTTTCAAGCATTTATGTTCATAGAAAGGTGTGAAAAACCACGACGTCTCCAGTACGTTGTCAAGGTTATAACCAGTAGGACAGTTGGAGGTGTAAGCTACATATATAGTCGACGTCACTGGCTTAAAAGTGGTATCAGGAACGTCACCATGAGTGCACCGTGAGAGCTCGTGGCTGCTTTCCAGAACGCCATTGTTATCCCCACGAACGAGCGTCCTAGTTATCAGAACCTCCCCGTGTACATAAATGGTTTGGAGAACCGGCACATATGGTCGAACTGTCAAGGAAATCACACTATTCAGGATGAGCGACCCAAATGATCGACTGTATTACCATAAGAACAGACACCAACGGTCTTGCAACAGACCAGGTAACAATGTTGGTGTTGGAAGGCTCTTATCTTGTGAATACAATGGCGCTTCTTGTTCAGACTTCAAGAGTAAGTACTTTGTAACTACTAAAACTCTTATTTTAAAATAAAAACTTTGCACTCTGGCTGGACTTTAAGGCTTTGCGGCGATCTAGAGGTTATCTCTAATGCCTGCACCAGGAGCTAAGAAGTACGGATGCGGATTTTTTCACAGTCTCTAGCACACTTGAGATATGCTTTCTTGAAGAGTCGCAAATGAAATATTATATCCATGAATTGTGTTCGTGTTCTTTCCTCTCAGCTGGTTTGACGATTCTCTGCGCGTGCATCTTTCTTTCTGTCATTCCATGCACGACCTCCGGCTCGCCTGACTGGACAGGTGAGAACATGTTTGTTCTGTTATCATATGTATAATTTCCTTTGCAGAAAGAAAATAATACAAAGCATCCGCGTCCTTCGTGTTTTCTTAATATTTTTTTATTTCACCTTCGTTCGTTCGTTCGTTCGTTCGTTCGTTCGTTCGTTCGTTCGTTCGTTCGTTCGTTCGTTCGTTCGTTCGTTCGTTCGTTCGTTCGTTCGTTCGTTCGTTCGTTCGTTCGTGTGTTAGTCTTTCTTTATTTATTAAGACATTAATTAGTGTTCTTATCGCATTATATCCACAATACCTTTAGACACAGCTGAAAAGCTAGTAGAATCTGCATGAATGTGGGGGCTACTGGGATGAAGAACAGAGGGTTTGGTTGCAGGCGGAGAAGACGGGGATGCGTTTGAAAAAGACCTGGCGACCGATGAACTGACTATAGCCGACTACAACCTCTACTACAGTCAGTACGGCAGGCGGATGAGGGCCGGGACAAGTCCGGTCTCGAACGTCAGTTTTCAAAGGCTCCTTGAGTCAGACAAAGACACTTTCTCCGTGTTTGATTACAACCTCGTAAACAATCGCTACAAACGTGACGCCGATACTTTGGAGTACTCTGGAGGTAAGCGTGTAATAATACTAGTCTCAAAAATAAATGTATAATCATAATATTATATTTGTTATATGATCCAAAAATTATGTTCTTGGCAATTTTGCCTGATGGTCGAAAGAACTTTCAAATCAGTGTTTCGTACTAAATTCAACTTAGTCTTCTTATTTTATTCCCTGGTCCTCTAAAAGCATAAACATGGAACGAAACCAGTAGAACACGCCGACATATTGATTACCAAGAGATCATGTTACTGTACATCTCTTACTACCTGACAAAATGTAAATGCCTCTATCTCTGTATCTCTCTCTCTCTCTCTCTCTCTCTCTCTCATCCACGTTTTTTCACACATTTTTTATTTTACTGTTCCAAAGGTGATCCATGCGATGACCCAACACAATGTGACGGGCCTGGGGAAATCTGCGTATTCAATACGTCATCAAGTACCGGCTTCCACTGTGAGTGCGGACCTGGATTTGAGGGGACTGCTTCTACAAACCTAGGCTGTACTGGTCGGTTCATTATTGTCTTTCTATTTTATACAATATACTGTACTTTGTTAGCAGATATTTTCTTATGGAGAGATAGGGACTTTCACTTACCTTTACTGCAGAATGAATGTTTACTAAGTTGTCTTTCAAATCTCTTTATCGTTCGCTAATTTGCTGTACCTACATGCGTGCATATTTAATACAGGAAGTGAGGAAACTAAACAAGTACACCAGCCCATTCAAAATGTTAATGCAGCTGCACCGGTAATGATTAATTGATGAAACCTTGACTGTGAATTTGTCTTGGAAAGTTCGTTTCCTGAAGACAATAACAGAGGTTTCAGAAAAAAGTAGAAACAAATAAAACCATATGAAGTTCAGAAATCGAACAGAATCTTCTTACATATGTCCACGTAATGGCTCTCTTAAAATATCATTTATCAGTTTCAGTTAAAGTGATATCCTAACTCTATACCCCTCAAAGGAATTGAAAGCCCAGTTGCACTTTAGCAGGCAGGTAATATGTAAGAACACAAGATCCGATCCCGTACCTTCGGATGCACCTTGTTTCATGGTGCACCAGTGAATGTCAGTGTGCTGGAAATCAGTACTGGTGCGTTTGTACACACTACAGAAGGCAGCCAGACATGCGAACCTATGTCGCCAGCGTGCAAATCAAATGCTTGTGGGTGACACAGCAAAACTGAATGGATGAAAAACTGCAATGTATGTGCAAACCATGTGTAATGTGAACACACATCAGTCTCTGTTAAGGGACTGGTAAGTATTTATATACGCAGAGGAAAGATAAGTCATCGGGGTCTGGGAAGTTAGTCACCGATTGGGAGTATCCCACTCACTCATTGTGACATTGAGACCCTACAACCAGACAGGAAGTGTTAACGATGACAGGTTTTTCGTCCTGTCGACTTTACGGGACAGCACAACCACCACCAAGATACTCAGGGTTAGCTGCGAGCAGCCAGCACAGCAATATCACAGCCAGCGACCAGACGATTGGAAGCTGGCTGCGTGAAGCCACCCTGTGTTAAAGGTGTTCTTCTGCAAGCCTGGCCCAGGCTTCATCTAGCTTGGACACACCAGCAATGGGTCACAGATCTCTCCATGGATGTGTCCCGTTTTGTCATCTGCGTCATGGCATGATCTGTCCCTGAAGGCTACAGGGTGAGCGTTATCACGATGCCAGTGTGAGGGATGGTGAACCGTTTGGTGGCAGGTCTATCTTGGTTTGGCAAGGAATGGGCATGGCCTACAGAACACCTCTGCACAATGTACAAGGCACCCTTACTGGCGTGGTCTGCAGGGATGACTACCAGCGTTGCAGGCAATGTGACCAGACGCCATTCTCCAGGATGACAATGCCTGTCCACGCAAAGCTCCGGTCGTCACCACCTTCCTGCAGGATCAGCAAGTGACTCACATGAACCGGTCAGCGCTTTCACCGGACCTTAATCCGATCGAACACCTGCGGGATGTGTGGACCTGTCGCCTGCGGGCAAACCACCCACCGCCAGCTGACCTTCACCAGCTGTTCCCTTCGCTTCAGCAGGAGTGGCAGATGATCCTGCAAATGACTCTGGAGACGCTAGCTCAGTCCATGTGACCACGGTGTCTAGGTCAATGTTTTTGATTACTCTGTACTGCATCTGTTCTGGTGTTTGTATTGTGGGTTGTGTCCTCTTTGCTGCTGCAATAAAAATAGGTCATCAAATCTGTTGTTGGCTGTTACATTGATGAATGAGGTACACTTAAGCTTCACTGTGACTACCAGTTTGCGTTTTGCTATGATGTGTATCCATGCAGTTTGCACCGGTCTTTTAGTTCCTTTGAGCAGTATAGCAAATGTATTGCTTGGGTCTTCCAGAAATTCCCGAGTCTCGGCGAGTGTACGTGACCACGCCTCTCGACACGCCCACTTTCGATCCTGACTTAAGCAGCAACAGCAGCGACGCTTTTTTTGATTTCCAAAGTAGTTGTCAGCAAGCTGTAAGTACGCAGGAAATCACATGGCTATAGCTGAAAAATGCTTTTATTATTAGTACTAAAAGGATTCAATCAACTAGTTTAAGGGCATGAAATGGCCTTAACTTTCTTTCGGAACTTTCTTTCCAAAAACAACACAGCTCCAGTCTTGAAAGTAAATTACATTAAAATCATTTACTTTCATGTAAAAACTGTTTTAAGGTAATGTAGATGTTAATAAAGATGTTTTGATATGTTGTGGTTGGTTCACGATGAAGTGGAAGTTCCTTTTCGCCAATGGCAACCCCATTTATTCAGAGCCATGAACATTTGTGGTAAACTTCCTGTTGCTTATTTACTTTTTAATTGTTGTTTTGTTTTTGTTTTCAGCTTACATCGTTATTCAAACGAATAAGCGACTTCCTGGTGCTTCGAACGCTGGAATTTAGGTACATACCTACATTTGACGGAATTTTAAATACATGAAATTGTTTATGCTATAGTAAATGAGTAAAAACATATCATATGTCTTGCTTTCTTCATTAACCCCTGTATACTGCCCAATTTCATCACCTTCCCCTGCGTTCTCTTGTTTCCTCATCCTTGTCCTCTTGATTTTCTTCTTAATCCTTGTAACAGTAGCATTTCTTTGGCGGGAGGAGGATGATTTACAGTCACGGAAAGGGGAACAGGTTACAGTCAAGAACTCTTTTTATTAATTAGAAAACTAATTGCATGTTGTCTTGGGATTGAACCCGGAAAAGGACAAATGGAGATCAAAATACCAAAGAGTTCGGCATGGTTCTCGAGTTATTTGTGGCTCCTTCTGCGCAACGTTTCTGGCTTAATGGGTCGACGTGCAAGCAAAAAACAAAAAAGCCTCCATGTTTCACATCAGTGTGTGTTAGCGCCCCTACAGCTGTCATGTTGGCATTCATAGTGACCTGGTTGTTACGTTGTGGAGACACTGAGCAGAACGCTGGGCCCATCACACGACACAAAACTTTGTTAATTCAAACACTTGACAGCCAGTCACCGAGGACTGACAAAGATACTGAACCGACTTAATCCGAGGGTCTGTGAATGCAGACAGTCATGGACAAGAAAATCGAAAGCATTCGCTCTATGTGCAAGAGCAAATGAACAGGATTCAACGCCATATAACATCAGTGGTGAAGGAAAACAGCGAGCTGAAAGATAAAATTACGGTGCTGGAAGAAAAATTGGACGACTTGGAGGCTGGGAGCACCCGCAAGATCCTGATCTTCCGTGACATTCCCAGCCAGAGGGAGCTACAGGGTCCTGGGCTGGGTGTGAGAAAGCAGTGACAACTGCTGGAAAAAAATGGGTATGGAGAAGGAAGTAGAGACTGACAGTGATCATCGGCTCAGAAGTAGTGCAACGCCGCACCCAATCATCGTCTGCTTCTACAACTACTGAGATAAAGAAAGGATTCTCACTCAACGAACAGAGGGAGAGAACAGAAATCTCAAGTTTAAAAAGTAGGAATTAGATTTTCCAGTTTTCTGTACTCGATACTCTTTGATTCACCTTATTATTATGTTGCTGGATGTGTACGCACACGTTCATGTGGACCAGATGGCCTGATAAACTGCATAAACATTCTTAATATTATTCTTCTTAGTATTATTATTTCCTGTATTATCTCTGCTGTCTTGTGTAGGAGTGACACCAGTGGGCGGACAATAGTGGTGTACGTTCTGTACTTCAATACCAACGTTACCAACACTTCCCTCGTGAAAGTGGCGATGGAAGTGCTAGACCTGGAGAGATATGGTGGAATAGTGATAAACGGCACAATGTACAACATCACTCAGCACACGGGGATCTTTCTTACATTCAATGGAACTTTAACAAAGAATGACGGTAAGGAAATAACGTACACTAAAGGTATTGTACATCAGGAGTGAGCAGTTTGTGCTGTTGTTGTTGTTGTTGTTGTTGTTGTTGTAGTGGTGGTGTTGGAAGTTTGGTGGCGGCGGCGGTGGTGGTAGTAATAGCAATAATGATGATTTATGGTGCTTAACCTCGTATTTGATTACTATACTTCGTTCATTAAAACCTTGTTTAAAATCCAAGCTATGAATTAAGCCTGGAATAGTGATATGAACTGCCTCATGAATTTTATCCTTTTACAATTTTTTGACTTTTTACTATCTTTTCTGCATTACGAAATCATGCATCAAAAGGGTGTTCTAAGTTCTTAGGGAAAGGAACGAATTTTTACTGGGGGTGTATTTTTGATTTTTCCCTGTTCTTGTTTTTTATTTATGTTTGCTTGTTCCCGCTTTCTTGTTCTTTCTTATATTTAAGTAGTAAGACAGACGTAGTAGAATGTACAGGGAAGGAAAGACATAGGGTTGGAAAGTGGGGTGGTTACTTTCTGGTTCAGTCATTTTTCGGAGGGTGGGGAAATAAATCTTTGCGTTTCAAAATCTTGTTTGTGCATTTTTGAGATGTTTAGTAGATAATAACTCAAACTTCTCATTATTTCTCCTTTGAAAGTCATAATTTAAACAACGCTTGAACACTCCTTGAAAAGGCGGGGGCAGTCTCGCGCAATGAATTTCCCGTTCGCGATTTGCCTTAAAGTTATAAGACAGTTTGGAACAAACATATACTGCAGTATGAACTAATGAATGTTAATTGTTTTCATAACTTGCGTACGATTATTCAAAGATTGCAGACCCTTTGCATTCGGTATCTTCTAATAAGAAAGGACTCATGATTCATCAATTTTACCAGTAATTTAAGGACAGGAGTCTTAAAGAAACACTGGTATTTCCTTTTCGTTCAGAGACCAGACGACTAGTCAGCATGTGAAAAAGAAACACAGCCAAATATATGATATGCCTATGTATATTATAGACAAGCCAGAACAAGCCAATTTTCATATTGTAGCATTGCCTGTCTTGATGCCACAGCACCACACCGAGACATTCACCACTACATTCTTTAACACTCAACGGACCCTTGTTCTTTGGCCCTCATAGTTTTATTGATCGACGAGTGTGAATCAGAGTGGCGGGCTGGTTTACAAACTCAGTAAATCTCCATGTCCCTCAGACTACCAACCTTCATCCGTGTCCTTTTCTCCCTTTGCCCGACCCAGGCTTACAAGGCGGAAAAACCAACAAGAAACTCCGTTCCTTTTCTCTACCTTTCTCCTTCTCCCTAGAGTTCGTATAACAGTATTAAATGTCTGTTGCTGACCTTTTCCAATCTGCAAGTGTGGCTGTGGTGGGCAACTGCATGCTTGGTGACCCTAGTGGACGATGCATGATTTGGAGTTAGGGCTCTTTTGTATAGAGTTATTGAGTGCTGCGCGACTTAAAATGGTGTGTCTGACCTCTCGGTTATGTCTGGTCTGCTAAGTGTTAAGTTCAGGCTCAGATCATTCTTGGATGGAATGTTCTCTTCTAAACTGTACTTTATGCCCCTCGCTAACCTACCTGCTACCTACTGCCTGGTACACATATTGTTACAATATGCTTGGCATCAGCAATTGGAAACACTACAGTTTTCAAACATTATAGTAGTAAATTTCAACACATTTGACCCACGGGGTCGAGAAAGCATTAGAACTGTGTGTTAAAAGTTTATCTCAGCCAGTGTTAGTCTCTTTGTCTCAAAGTAACCGTACAGGATGCTAATAACGGCAAAATCGACGGAGATAAGACCAATAACAGAAATAAGAAAACTGTCTGTCTTTGTTCAGATGTCGACTGGTGCAGCAATCCCTCTCTCTACTCGTGTAGTGGAAATAACACAAGATGTGTTGATGACGGACTTCGCTACACATGTAAATGCAAAGATGGATTTGAAGAGCAGAACGGACAATGTCAATGCAAGGATGGATTTGTAGAGCAGAACGGACAATGTGTGGGTAAGGGTCATTCCGGCAGGGCGTGTATAGCTAAAAACTATATGACTCACTCACTCACTCACTCACTCACTCACTCACTCACTCACTCACTCACTCACTCACTCACTCACTCACTCACTCACTCACTCACTCACTCACTCACTCACTCACTCACTGCAAGGAATTATGTACAATATTTTCGAAATCTTGAACGTGCATATGGCACCTGTTTTGCAAAGCCGCTGGTTAGAAAATATGTTTGCCTGTGAGTTGTTTTGATGACCGAACAATAAAGGACTATTTCTTTTCAGATGCAAACGAGTTTCAGTACGGTAAGAGACCTTTTCTGTTCACATTTTAACAGCTTTTAATTTAAACTTCAAGATTTTTTTTCGCCAAAGTAGGCATAGTTTTGGTACAATTAATTGATGGAAAATAGAATCGATGGTCAAATCCCTTTGGACTTGTCTACAGAAAACAGGTTTAGTGAAGGACGAAAGATGAACAATTCAATACATGAAAGTCCACTGCCTGTGTTTCCCGTAGCTCTGTATTTGTAACATATTGTTGCTTTATTTAGCTTTGTACCCGTACGGCTTGTCAAACAATGACACTCTGCTTCCTGCGGGAGATGACGAAGTTACACGTGTTGACATCAGCGCCGGCATTCCCTACTCAGACACAACTCACCATTTTTTCTATGTAAGCGTCCATTTTGTGTTTGTGTCAGAGACCGTATTACTAAGTATAAAAAGTAAAGGTCCCGTGACCTATTTTTAGGTCGAAGGAGAATGGGGGTGTATGAACCCCCACGTTTCTGTGGGCCGGCATCGTGAGGGAGTGCCCATCGCCTCTCCCTTTTAGCAGTACTATTGAAGTGTGAAAGTGTCTGAAAACGTAGTTTTTGTTGTTTAAACGGAGAACTGTTTTGTCTGGAGATCTATTTTAATTTTCATGACAGTTGAAGTACAGTGTATTGCTGCTCCATGCTACTGTTTGCATGTCTGAATATAATCAAGTGACACTCTGTGTTACTCTTGTGTTTCATTAAATGTATTGCGCTTTCATCGACAATTTAGAATAGTGCCATGTGCATATATTTCGACGGAATCGTAAGCATGATAAAATAAACATTGTAGAGATGGTAAATAAATTATGTTTTTTCTACTGGTGCGTAAAAACTGCCATTGTATAAATAAAAAGTAGCATTGTGGGTTTAAATTTTTTTTTACATTTTTCAGCTTGGAATCAACGGTCTCATCACATTTGGGGATCAGAGAGACAGCGGCGTGACAACCCAGTTGTATAGGCACATCAGAATGTTCAGCCCTTATCAGGCAGACATCATAACGCGGGGTAGAAACGGAGGTAACTCGATCATCGACCTGTCTCATCTTTCGAGTTACCAACCTTCGTGTTACGAAATTAATTTTTACCAAGATCTTAATTTTCCCATCGCAGATTCAGCTTTGGAAGCGTTTCTTCCGAGTTAGGAACAGCAAACTTGATTATATCACGTTGGGAGAGGTTAAGGGCTAGAATACATTTCAGTGTGTCGGTTAATCTGATGCGTGTCCTCTGAAATAAGGGAGTGCTTCAATGCAAACCTCTCCAAAAACACAAGCAGCCCTACTTGTACCAAGTAAACTCTTGTAGAGAGTTTGAAGTCATTGTCTGGGTCTTTCTTTACTCCCCTGTCTTTGTAAAGACCGAACGCATACATTATTATCAATATGCTTTGTGCGGGTATGCTGTGTTTGTAAGTTTAGTCTGAATACTCGAGATCTACCCTATTCTTTGGTGGTGGATTCTGTCCTTATAATGATTTCCCAATACCAAATGCCATAATCCCTTAAATTATTATCTCTGTTTCTGACAGACATCTGGTACAAAATCTATTCACGCCGGAACCAAGCTAGAGACGTCTTTGACAAGGCCGACAGAGAAGTGGTGGAG
Source organism: Lanistes nyassanus (assembly GCA_004794575.1). Taxonomy (NCBI): domain Eukaryota; kingdom Metazoa; phylum Mollusca; class Gastropoda; order Architaenioglossa; family Ampullariidae; genus Lanistes; species Lanistes nyassanus. The sequence goes on from SMGT01003192.1 coordinate 24,479, forward strand.
TTCATGGAGTTGAAGAAGTTTAAAGCCAAGTTGATTATCGTCATCACCTGGGACAGGGTGTCTCATTACTCAAACCGGAATACTAACGTGAGCAGTTTCTTTCTTAACTGTAAGAACTGTATTTACTGAATAATGTCGGACTTATGTAGCCATCTATGGGGTTCTGTCATGACGTCCGTAGTGTCTGTGTGTCGGTGTCTTTTCTATCTGATCTCTTCTCTCTCTATATATATATATATCCCCACTGTTCCTTCTCTCTATTCTCTCTGCTCTATCTTCACAACCTCTCTCTCTTCCCCCCTCCCCCACATCCCCCCTCCATTTCGTTCCTCTCTCATATTGCTCACACGCTTACTCCCTCGCTCGCTCGCTCGCACGCACGGACGGACCACCTGCTGTTGATGGTGATCTTCTCTTTTATAGATCTCTTTCCTGTCTGACAGAATCACCGAGTGACATTCCAAACAATTTTTGCGTCTGACGGCGAATTTTGTTACGCATTGGTGTACTACAAGTACGACTCCATGCTGTGGGATCCTCGAGTTACCAACCAAGTTGTCATGGGATACTCAGACGGCAAGAGCGGGCCAGACTCTATCAGACAGTCACTTTTTTCCTACACGTCGATGGCCATCACTGGGATAGGGAATCTCCGGGGAAACACTGGTAAGCAGCCTATTGTCCAAATTGTAAACCATATATTGTACATATTGTTCATGTAACCCGTCTGTTAGCCATATTGTTCATGTAACCCGTCTGTTAGCCATATTGTTCAAGTAACCCGTCTGTTAGCCATATTGTTCATGTAAATCGTCTGTTGGCCGTATTGTTCATGTAAACCGTTTGTTAGTGTCAGAAACCAGATTAACAAACAAAACACTTATCTCTCTCTTTAATTTAGTTTATTGAAAGTGTGTTGTATATCTGAATGCGTTTTCGTTATCGAAATTTGTTAGACGCCTCAATCCACCCGAAAGAAGCACAAGCGTTGATTTGTTTCCATCTTTTACTTCAAAACAAGACGAAATTATTCAAATGAGTTTAGAAAACACTTACGTTCATGTACTAATCCCAAACACACTAATTAGATATATTCCTCAGTCACACAATCCAACAGAAGGTTCTTAGTCCATAAAATGAATGTTGTTCCTTTAGAGTTCCGCACGTACAAGATGCAATACACTAATATCCACAGTTCGCTCCTAAATGTTAGTGTCAGACAAGTTCTTGTAACTCAGCAGTCGAAGACGTTTACGACGACATATGGAGAATGGCGATGATCCTGTAGACAGGCGAGGATACTGAAGACGGCGGTGAAACTGAAGACGAGCGATGTTGTGGAAAATGACGATATGTAGACGAGCGATGATACAACCCACTGGTCAAGTCGTGGTTGACGAATGTTTAACTAAAGTTCTTTTCAACGCAAGTCAATATTTCAACGTTTTCTCAATGTAACAATTCAATCTCTCTTTACTTGCAGTCGTAAGTTGACGTTTCATGTATACACAGACAAGAGTATTAACCTCTTCGCAACTTGTGTTCTTTGTCGTTTGGCTTTCTGGAATCAGGGACAAACTCGGCAAATCCGCGGATTCCTACGTGGTCTATATGTGTTCTCCTTAACACAACTGTCCGTAAGGCCAGACGCTCTAGCGGACGCGAACTCAATCTTCAACTCGCAACTGCCAGAGCTCGACTCTGCAATAGTTACTCGAAATGTATATCCTCTCGGGGCAATACATTAAACAACAGAACTCCAGTTCTGTTACTTCGGGTTCCAGTTCTCGGACTTAAAACCTATCTCTATACTTCGAGTTTATTGCTATAAGGCTCTCGACACCTTTGATAGCCGACCACGGGCTTACTAACGTCAACAGTTTTTAATATTAGTCCCTGGTGTAAAATGGAGAAGCAATGGTTGGGGTGCTGCCGGCCCTAATATTATATCCGGTCAAGTGATGTCTAAATACCATAATATTTGGTTGTTCGAGAACATTCTAGAAGGTTTGTGTCCACTGATTCAGCAATTTTTGTGCCTACACAGTACCGTTGGTTCTTAAAGTCGCAGTGAAACACAGGAAGACCTCGATCGTCACTCTTGACAGTTCGAACTGTCGCTGACCTGCTGGCTGAACTCCCTATTTTCTTTCATTTTAAAAGTAAACTGCACTGGGCGTTCCTGACAGTTAGCCATATTTTCATGTAACCCGTATGTTAGCCATATTGTTTATGTAAACCGTCCAATTGTTTATGTAAACCGCCATATTGTTCAGGTAAGCCGAATATTAGTTATATTGCTAAAGGACTGTAACTTTTCATTTCACGTTTTGCTCTATTAATTGTTTAACTAAAGCTGGTTACTTTAGCCTTTATTAGTAATCAAGGATGACAGACGTACAATGTCACATCGTCAAAATTTCATTTTTAGTCATTATAATAAGTTTCTTATTGTGGTTTTGGAGAATAAATTGTGCTCATCGGACTTTTCACAAATATCATCATTCATTGTTCCTTCCAAGATGAGGCTGATTTGGTAGTCAACAATCTGTGCTCCTTATTTAACTAAAAAAGAAGTCTGAAATTAGCTGTACGAAACAAACCTTGCTAATATCAGTCTTTGCTAATATGAGGAATAATATGACTCACTAATATTTAAAAGTTGTTAAGGATTGTATTGTCAAGCGATTATCTTCTTAGTGTGTCGCATAAGATTAGCTGAAATTTTTTAATTCCCTTTAAAGACTGTGTATTAAAGTCGATAATAACTAAAAGCTCGTCTAATTATAATTAATTTATAAATTATAAACATCGGACGTTCCCGGTCTCTAATACTCCATCAAACTTTGAATCATCTAATGTCAAGCACTAAGCGAGGCCGCAGCTGCAGTCGAGTGCACTGCCCCGTAGCTGTAATGACACTGAGCCCTGGATCGTGTACTGGAAACCCTCTCTATATCTGCCACACGTATTTCCTGCATTTACCACCTGCCTGTCCCAGTTTGTTTCACTACAGCGAAAAGACACCACTGGTTCACTTTCTTTTATGTTTACGTCTTTTTTTCAGGACGGAAGGGAACATGGGCCTACAAAGTGGGAGAGAAATTATCTCCAGACCAGATATGTGATGACTGGTACCAGACCTACCTCTCTAGCGCAGATTTTTACAATTCTCTCAACGCCTGGATACCAGAATGCCCGTGTAATTTCAATCATCTTGATCTGAGGTGGACTTACAACAGAAACATACCAGAAGCCAACGTTCACTGTTACACTATACAGTACTCCTCAGGCTGGGGGTTTTTTCCTCGTGGACGGGTACGGTATCCTATTTACACTTTCTTTGTCATGTCTGTGTGTCGATGTTAGTAAACAACTTCTGTGCGCACCCCTAAATGTGTGTATGATCATGCATTTGTGTAATTATTCGCTTGCTTGTATGTGTTCCTGACGAAGAAGACAGGATATGCTGGAAAGACCAAGTGGACACACCAAAGCCATCTGTCTCGTAGACTTGAAGACGGCTGGGGCTCCACTGTCAATTTGGCAACGAGGTTCCTCCATTTCTTTCTATCCTCTGCCAGTCTCTGCAAACGTCAGATCAGTCCAATCTTGGATGTTGTTTTCCATCGCATCCTCTAACTACCTCACCTGCTTCCTCCCTGTACCCCCTTGCAGAATGGTTTTGAAGTGTACTGCACTAGTAGCCTCGTTGTAGAGTTGTTCTATGACTCTTCTCAGTTGCTGTTGAGGTTGTACATCTTCATAGTTGCCACAACAGCATAACACACTTTGTTATTAGCTTTCTTGAAGTCTGTAAACATCGTGGAGATTCTCCTGGCGCTGTAGGTATTTCTCAAACAGATTGAAGATCCGTTCAGTGTTGCTGCGCCCTGCTCTAAATTGTGCCTGTTCTTCTGGTATGATCTTTTTTGGCTTCCACCCCATGTCTGTTGAGTGTGATCTTCAACATAACTTTTCTTGGGTGCCTGATTAGGCTGCTGGTGCAGTTCCTCTGTCATAGTTGCAAGCTGCCTTTTTTGGAATGTGGTGGGGGGAGGGGGGCATGACAATCAGGTTGAGTTCACGGTATGGGCTATTCACCTGTCTGCCAGATTTTCGTGTAGATTGTTGTAAATGCATTAACCTTTGTTTCCTCTCTTGCTTAGACCTATTCTACTGGGATGCCGTTTTCTCCAACTGACTTCCCCCTTTTCAGTCATTGCTTCGCCCATTTGTTTTCTTGTTCCAGAAATTGATTTTGTGCAATGAAACCAGGATAAAAAGATATAAGAGCTTTAAATTATCTTGTGTTATGATGCATGTCAGTACCATGATATGAAAATGATCTCCTGAAATAAAAGTTTTCGTGATGGAATTTCTGTTTTTCCCTAGGAGTGCTGCTATGTCTTGACAGCAGGTTTGTGGAGCTGGGTACAGGACATGCCGTACGCAGGCAGTTTGTTGCTGTACAATCCAGTCTACACGTGGAACTTGGCCCTCTACAAGGAACATGACCGAGACCCCCACGACGCCTGCTGCAGCCTGACCTCCACCATCGCCAGCTGCAGGAAGTACTACGCCTTGCGACCCAACAGGCTGTGCACATCGTCAGCCTCTTCCCCGGGTAAGTTTTCCAGAGTCTACTTCACTCGGACACTTATCCCATGGAACATAAAGTACTCAGCCGCACGAGATAACCCTTCAACTTATATATATTTATATTTTAAGTCACTGAAAATCCATGTACACAATTAACCGACCATGAATACACAGTGCGAGAAGCATACCTTTTGGCCATTCTTAAAAGCATGCACACGTACGTCCACTTACATATTCAACCGACTGTACAAAGATGCAACAAGCAGAATGCAAAATTTTACTTTTTTCACTTATTGAGCGAATTCTTTGTTTTGTATGACGAGCACTGTCGATCCTTTATTTCTCTAATTAACAGGCTGGTCCTGGGGTGACCCCCACATACTCACCCTTGACGGTAAGGAATACACGTTCAACGGATGGGGGGAGTACGTCATGATGAAGCTCGAGACGCAAAATGTGACCTTCGCCCTACAAGCTCGTACAGAGAGAGCTCAGACTGAGAATGGCTCCCTGACCAATGCGACGGTTTTCACTGCCTTCGCGATGGAGGAAAATGGCCACCGTGTGTTTATTCAGCTGGATCCCAATGACAATCAGTGTAAGACTCTACACTCTGCCGTAAAATAAACAAAATCATATTTCGTGATATCATAGAAACTTCACATTTTAAAAAAATTCTCTTGCCGCTTGTGACAAATTTAATGATCTGCTTTCGTTTATGTGACCACTTTAGTGAAATATAGATCATTATGTCTTTCTATTGATTTGAGTTGTTTTGACATCTAAATTTTCAGTTTCGAGAACTGTCCAATGCCTGCCATCAAACATTTATTTCTATTTTTTCTATATCTTCTGTTACCTCAGCCCTCATCATCTACGCCAATGGCACGGACTACAGCCGGAACTTTAGACAACAAGCGAACTATACCATGCCAACAACTGAGTTCAGTCTGAGGAGGAGCAACAACAGTCTGATTGTTTTGTTTAGTGCATCTGGTACGTAGGGCCTCATATAAGCTAGTAACTGTCGTTGTTAACACTCTGCTTGTTTTTAAAAAAATCTCTCTTTCTGGATCAGGTGTCTAATATCAAATATTTGGGAGCGTTCTTTTCATATTTTCTGCGTCCTAGCTAGTGTCTCAAATTGCTTGCCTATGTCTCATCGTTGTGCTTTAAATAATATTACTCTGTCGCGTGTCTGGGGTTATAACGTTTATGTGTTTCACTAGCCTGCTCGTTAACTAGAGTTACAACAACATAAATATGTGTCAAGAAGGGAGAACTAACCATGCGATCGCTGCCTAATTTCGTCAATTTCCATACCGGCTCAAGCCCCCCCACCCCCTTACTTGTCACCCGCACAACTTAATAAAAAGCGGGCAGCGATAATATGCTATTCTATTTAACAGTTACAACAGAATGTTCACACAATGAATAATGTTCCAATATACATCCACCGACATATGTAGCTCAATCACTAGCACTCTCAGATATTCATTCGTCCCAGCACGCTACATGTATCTACACGCACACGTTATTTACCGGGTTATGAATCAAGTACCGTACATCGCGATAATTGACATCGGTCAACACAAGGAAAACCCGTTCCCTTTCCGAAGACAATTCCTTTGTCTTGGGTACAATGTGCTAAAATGACGTGACGCCGACGTCTTAACACAAAATAAGATCGGCTGACGATCACAATGGATAACCACACGTATTCTACAACTAGTCCCGTTGGACAACCGACAAATCAACAAATTTGATGTATACTTTCTTCTAAGCCAGTTCAATACCGACGTTCAAGACAACTATCTGAGTTACGATCGTGCCGTACTTTCCCACACTGTAGGTAAACTCACTTTCACGATGTTGGATAGGAATACTGCAGACGCCACGTCTCTCAGCTTCACAGTCTCACCCACGGTCCAAATGCCTGAGTTCCTTTCCCGACTGACAAGATTCACCCCTGTTGCAGCAGCCTTCTGTTTCTCTGTGCCCACGTCGCGGTAACGGCCGTACTCTTCTGTAGTAACTAACCCAGAACTGTTGGGTGTATTCGGCATTTGAAGTGGTCGTTGGTGGTGGTTATTTAGAGGGACATTGCTTCCATCTCGCGGTCATTTCGCACTATGGGGGATGGGGTCCTATTAGTGAACTGTGCACTGAAAGAACCACCAGACTGATGACTGCAGTAAGATGGTCAGTCCGGACAGGCATTTAATGTGCGGGGAGATGGCCGAATGGAGTTTGCACAATGTTTAACCGTGGCCTTCGAAAGTACTGGCCGAACACAAGTGACAAGGGCAGCCCTCCTACGTCATTATAGAAGGCGACTGGTTCGGCCAGCAAGCCCCTGGCCTTTGTGAACCTAAGTTCACGAAGGCCACGGCGCCCGCGGTATGCTCGAAATCTGATAAAGCTGTGTACTGTGTGTGTCTTTTGACTGCACGTGTCTGTCGGATTTCCTTGCACATTTGGGTACATTTTGTTATCTCAGAGTTTCAGGGATACTGGAAAATGCCTCTAAAGTGCTGTGTGCCAAACTGTAGGGGGAATTACAATTTCCTTCTGACCCGGTCAAGCATAGCATGTGGATAAGTAAAATTCCAAGAGAGGGTTTTAAGCCAACCGTCTGTGGTTTGTGCTAAACATTTTGTGCCAGAATTTGTGATTACAGAGGACAGTGTCACAAGGCCAGATGGAAGTACACTTACTGTTAAAAGGGATAGACCTAAATTAAGCGAGGATGCATACCCCTCCATTTTCCCTAATTGTCCTTTATACCTGACAAAAGAACCACCCGCGAAGAGGAAAAATCCCGAGTCAAGACGCCGAGAAGTAGAAAAAAGAGATGAGGCAGCTTTTACTGACTGGATGAAAGCAGACATAATTGAAAGTTTTTCTGACTACAGTAAAAACTTTCATTCCCATGTGAACAACACAACGTGGAATATGTACAAACTTCACAACGATCTCGACACTAAGGAGCCTTCATATTGGAGTTTGTATAAAATAAACGATAATCCCACCACA
>SMGT01003193.1:4231-32102 GCA_004794575.1 Lanistes nyassanus
GGGGGGAGGGATACCACTGCTAACATGGTTGGTCACTGGTGTGAGGTCACGCGCTCCGCTCGGCCCGCTATTGGACAGAGAAACAGCGGTGTCAGGGTGTTTGAGCATGAAAAAGCGCAGAAAAACTGGAGCCAATCAAAATACAGTCTTACGTAAAATATGCTAATCTCGTAGGGTCACCACTGAAAATCTTGCAGTTTCCTGGAAGATCTTTACTACCTTCGAAATATAGCTCGCCATTTGATTGGCTCCGCTTTTTACACATCCTAAATAGAGCTCGTCATTTGATTGGCTCCAGTTGTTCTGCGCTTTTACGTGGTGGTTTCTCACGGGCGACAGGTTTGCGTGGGGATTCCGCCGTGGCTGCGTAGCCCCACCACCTTCCCCAAGCATATAGAGCATGTTTCATTGTACGATTCTGGAATACCATAGAACTTGAGGTTGTCTCTTTGCGAGGAGGCCTTTAATCTACATTACTGTCCACAGTTTCCATGAATTCCTGCAGGCTCGATTCCGTGGCAGATACAGCATTTATTGTCTCCAGGCACTCACCACTCACCTTGGTGAAATTGCCTTCAATGTGGGCCAGTCTGGATCGCAGCTCAATAATATCTGCTCCCAGCCCCTGCAGAGTTTCTTGCATTGAGGACAGTGGTGACTTCGCGGAATCGAAGCCAGCCAGGAACTTTTCCTGTTGTTGTTCAAACATGGAGCTCAACATCTGTTGGATGTCCCTCGGAATTGATGCGTTGTCCCTGTCAGCGTGCGTTTCAGGCCCTGGGTTACGTTCGACATCTCCCGCACGTGGCAGGAAGTCTCCGAAATGGAAGACAGCAAGAGTCGGTAACACCAGCCCACAGGTGACCCGATTGCGTGCACGCATCACTCGGAGATGGGCTCCTTGTGCTGTGCTCGCTTGGTCATGGACGCGGTGAAAAATGCCAGAAACAGGGCACATTTTGGTCTGGAATCCAAAGGAGTTGCAGCGGTTGTGATCTGTAGGTCTAGTGGCACACTCCGGTTATGCTCTGATATATATATATATATTTTTTTTGGGGGGGGGGTGCAATTAATGTAATGTTATCACAATTTCATCAGCGACACAAAACCATGACCGGGGTGGTGGGTGACAAATCACCCCACTTCCAGAGTGACAGACAGACAGACAGACAGACAGACAGACAGAGACAACTGTTTATTGTATTTTACCCGTTTCAGCCTCCATCAGAAGTTAAACACAGTTCAGGGGTTAACCGCATCTCTTTCTCTTTCTCCCTCTGTCTCTCTCTCACAAGCGCGCGCACACACACATACACACACACAGAGCTATATCCGACTGTGAGGTGAACTACAAGTGTGTGCATTAGGCTATAAAAGTAATGTAAAATAATACGTTTTTAAAAGTCTGTTACTACAACAAACTGTAAAACTTGAAGAATAAAGATCTGAATGGTATTTGATCGATTATGCAACACTCAGTACAGACTATAAATACCAGGAACGCTTTCCTGGATTGGTGTTAGTGTATGGTCGGGGTACAATTGTTAGCTGCCAGCCTTTCATTTAATATTGCATGTTTACAACCAATAAGCAATTCGCAGAGGCAGACTGTAAAACCATTCAGGAAACGTCGTGACATTCTTTATCACAAGAGAGAGAGAGAGAAAGAAAGAGATTTTACTAGTGAAATAAGACTTCAAGAATCGCTTCCAAATTCACCCACCCACTCACCCCCCTCCAGGCTCCGTTCGGCATCTGCCCTTCTCCAATTTGTGACACCCTCACCTCCCACCACCCCTATCGCGTCACTCAATAGCCGATCTCTCACCTATTCAACACTCAGTTGTAATTACGTCACTGCTAAGGAGCCCCTGTCGCTAGCCTGTTGTCACTTTGGCTAATGGTGACGTGCCCCGCAGGGAGCTTAATAAGATAGCATCGATGACCTTTCGAGTATGTTCTAGTTTTGTTCGTGAACACAGCTCAGTTGTTTAATTGTGGAGACGATCGGATGGATGACTTAACCTCACCCTAACCTCACCCTCAGGAGTCACCCGTTCATGAGTAACAACAACCGTCAGGTATATGCGACTGTGCGATGAACTATACGGCTATAAAAAGTACAAATACAGAACATAAAGTATAATAACACGTTTTGGAATAGTCTTATCAACTAAAGCACTTGAATAATAAATTTAAAATTAGCAGTAAATGAAATAAGTGTGATACAATTAAGGAATCTCAAGTCAAAACAAGTATTTCCCGTGTATGGGCAAATGAACTGATCATCGAGGAGAGACTTGAAAGAAAGAAAGAAAGAAAGAAAGAAAGAAAGAAAGAAAGAAAGAAAGAAAGAAAGAAAGAAAGAAAGAAAGAAAGAAAGAAAGAAAGAAAGAAAACGAAACGAAACGAAATTTTATTCCAATGAGACCAAGGCCCCTTGAGGAAGAGGGAAGTTCGCACAGCATTGATAAGTAAGGTGGCTAAATGAATAAAAATTTTATACAAAAACTAATATATCCGCATGGCAAATATTTTTATGCGCTTTTATGTTGCAAAAGGTTCTGAGCTTTGTTCTTTGTTCTTTATTTTGTATAAAAATACTGCTAAATTAGAAACGACAGTTTCGTTAGCAAAAGAACAAGTTTAAACCTTGTTGGGAATCTGCTAAATTTAAGAGGAATAATGTCGTTTCTCGGAGGTTCTAGAATCGGGCAACACAAAACAAAATGCACCTCGTCTTCGACACCTGTATGACGCAAGTGACAAACATTCACAGTGCCACTGGTCAGATATCTGTTTCTGCTCTGAAATTCCATAAAAAGAAAGTCTTTATTTTACCAGTGCATTCATAACATATCTATTCATAGTCATGTGCAAATACGCTGATGATTCAATTGTTTTAAATACACAGTTCGATGAAAAGAAAGAAACTATCAAATACGGTGTGTTCAACCTACCTGACATGAGGAAAGATCGACAGTTAGAGACTGAAAACATTAAGTACATTATATAACACCTTAAACAGCGAGAGGTCCAGCGAGGACTAAAGAATAATTCAGGTAAATACCAGCTAACAGTCATCGTCACACTCGTCAGGTCGTCAAAGGCGTGACCGCCAATCCCAATGTGTCACAGTTACGCCTCGTTAGCGCCCGGTTGCAACAGCCCCTCACAGTCTACCTGCGCTCAGTTGGCATCAATCGTCGCTATTGACGATCTTACTTTTGATTGGTTCTCAAGTGTTTAGTGTTTAATCAAGCGGTGACCCTAAGGGGTTAAAACCCATCGTGTTTTTGGTGCATCCAGGACTTTCTGGTCGTTCAATCTGACGGTGTAAGTTCGGCGTTCTTTGCTGTGAATTGTCAGCCATTTCCTCGCCTGGTCGCCGAGATCTACTCTTCCAAAAGTAAGTCCATCCGTCTTCTTTAATTGAATCTAATAAACTATCGTTGATTTTATATTACTGTAGTCTGCTCAAATAAGTAGTTTAATGTCCACATTCAAATTACGAGTCATCAATGTATTACAGCTAATTCTAATGTAAATCTGTCTTGATAAAAGGCGTGAAGCAAAGCTGTGTAGTAAACCACTAGCTATGTGAATTTTTTTAGTCAGTTTTTTAAAATTTCTGCTCTCAGGAACTCCAACATTAGAAAGTTCAATAATCAAAATTTAATTCTGTTCAAAATAACTCAGAAACGAAAAGGAGTGAATCACTCTATTTCCATAGGTTACGACAAAATACTGTATATTCGAATAGATAGGGATAAGATTTTTCATAAAAGTTGAGTAATCCTGCAATCAGTACTGTAGGTGCGTTTGCAAACGGACATACTTTTTGCTTACGCGGATTAGTTTATATCAGGTGACTGTATCCAATGGCGTCCGGGTGATCAAGCCTATAGGGCGGTGGAGCATGTCCGAAGTGGTGTGATAGAATGCGCGTGTACGTTGTTTGAAGGGGTAGTGCCCCGAAACATGTAGATTGTCTTCGTCTTTGTCCTTTTCTAGCTTGGTACAGTTCCCTTGTTTTACATTTTATTTGGGCTTATCCTCCAAGCGGCAGTCAATTGTTTTTCTTTTATATTTTACATACAACTTGACTGTCCATTTGTCTCCGTCGCTAGTTAATTGTCTCTTATCTGTTTTCCGCTCATCTACCGTTCCCCACACCTCTTACTTCGCTGAACTCTGCCACAACACTCCACACACCCAATACCACCTTTGTCATCAAACGCAACTCCACCTGCACCAACAGCAACATCGTCTACGCCATCACATGCACCCTCTGCCCCACCCTGTTCTACATCGGTGAGACGGAACGCACACTCAACACCCGCTTCACAGAACATATAGCCGACACTAAACACCGCAGAAACACACCAGTTGCACGTCATTTCTGTACACCCCCACACACAGCCGACAACACGAGGGTCTGTGGTATCTGGAAAATGAAAGGCGACTCCATTGACCTTAAGAATATGGAATATGAAGTCCTACTTCATGACCCATTTTGGCACCATGGCACTCACAGTCTCAGGTCTCAATCTTAAACACTGACCCTCCCACTCCTTTCATTTAACCCCCTCACCCCTCCGTCTCTCTTACTCTCCGTCCCACTTTATTCTACATCAGGGAGACAGAACGCACACTTACACCCGCTTCACAGAACATCTAGCCGACACGAAACACCGCAGAAACACACCAGTTGCACGTCATTTCAGTACACCCCCACACACAGCCGACAACATGAGGGTCTGTGGTTTCTGGAAAATGAAGGGCGATTCCATTGACCGTAAGAATATGGAATCCTACTTCATTACCTGTTTTGGTACCATGGCACCCACTGGTCTCAACCTCAAACACTGACCCTCCACCTCCCTCTTTCTCTTAACCCCTTACCCCTCCTCCTCCTCTCTCTTTTCTCTCACCTCCTTCTCTCCCACACTGACACTCCCTCACCCGCGCTTCTCTCTCCACCCCGCCCCCTCTCCACCCCCACCCTTTCCCACCCACCTGGCGTTTGGCTGCCCCTCTTTTTAACCCTTCTTACTCACTTTCCCTTAGTCATTTTCCTGCTGTCCAGCCTATGCGCCACATCTACTGAAGCTAAGTCTTTTTCTTCTGTTTGCGTTGTTGTCGTTTTTTTCTTTGTTTTTGTGTCGTCCTGATGAAGGGGTAGTGCCCCGAAACATGTAGATTGTCTTCGTCTTTGTCTTTGCCATGTCTTAGCTTGGTCCAGTTCCCTGGTTTTAAATTTAAAATTTTTATTTTTTCTTTCACCTCCCTCCCACACTCTCTCTATCTCTTTCTTTCTCTCACCCCCGCCCACTCCCCACCCTTCTCTACCCTTTCCTACCCACCTTGCGATTGGCTGCCACTCTTTTTAACCCTTCTCACTCACTGTCCCTGGGTCATTCTCCTGCTATGCAGCCCACGCAGCACATCTACTGCAGCAAAGTCTTTTTCTTTTTCGTTTTTTCGTCGTTTTTGTGTCGTCCTGATGAAGGGGTAGTGTCCCGAAGCATGTAGATTATCTTCGTCTTTGTCCTTTTCTAGCTTGGTACAGTTCCCTTGTTTTACATTTAATTTGATTTCTTTCAGAACATTTAAATAACGAAAACGGAAATCTGAGCATATCAGTGCATCGTGTTTTCTTTATCGCGATCTTTGTCCTTGAGCTGGAAAGCACATAATTTTACTCTTACCGTTCAGGGAAGCGAATGTGACAAAGATATACTTTTTCCCTCCGTCTATGAACAACCCGATAATGAGTCGCCCGATGATTCTCATGAACTCATTGTATAAAGCTCCACTCTGGTCTAGACTAAACAACACTAGGCCTAGCTTGGGGCTTCTCCAAATGACGTAATTCTACTGTTGTGCGGAAACTGTCAGCAAGAGTCCCATTAAGTAGTTTTCCTACTTATTTATATGCCGATGATGGCTTTCTGATACAAGTGCAGGTGCTCATATGAAATTCAAACTGTAAGAATGGTTATAGGCAGTGGGCTCAGAAGTATTCTCTGTTAGACCCAAATTACATCGGAAACGGCTGCAGGCTGTTTGGTTGTTTAGGGATGTGGCGACACCTAGCGGTCGTTTGGGCTTGTCACCAACATCGTCTGCTTGCAGAGATGTTGCTTTAGTAATGTTTAGATATGAAGCAGAGGAAAACCCACAAAAATGCGCTTAGTCAGTGGATGTAAACATAATATACATAAATAACCCCCTATCTAAAGCCGAGCGTTATGTGTTGCTTTCATGAATTCACACGGCATACATTTTTATTCCTTTCTAGTGGACCAACATCAAAACACCAACGCTGTGCCCATAACTAAAGACAACAGAAGAATCTTTGTTGGAGGGCTGAGCCGGGACATTAGGGAAGCATCACTTCGCCAATATTTTAAGAAGTTCGGGGAGATAACTGACTGCCTGCCCCCTATCAACCTCCGACCTAGAAGTCGTATCAGTTTCATCACGTTCAGCGATCCTTCCTCGGTTCTTCACGCGCTCTCGACAGAAACACATATCGTCGATGGAATTGAAATTGTCGTGAGGCCATTCAACGTGAAAAGGGAGCTAGAAACAAAGATGTTTAGCTCTCTCTTCAACGCTGACGGTCTTGAGGAGCCTGCCTGCAACGAAAAATCTTCGCAATCCAACGCTCAGTCCTCTGGTTTCAGCATGCCGACCTGGAGAATCGAGTCTTTGCATTGCAACACATCTTCGCATACTTCTGAAGAAGCAAAATGGAGCGGAAATTTCTGCCAGACCAGCACTCACTCCTCTGGTTTCAGCATGCCGACCTGGAGAATCGAGTCTTTGCATTGCAACACATCTTCGCATACTTCTGAAGAAGCAAAATGGAGCGGAAATTTCTGCCAGACCAGCACTCAGTCCTCTGGTTTCAGCATGCCGGCATGGAGAATCGAGCCTTTGCATTGTAACACATCTTCGTATACTTCTGAAGAAGCAAAATGGAGCGGAAATTCCTCCCAGGCCAGCACTCAGTCCTCTGGTTTCCGAATGCCGACATGGAGTACAGGGTCTTCACAATGTCACACACCTTCTCCTCTTGAAGAAGCAAAGTGGAGCGGAGAGTCCAGCCAGTCCACTATTCACTTCTCTGGCTTCACTCCGCAATTAGAATCTCGGTATTCACAAACACCTTTCTCTGGTCTCCACCAGCCGAATCAGAGCGCAGTTTCGTCCTGGCAATCTGAGACCTTCTCTGGTCTCAAGGTAACGACGTGGAAACAGAACGATCTCTTTTCCAGTGCATCTACTGGTTCCGAACTCGGAGCTACCACGCACAGCAACGAGGAAATGCTAGAGGAAGCGACTCATCAAATCATCCAAAAGCTGGCCCGTGAATACCTCTATGATGATGACGTTGAAGAGATGCGATAGATGTTTCAGATGTTGGCGCTCTTAGATCCACTGACACACAGAGGGTCAACTATTCCATAGTCTTTGGTTACAACAACTGCAACAAAAACAGTTCTCACTCGCACTCAGGGAGCGCCAAGCAGGATGCCGACCTGCGTGGTCTGCTGAAAACCTCGGAAATTCTCGGCTGCGGTGAGACAGACGGCCAGCAGTGCTGGGGAGTATTAGGTCTGTATGACAAAGTTTGGGGCCCGCAGAGTAAAGAGGATCTTGACAGCAGATGGAAAAACGCCCACATCCTAAGCTTGCAGCTTAAAACGCAGCTTCAGGAGTACTCGGACGACCTGGATCTTGAGTACGAAGACTGGAGCAGCAAGTGCAGTTCCGCTCACGTCAACCAAGCGGAAACTTCTCACAGCTGTCCCTCCCGTGTGCTTTGGGGCCGGGACCATCAGACAGTCCACCGAGACTCGGGCTATCAAGAACTTCTTCGAGGTAAACATTTGACAAGTCAAGTCTTTAATAATTACTTGCAAGCCTCTCACAGCAGTCCCTCTCCTCACCTTTGGACCCAACAGAATGCGACACTCGATGAAGACGAGGTATCAAGGCCGCATTTAAGGTCAAGGCTTGATGAGTCGAGAGATCGAAGTTTACCAGATGCAAGCGAACCAGCGGTACGGGTATGGAGGGTGGAAGGTGATGAAATGTCGTTGCAAAAAGCAGTGCGTCGTGGTCTCCAATACCTTCTCAATTCCTAGCATACCACAGTAGCAGATGCAGAGCCAAGACATCACAGGACCCAAATGAGACGTCATTCAGGGAGAAGAATGTCAGGACGGCCCCCAGATGGAGGTGCCCGGATGGAGAAACACGTGCAAACATGTCAGGACAGCATGCAGAGGACAGTCCACTGAAGTCTCAACCGATCAGGAAATATCTTCTGCAAAAATGTCACCAAGCGATACCAATCCCTTCTCCGTGTGTAAAAGGAACAAACGTTTTCGAGGCATGTCTCGAATATGGTGGACAAGGGGCTAGAAATCACATTTCGTGCGCTCAAAAAGGAGAATGTAAAATCTGACTGACATGCTAATAAGTTACCTTCTTTAGATGGAATTTAACCATTGCATATACACAATACCACACGTGTTGATAAACAAATAAAGTGTTTGTCTCCCACCATCTATGTATAGTCGTGTGTGTGAGTCTGTACAAGTACGTGTTCGCGTGCCTGCAGATGTGTAATTTTTTCTTTCTTTCTTTGGTTCTTTCGGTTGTTCGTTCAATCTTTTTCTTTCATTTGTTTGTTTCCTTGAAATGTTCGTTCTTTCTTTTCTTCTATCTTTCTCTCCTTGCGTTCTTTCTTTCGCACTTTTTTTCCTTTCCTTCTTGTCCTTCTTTTCTTTCTTTATTCATTCTTTCCTTTCTTTTTCTTTTTTTCCTTCCTTAAGGGACGGTGTATGCAGTGGAAAGTCCACAGAAGTCTTAGCTGATAGTACAATTACGTCACTAAGCTAGATACAAAGTAGTTCTCCGTCGGATAAACGAATAAACGTTATTGTGGCATATTCATAACCTGGGGATCACAGGGGCTAAAAATCACATTGTAACCACATGTATACTGTCTCTGAGTAGTTCTGATTTGCACAATAAAGATGCACGTTTAAAATTTATGTTCAAGAATATTTATCATGTTGCTTTCAAGTAGAATGTGCTGCTCGAAGCAAAGAAAGGCAGGAACTCGAATTTCAGAAAGGGTAGAGGAGACAGTTTATCTGCTGCTACGATATACACATGCTTGATCGTCCCACGCTCGCCTGTAAACTGTCCCGTCAACCCACATCACGCACGCAGTCAGCACAAGGGAGACAACCACACGTCATCCGCTACGTACTACACCAAAACACTACACATGACTTACTCTGTAGTCTGTGCCACTGTTCGCATGCGGGAATACCTTTGTCTGCAGTTTGGGGTGTTCTGCTTGCAGGCAACGCCATACTTTGACCGTCTGGATCATGTGCCGATGATGAGCAACGAGCTAGGCTTTATTCTTGCAATGAAGAAGTTATAAACCTACTGAAGTATTTGAGAGACAGACTTTTCTTTGCTGATGAGATTGTCTAAACAACTGAGTTTTCTCACTTTGATTTTAAACAGTCTACTATAGAATTCTTACATAAATCCGCACATTCCTAAGAAAAAGCAACCTCCCCTAAAAAAAATCAAGATTACATGAAAAAGCAAAATATTAATTTCTCTTAAACACTCTTCGAATCCGTTTGGCTCGAGGAGACAGTTTCATATTTTGCTTTTTTGATGTAATCGTGATCACTCCTCATAAAGAAAAGTCTGTCTCTCAAATTCTTTCAGCCGCTGAGCCTTCCCCTTTCGATGGAGGGGCGTCGTGCTCTGTATAAATCCACATTATTATTTTTAGTATTATTATTAAAATAAACCAACACGTAGGCATTTTCACATCGTCTTTGGGTCCCCGCTTCGCTTATACACACAAACCCGTCTATCTGTACCTAGGAGATATCCGCACTTCCACCATCATTGCAATGTACCTATATTTGTACCCATTACTTTCCTTGCTGTGGAAATTTCAGTGATTTTACCAGAAAAAGCCTCCTTTGGTTAAGGTGTTGGATAATAAAACACAAAGCAAAATCTAATTTCTTTAAAAAAAATGTCTAGAGGCTGGATACTACCATTATGAGGCTTCATGAATATATTAGCCTTGTGCTTACCCCAAACATACCTCACACTGATGGTGTTCAGTCATATCCCGATTTCTTTTATGTTCTTTCAAAATGGACATTCCAAAAAGGTTTTGGAATGCATTTCTACAATTAAAGATGTCAGCTGAATGGGATGTTTAAGAAGACTTTATGATTTGTTAGACTTACTTTATCTCCAGCACCTATGAAAATATATAGAAATCTTAGACAGCGCAGCACTTTATGCAAATTTTCACATTTAAAGATGTGACATGAATGAATATTTTTTAAGACTTTAATTTGTAAAACATCTGTATTTCCCCAGCATATGTAGATAAAAACCTTTAGCAGCTCTTTTTGCAAAGCATTACATTTAAAGATGTAAACTGAATGAAATGTTTTGGAATGCATTTCTGCTAGATTATTCCTCATGCTGCACATATCTAACGCTGCTGGTTGCCAACCCTGTCCTGATTTCTCTTCATCTTCAGACATAAACTGAATGAAATGTTCTGGAATTCATTTCTACTCAATTTTGCCTTGTTCTGCACATACCTCACACTGATGGCTTTCAGCCACATCTAAAGTCATCTCTTCAGTTTATCACATTTGTTTAAAATGTATCAACATACTGCCTTAGACGACACCAAAAGAATCAGAGATGTGACAGTGACAGAGAACACACTGATGAACAATAGAGACAACCGATAAATGTAGAAAACTAAATAGCTTTTTTTAAAGAAAACCATTTGGATGCAAGGATAGGGCACAAAAACTTCTGAATACTGAATGTGGGTTAGGGGCAATGGCCTTTGCAGAGACCCCTAAACTGAATATATCTATTTTCATTGTTTTGATGACAGTATCGAAACAATGAAATTGTTGTGTTACGTTATATAACGGTCATACAATCGCCATGAAGTAGGTTTGCATACAGAAATGGATGATGTTTACAATGTTTTGACACCTTCCTCCTGTCCATAGACTGTGCATGACCAGCGTCCCTGTGAGCAAAGTGATTTTTATTTATTTGTGCCATCCTGAAGAAGGGGCCATGCCATGAAATCTCGGCTTCCTGTCTTGCTTGGTCAAATTCTCTTTGTTGTACCAATGTTACTGATCTCACAAGTGGAGTGGAACTTTAAAAACTTAAAAACAAAGCAATATGATTGGTTGTGAAGCTACACCAACACTGTAACAGTTTGAATGGGGACTGCAGCATATGCCACCACAACCTTAGTTGCAGCAGTAGTTACATTATTATTGAGATCATTTTCACATTTCACATCCCCAAAGTTTCTCATCCCATTTTCAACCTCAGTAAGTTATCAGTATGTATCTTCCACTGGTCTCCCAGTCTCAGAAAGAAGAAAGACATAGTTTACTATTATGAATCTTTAATGTTCATAAAAAGTCATTTGACATGGATTTGCAAAAATCAAACCACAGTGAACACAGTTGTTGCATCATCAAAATCCGTTACTGACACCAATTCTTTCACTGACAGATCATTTTTATTATCTCAATTAAAATGTTTCCAACTTCACCCATTGTTTTCTAAAATTAATTGCAGCTACAATGTACTTTACTAATCTGGCCATTTCCATATACTTTTTGATGCAGTGTCACTACTGTTAGTAATATACCTGTTTGGCTCAATTTATCATAAGGTCAACAATAAAACAGGAAGTACGCTTCCTTTTCAATAGCTTTTCTATATACTTGGGATTTTTTGTAACTTCTGTGCAAACCATATGCAATTGTTCTAGACCAAAAAACTTGAAAGTGAATAGAACATGCTGTGTACTATTTATCTCTAAACAAAACAAGCCTGTCAGCGAAGAGAGAGGCAGCATAAATGCCACTTTCTTTGTCATGAACAAAACATGTAGGGAATCAACTGAAAATGTGAATTACAAACCATTTTACATCAATATGGATATCTTTGATAGTGTCTAGTGTGTGTGACAGATCTCAGTTCTCATTCAGAACACAGCTGCAAAGAAATGTGATGGTAGACATTGAGTTAACCAGAAGGAATTTTTATAAACCTACTAGCTTTAAAGTGAACAAAACATTTTATGCACTATTTATCTCTAAACGAAGCAAGCTTGTCAAGGAAGGAGATGCAACATTGAAAATGGTACCATTTTTCATGAGCAAAACATGTAGGAAATCACCAGCAAGTATGACTTGAAAATCATTTAACATCAATATCAATGTGTGTATGTAACAGGTCTACAAGGAAATAAGATGGTAGAAATTAGTTGGTTTAAGTACCCCTAAGCATTTCTTTGCATATTTACAGAGTCAAACTGTATTTTAAATCATTTTATCAACTACTTTACTGTACGATAAAATGTTTGACAGTGGACACCTGCTTAATGATTTTGTAGCTGCTTCACCTGTCGTTTCTTCTTTTCTATCTCATTTCTAACAGTGCACTTAAGTTTTATCCAGGACTTGCCTGCAAGCAGTGGCTCCAAATCTTTAATCATTAAATAAAAAGTCTTCATTGTTCTGTTGATAAATTTAGTACAGCAAATGTACTGAGAACTGTCGTGCTACCATGCCATGTGTTGGACCAAGCACAGTTTAATTCTTTTGTCTGTGGTCTGTAACATGATGATAAGAGACTAGCAGATTTTATTGGGACCAAATGCAGATTTCTCATTACTTTTGCTTTCTGGGACTTTGTCTTGCAATGCCTTTTGATTACTTTTGCTCCATGTAACTTTCTGCTGTTGAAAATTAGTGTATAAGTTTCCTTGTTGAGGACCATGCTAGTTGCATTATCTAAAGCAGTTTTCCGGGGATGTTATAAATGATCTGGACTTATATTCTTCCAGACCATTCCTATCCACACGATGGCACTCAATACAGATACAGAAATCTGGCAACAAGCACACCAACAGGATCTGCCTAAATAAGTTTTTGCAAGATAAAAGATTACTGTCCTGAACCTTCAGATGAAACAAATTCACCACTTAGCTCCCTTTCTCTTAATTTTGAACTGATGAACTACATAGTTGTCACTGGTTTTTTTTCAAAAGCTTCCCTTTCATACAAATCACAAGTGACAGCTGGAGAAGTTTCCAGTCAACAAAGCAGCAAAAAGCCAAACTTCACCTGACTGTTCGTCAATATAGGCAGAAGTGAGAGCTGGAGATTCTTCCAATCAGCAAACAATAATGAATCAGACAGCACCTGTTCATTTACCAACACTAGTAGAAATGGCAGCTGCGGATTATTTCCTGTAGTCAGAAAGCAGCAGGCAGTCGAACTGCCTCTGCCTCATCAAGCACGAGCAAAAAAAGAAAATGGGACAAATCTAATTCTTGTTCATATTGTGACAGGCTGAGTACCGATCTAACAAAACGTATTTTGTCTGTGCACAAACAAGAAACAGAAATCCAGAACATTATTTCAAAGCCTTTGAAGTTTGAACAAAGAATTAAACTGCTTGAGAAGCTGACGAAACCATGGAAACTGCTGATAAAGGGTGCAACATATGCTAATCAGTAAAAGTTGGCAGCAAATTTCTGCTGACATTCACCATCTACTGTAAATATGATTTACCTGCTGACGAACTATCGTCTTCCTTCAGAAAGATTGCCTAAAATTAAAATTAGCTTTATGAAATCAGTGAAAGATAATAGTGTTATGATTTTTCTGGCATCTCGTTGCCTACCCAATCAGGAGGTAGAGCAAATTGTTACGGTCAACCCGATGGGCTCGCTGAAACAGCCAGGAGAGAACGTGCAGTGGAGCGGGGAAGGTAGCCGGCTGAGAGCGAGGGGAACCCGCACCCCGTCCCCCAGTTGCCCCGTCACCCTGAGAGGGGGCCGGCTGCGAGGTGGGGGCGAATAACACTCCGGGCTACAGCCTACCACCCAGAACGGGTAGAAAGCCCATTCGCGTTTTTCTTGCAAGTCCGAGCTCCGGGGCACCCGACCGCAAATGGGGCCTGGTTAGCTCAGCTGGTAGAGCTGCGGACTAGCAGATGGAAGGTTGCTGGTTCGAATCCTGGTGTGGCCAAGATTATTTTATGGAGTTAAACATTGTGCAAACTCCATTGGACCATCTCCCTGCACATTAAACTGCCTGCTCGCACTGGCCATCTTACTGCAGCCATCAGTCTGGTCGTTCTTTCAGTGCATAGTTTAGTAATAGGACCCTATCCCCCCATAGTGCGAAATCACCGCCAGGTGGAAGCACTGTCCCTTTAAATAGCCACCACCACCACCACCACCACCACCACCACTGTTGAATGCCGAATGCCGGGTAGCCGAATGCCGGGGAACCGGAAGCCGATTGCAGAATCCAGTTCAGGGATAGTACTTCAGGAGATTACGACCATTATCCGCGACGTGGACGCAAGACAACCAGCAGACTTCTGCAACAGAGGTGACTCTTGTCCGGTGGAAAAAGAACTCGTGCATTTCGGACCGGTGTTGAGATCCCGGAGCTGAGAGACGTGGCGTCTGCGGGATTCCTATCCAGCATCGTGAAAGTGAGGTTACGTACAGTGTAGGACACGACCGTAGCTCAAAGCTAGTTGAACAAACTTAGAAGAAAGTAAATCAAACTTGATTTGTCGGTTTGTAGAAACCTACGGTTATTTCTTGTGTGATCGTCCCTCGATCTTATTGTTTGTTAAGACGTTGGCGTGACGTCGTTTTCTGAGAAGTTTTAGTACGGAAAGGATAAAGTTTTCCTTGTGTTCACCGATGTGAATTATCGGTACGGTAAAATTCATAACCCGGTAAATAACGTGTACTTGTAGATACGTATAGCGTAGCTGGGATGAATATATGAGAGTGGGAGTGAGTGTTCTACATATGTCAGGAGATGTATATTGGAGCATCAGTCATTGTGTAGTAGAATACTCTGTGTGTGTAACTGTAAATAAATAGAATAGTGTATTATCGCTGCCTCTTTTATTAAGTTGTGCGCGTGACAAGCAAGGGGGTGGGGGCTTGAGCCGATTGGAAATTGACAACATTAGGCAGCGATCGCAGTGTTAGTTTCCCCCTTCTTGACATTTTATGTTGTTGTAACTCTAGTTAACGAGCAGACTAGTGAAACACATAAACGCCATACCCCTAGACACGCCAGAGAGAATACTATGACAAATATGAAAAGCTTTATCTAAAGATATGGTGTGATGCAGGGCCTTACCATCAGAATCAGCACCTGTACTGTCTTCAGAACCCAAGAAGGTACAAAATCTGAATCGCCAAATCCTGAAAAGCAGGAGTCCGAATGTAGATCAGAATCCATGTCCAAATGTAGAGTTGCAAAAACAAAAACTGGTATTAACTTAAACCCTGTTAACAACTGCTAAACATTTTGTCCTGCATATTCCATGTATATGGTAATTTTGCCAAAGTGCAGGATTTTTGCAGTCACACTGTAGAAGCTACCTCAGCAAAATTACTTTTTTTATACTGTGATTTGTCATAGAAAATGTGTATGCCATAACAACATAACTTGACACACAAAGCCACATTTTTATTTAACTAAATTTTGCAAGAGAATTCTTGTTCATGGTCAGGTTTATCCTTCGCATCTACACTGGCCTCTATTACTGGAATCCTGTTCTTGTCTACTTAGGTGTTACATCTGTATCATTTCGTTCAGTTCCTTCTTTGTCCTTACAAGTGGACTTTGACACATTCTTGTTTTCTTTCTTGTTTTGATGTGACAAAACTTGAGATGAACAAAGAAAATGAAAACAGGCTTTTCTAGTTCACGGTGTTTTACGACAACCCCAACAAAGTACTGGCAGCGCTAGACACAACCGTATGCTGACGTATGCAATCAAGGGAGCCTATCGTACCCATACACGTAGCAAAGAGAGAGTCGAAAGTAAGGAACGTGGCAGATCTTCAAAAAAGATCTGCCATCCCTTTCTTTTAAACGACCCTAGTCTTCACACGGCTAGCCCCTGGTGTACCACGGGTGCATACAGCGAATCCCTAATTTATATCGTCAGCTCGCTCACTAAGCGTATACGTCAGCATACGGTTGTGTCTAGCGCTGCCAGTACTTTGTTGGGGTTGTCGTTTGACGATTTTATAGCGCTCTGTCCTCATTTGTTCTTGTTTGATTATATTGTGCACCCTGAGGATTTCATGTAATTGTCCTATGTTGTGTTTGTGTCGAATCCCAGTTGTTAGTTTACGCTTAGTGAGCGAGCTGACGATATAAATTAGGGATTCGCTGTATGCACACGTGGTACACCAGGGGCTAGCCGTGTGAAGACTAGGGTCGTTTAAAAGAAAGGGATGGCAGATCTTACTTTCGACTTACGTTCCTTACTTTCGACTCTCTCTTTGCTACGTGTATGGGTACGATAGGCTCCCTTGATTGCATACGTCAGCATACGGTTGTGTCTAGCGCTGCCAGTACTTTGTTGGGGTTGTCGTTTGACGATTTTATAGCGCTCTGTCCTCATTTGTTCTTGTTTGATCACGGTGTTTTCTCAATAATCTAAACTCCCTATCCTTCCTCCAAATTAAGCATGCGGGTTTGCTTGGGTTGATGTGTTAATTAGATTTGCACTTCTAAAACTTACAGGAAAGCCTTAGGCTGTTTTCAAAGGAAAAAAATGCAGGTTCAAATCTGTTTAGACTATTGGCAAGGTTTGTCGTGGTTTCCATCTTCCTTGTTATGTCATATTGATGATACTGTGTGACATTGCAGGCCTCAAAACTTTGCATGGACTAGTAGGCAGTATACATCATCAAAGTGTTTTTAAAAGATGTAGTTGTTTGCCGTTTGGAGTGTTGGCTTGGTAATGCTGATGGAAAAGTCTGCAGTGAGAACAACGTATACTTACATAGAGCTGTTGGGTGTCTGTCGATCGCTGTCAGGACCCGCTGATGTGTGTGTCGTAAGGCCGGGCTCCTTGCAGCTTCTCGGTTTTCTGATCCGAACGATTTATTTTTATTAGGCATTGCTTCCGCTGGTGCTAGATAATTTGCATTCGATTTGAAATTCTGTTTTTTTAACAACTCGCAGCATCGCACATCCTGAGACTGTTTATGTGAATGTAATCGGCGGGTGGGTGCAAAGGCTGGTCACGAACGCCGTCTGTCTTTCTACGTTCCTTCCGCGCTTCGTACTTATTCAACCTTTGGAAGCAATAGACACACCTCAGTAAAATAGCCGAGAGGTTTAAAATCAACAATACAGATACTTTTCACTCATTGCAATGAGGGAGGGAGGGTTAGAAAAAAAGATAGATACAAACACACACATTGGGTAAAGTTAACAGCCTTATTCCCGGCTGTAGTTATAAAAGAACCTTCTTCGTTCACCAGGTGGGCCACGCTATCTTTATATCGGAGAGATAACTGGTTTGGTTGGCTTGGTTTTTATTGCTTAACGTCCAGTTGCAAAGGGGTTGCATATAATGACTATGATGCTTAAGACATGTTCCCGCATTGGCACACAGGAACTGCTATCACAACGCAGGCTTTAGTCCCACCCAGTCATACTATACTGACACGGGTTCAACCAGTCGAGCTGAAAGATAACTCGTGTGATAAACCGGGTGGTTAAAGGTGAACAGAGAGGGTAAACGAGTAAGGCATAGAAACAGAACATTTATTAGCTAGAGCCAGAGAAGTTGCCCACCTCGACCTTATTAGCATTTATATTCTTTTCATGTGCAGCTTCTTGTCAACACACATTGTACTTACCTGTGGCTGTCTTTACACAGGTGATGGCCAATAGCACACGGAGATTTACAGGGGCGCATGAACTCAATCAGGTTTTGTTTAAATAGTGTAAGACTTCCTTTTTGTAGAAGGCAGGTTTATTCTCCAGAAATAGATAAAGATCCAGTTTAGAAAGACCGCAAGGTTATATTATGTAACCATTTTTAACCTATAATCACAATCCAAAAAGAAATATAGAAAACCTTTGGGAAACTATTTATTATATAAAAGAAAAACAAGTGACTGCCGCTTGGAGGATAAGCCCAAATTAAATGTAAAACAAGGGAACTGTACCAAGCAGGAAGGGACAAAGACGAAGACAATCTACATGTTTCGGGGCACTACCCCTTCATCAGGACGACACAAAAACGACGAAAAAACGAAAAGGAAAAAGACTTATCTGCAGTAGAAGTGGCCCGTAGGCTGCATGGCAGGAGAAAGACCAGGGGACAGTGAGTAAGAAAGGTTAAAAAGAGGGGCAGCCAATCGCAAGGTGGGTAGGAAAGGGCAGAGAAGGGTGGGGGTGGAGAGTGGGCGGGGGAGAGAGAAAGGGAGAGAAAAAGCAGCGCGGGTAAGGGGGCGTCGGTGAGAGAGAGAGAGAGAGTGGGAAGGAGGTGAGAGAAAAAGTTAGAGAGAAAGAGACGGAGGGGTGAGGGGGTTAAGGGAAAGGAGGGGGAGGGTCAATGTTTTAGGTTGAGTCCAGTAGGTGCCATGGTACCGAAATGGGTAATGAAGTAGGACTCACGGTCAATGGAGTCGCCCCTCATTTTCCAGATACCACAGACCCTCATGTTGTCGGCTGTGTGTGGGGTGTGCTGAAGTGATGTGCAACTGGTGTGTTTCTGCGGTGTTTAGTGTCAGCTAGATGTTCTGTGAAGCGGGTTTTGAGAGTGCGTTCTGTCTCCCCGATGTAGAATAAAGTGGGACAGAGGGTGCATGTGATGGCGTAGACGATGTTGCTGTTGGTGCAGGTGAAGTTGCGTTTGATGATAAAGGTGGTATTGGGTGTGTGGAGTGTTGTGGCGGTGTCCAGGTAGGGGCAAGTGTGGCAGCTGGGGACATTGCACGGGGTGGAGCCGCAGGAAGAGGGGAGGGAGGTAGTCGGTTTTAGTTTGGACTGGCCACGTTGAGCCCAGTCCAGGCCCAGTCAGTGGAATGTCTTCTCCAGCTGCTCTAGAGGATTCAGACAGTCCTAGCAAAACAACAGAAGTGCTGACTGCGAATGTTTCTGATCAGACCAAGCAAGGCACAGAGGACTACATGGGTACAGCTAAAGTCCGTTCTACACCCGGACAACAAACTGGAGAAGATGTCGCCCTAACACTCTCTACTCTCATTAGCTCAATATCGCACCTGGAGCAATCGCAAGTAAGTCTGTTATCTTCTATCGACAGCCAATTTCATGACATCAAAAACTCAATCACCAGTCAAATTTCAGACCACATACAATCATCGTATCAAATTTTGATGAGAAACATTTCTGGGCTCCAACAAAATATCACAGCGATCAACGACCAAGTGAGTGTTAGCAAAAGGCATATCGAGGCCCTTAGGAGAGAAAATGAACTGCTAGCCGGACGTGTGGGTGAGTCCGAGCAACATCTGGATAAACTGGAGGCAGCGTCACGAAGAAATAATGTCAAACTGTTTGGTGTCCCCGAAGACAAGGAGGAAAACTATGGAGGCTGCGCCAACAAGGTGTTCTGCCTTCTAATTAAATTTTGTCCCCACAAATCATGGAACACAGACAATGACATAGTGCGGGCCCATCGCCTCGGCAAGACGAAACCTGGAGATACCCGACCCAGACCTATCATAGTGAGTTTTTATCGCTGGACTGATAAAATGCTTATAATGGGCAGCAAGAGAGGCAAAGACAAATTAAGAGAAGCGGGTATTAGAGTAGCTTCGGATTTGACCAAACGACAGAGACAGAACATCTCAAAGGCCTGTCAAGAAGGATTGCATGCCTACTACAAAAATGGGAGGCTCATTACGGAAGCCAGACGCACCCTGTCCCAGCCGCACGCCATCAACACCCATGTAAAAGGTGGAACTAGTGACGACGACGACAATTATAGCACAGAGCATCCTTCCCATGTTGCCAAGTGTTTTGGTGATGCTGCATTTGGAGACGAACTTCCGCCAGTGCCAGATGAGCAAACCCGAACACCGTTACCCAGTGGCACTACCAATCCCCAGGTTCTGCACACCCCTACTTTCGATGACACATAGAGTTCCCGAAGTCAACAGTGTTCACCATACTAGTGATGATCCACAGCACAGAGGGAATGACAGCCAGCTATCCACTGTGCACTATCTACACACCGGGGAAACCCCTCCAGTGACCCCAGCAAGGATAGCCTCTGTCCAAAAGTCAACCCGGGATAATCGTGCAGTGACACGGGCGTCGGACATGGGTCAATCACATTACGAAACGAGATCACGTTTGTAGGGCAAGACCGCCAGCATATCTCAACAGCAGCTACCGTCCGCATGGAGCCGGAAACAACCGCCGCTGAAGTCCTGCAGCGACAATAAGGAGTCAAGGCGAGATAGACTGAGCCTGTCAGGAAATAAAAAGAATAATGCTAAATGAAGATTCGGCCGTGGCCTAACTGAAGTAAGTAGTGTTGATCACATGGACACAGTCCATTATAGTTGTACGGGTACGGGTGTCAGTGGGATCCGTAATGCGCAACATGTGCAAGTACAGTTACTTTCCTCTCGTGGAATGTTGATGGTTTATTGTCAAAAATAGCTGATACAAGTTTTATCTCATACATATCGAACTTTGACTTTGTGTGCTTAGTAGAGACGTGGATCATTGATAACTTTAAAAGCGGTCTGTTTGATATGCACGACTGTTTTGAGGTTCCCGCCAAGAAACTGTCAGCGGAGGGTCGGGGCTCAGGGGGGGGGGGGAATAATGCTGCCGGTCAAGAAGGACTTGGGTAAATCTTTAGGCGAATCGAAATTCAATGTGATTATGTTATTGTGTTAGATTTCAAGACTTCTTTTTAGTACAGATACTGAGATATACCTTGTGTGCACTTATCTACCACCTGCCGACTCTCCTTTTTATGATGTATCTGATTTTGCTAACAGTATTTCAATTTTACAGCACTGTTTGCTTGCAGTTACGAAAACTTATGGCAAAGTTCCCTCCATAATGTGTGGAGACCTAAACGCAAGGACGTCAAATATGTCTCCTATGCATATCGATTTGTCAATGGACCCCTTAGACCAAGAGGAAGCCTCAAACACTGCTAGGCACTCACAGGATTCTGGCCTAAATGATTATGGTGAACTGTTGCTTGAGCTGTGCTCATTGTTTGATCTTTCGATTATAAATGGGACATGCAACGGTGATCAGTCTGACCGTTACAGTCCCAGTCCCAGTTATATCTCCCAGTCTGGATGCAGGGTTGTAGACTATTTTATCCTTTCTAGCTGTATAATAGGGTTGCCCCAGGCAATGGCGGTCAGTGAACGCTTAGAGTCCCAGCATCTACCACTAGTATGTACGATGAACTCCGAGATGCAAAGAGAAAATGAATCTGATATTACCTACCCTGTACCCTCCTTGAAACGTATTTGGAACACTGATCTGAAGCCTTTGTTCCTCGAAAATGTACAATCTTTAGACTTTCTAAATCAGTTGTCCAAGGCAAAAAATGTGATTTACACAAATATTAATTCAGCAGTAGCCACTTTCACTGAGGCACTAAAAACAGCTGCAAACTTTATGTGCGCCTCGCTAGACACAATGTGAACAATGAATGGTTTAACAGTGATTGTAAAACTGCAAAGACTGAGGCCAAGCGCGCCCTCCGTCAGTTCTGAAAGAATCATTCTGTGACAGATCTTTTATCATATCTAGACAAGAGGAAGATTTATGGGAAAACCATCACACACAGAAAAAAACCGGTTTAAATCAGAAATACGCAGTAAGTTAGAAAACTGTATGCATGATACAAAGGCTTTATGGACAACCATAAAGAAATGCTCAAGTGTTAGGAATAAACAAGGCAGCATACCGATTGGAAAATGGTACGAACACTTCAAAACAGTCTTCAGTGAAGAAAGAAGCGATCAGTTAGATATCCAGTCTGACCCTCTAGAAAATTATACAAGCCTAGCCTCCAGTGATGAACTCCTTGACAGAGAAATCACATCTGCGGAAGTAGCGACTGCAATAAAACACTTAAAGCTTCGTAAAGCCGCCGGTCCCGATGGCGTAATACCTGAGCTGTTAAAATACGGTTCTGACACGATCCTCCCTTTCCTTGTAGAGGTGTTTAATTCTATGTTCTCTACCGGCCAATTTCCAGAGGCTTGGTTAGAAGCGATCATACACCCACTATTCAAAAAAGGAAATGCAAATGATCCAAGTAACTACAGAGGTATTTCTCTTCTTAATATCTGCAGCAAACTGTATATACATTTACTTTGAATAAACAGCTAACTGACTGGGTTGAAGAGTCAAACGCAGTTGGAGAAATGCAAGCCGGATTCAGGAAGGATCATTCCACAATAGATCATATCTTTACATTGTTCGCAATGATTTAAAACCATTTTCTATCTAATAAGAAACTTTACATTGCGTTTATAGACTTCCAAAGAGCCTTCGACTCCCTCGCGCGTTCAAAATTATGGCATGTTCTTCAAGAAACTTGAATCCAGGGGAAAATATCACGCAATTAAAAGTATCTATAAAGTGGTGAAAGCACGCGTACGTTCCAAATCTGATTTGTCCGAGCTATTCGAATGTCCTAAGGGCATAAAACAAGGGGAGACAACCAGCCCGATACTGTTCTCACTGGTTATAAATGAAGTGGCAAAAGACATAGTTAGGAACGCCAAGCATGGAGTCCAACTTCACCCTGATCTCATAGAACTATTTATCCTCTTATTTGCTGATGACATTATACTTTTGGCCGACACAGCCATTGGTCTAAAAAAATGAGCTGAAAGTGCTAAACCAAAGTGCGAAAGAACTGGACCTTGTCGTTAATTTAGAAAAATCAAGCATCATGATTTTTAGAAAGGGTTGTCACTTAGCTAAACATGAGAAATGGCTTTATGACGGTCAGGTGATCAAAGTTATCAATTCTTACAAGTATCTTGGTTTAATGTTTACAACTCGTCTATCGTTTTCCCAAGCCTATAAGGATTTGGTAACAAGAGTCAAACTATAGGTTGTCACATGTCAATCTTAGGGTATCACCTGTCACTCATAAGTTGGCTTGTTTTCCCCGCCCCTTCTCATTACACTTAGTGGTTAGCTGGACGCTCGCCATTGGTTACGGCAAGTCGCCCTGCTCCACCGTGTCTGAACAGAACCGGTTTAGCCCAGTTTTAAGGCGTCAGGGCGTTAGTACTTAAGCAGGGGAAAAACACTTACTAGGGATACACAGGGAGATCGATACACAGACCGACAGATACACACAGGGAGAGACACTCGGATGGAG
Source organism: Lanistes nyassanus (assembly GCA_004794575.1). NCBI lineage: Eukaryota > Metazoa > Mollusca > Gastropoda > Architaenioglossa > Ampullariidae > Lanistes > Lanistes nyassanus. Next base: position 27,557 of record SMGT01003193.1, read on the forward strand.
TGTTAACGTAGCAAGACCACAAGAAGCGGACACGTGTAAACCCACTGACCTCTGCCCTTGCCATATTAGCCAGAGACGTGAAAAGAGCAAAGGACTCCAGCATCTCACGCAGGTACCCGGGGTGTATTCTGCCGACTACTAGACAAAGTAGTAAGTGACTGGTAGTGCCTTGTAGGACTGCTCTTGCCATAGATTATCTTAGAGTCGGGGACTCGCGTTGTTTTAAGATAAGTGGTTTTATCCTGCCGGAGACAGGAGACGTCATAAGCTAGTGGCCGGGCAAGTATGCCAAGGGGGTACAGAGAGGTAGTGTTTGTTGTACAGTGTCATAACTTCTTTGTCGGTCGTTGAATAGTTGTTTCAGCAGTGACAAGAGTAGGTGCTCTGTTGTTGGTCACTTGTCGAATAGCCTTAGAGCTGTGTATCGCAGAAGTTGCTGTATCAGTAGCGACCAGAGTAGGTGCTCTGTCGTCGGTCACTGAGTGTATCGGTGTATTGCGGTAAAGCAGTTGTATCAGTAGTGACAAGAGTAGGTGCTCTGTTGTTGGTCACTTATTGATAGCTTTAGAGTTGTGTATCGCAGAAATAGTTGTTGCAGTAGTGACAAGAGTAGGAGCTCTATTGTCGGTCACTTACTGTATGTGTGTATTGAGCGGGATCATAGGCCGGTTTGCAGTTTGATTTCCCTCTTGCATTGATTTGATTATTTTCTTTGTCTGATACCACGTGGTATGACGTAATCAGGCAGCGTCTTACCCTAGACACGAGCACGGTGATTCTTTGTAAATAATCTGTAGATATATTTGATGTTGTCGAGCCAGTTAGTGTTTGAAATATATGTTGAATAACAGTTCGCTGCAGTTGTGTGTTTTACGAGGGTGGGGGCTCTTGAGCTAGTAGTGTTTTGCCTGGGAGAGACCGAAGACGAACGTTTCAGAGTATGAGAATCTTTTCCCTCGGTAGATGTCTCTAGTTGTTCACATTATTTCACAGCATCGTCACCCTTTGGTTTAGAAACCATTGACCTGAAGCAGTAAAGGTTTTGGTGACGATTGCTAAATTAAATCTACATTTTACGAGATCACCATTAAAGTTTGTCCAGTAATTCTGAGAAGTCGAGTCCAATAAGATAAGGTACGGCCCGTCACGTCGACCTAGGTGTTGTACAACTCTTTCAAACTCTCTGGATGCTTGGAGACTGGTCTCCCAACATATTTAAACTGACAGTCAAATTAAACCAATGCTCCTTTATGGTTCCGAAATATGGGACCTAAAGAGACACCTTCCCATAGAACAAGTTCATTTGTTTACATTGAAAAAACTGTTGAACGTTAGCCCTAAGACTCCCAACGACATGGTGTATGGTGACACAGGAAGATTCCCCCTGTCAGTACATGCCGCTGTGTCATGCATGCGATACTGGTTACGTCTGACAAGGCTTGACACAGACTGCCACGCAAGGCGTACAGCATGTTGTTAGAGCTCCACAACAGAGGCAAAGTGTGCTGGGCTTCGGATGTTCACAGAACGCTTTATACATATGGATTTGGATTTGTGTGGGGAAACCAAGGTGCAGATAATGGGAATGGTTTCTTGGGTGAATTTAAACAACGACTTATCGATTGCCATAAACAAGAATGGGTATCGCACATTTCAAACAATCCGAGGTTTAATGTGTATGCAGTTTTTAAGTCCTCGTTACTTTTGAAACCCTATTTAAAGTGCATCAAAAACAAGGTACTAAGAGGTATTCTGACGAGATTTCGAATGGGCATTTCAGCTCTTAAAACCCATACAAACAGGTACAAAATAGTTCCAACACAAGAGTTACACTGCCCTTTATGCAAGACAGAAGTGGACGAAGAATTCCACTTCCTTTTTAATTGCGACCATTTAAACGATTTGAGATCGAGATATCTTCCCTGCAAATATACCTTACATCCATCACATTCTACCATGTCTCGTCTGTTTCAACATCCTCGTAACTCCATCAATTTAGCCAGACACCTTTACCACAGTTTTAAGAGGCGAACTGAACTGAATGCAATTGAAATGCCAGATAACTGTCAACATTAGAACTTTCGCGGATGTAAATGTTTACTACAGTCATCAATCATTTGCCTCCAAGTATGGAATTACTGGTTAATACTGTGTGTGATGCTCATCTCCCTTGTAAAGGCCATGTGGCCAGAGACAATAAAGTTTTTCGTTCGTTCTCTCTCTCTCTCTCTCTCAAGGCTGTTTGGGTAAGACAGAGTTTAACACTCTTCGGATTGAGGAGGAGACTATTGACCATGACTTCCCTAAGTCCAGCAGTGGACGATAACTGCGTGTGTGTGTGTGTGACGTGTGTGTGTGCGTGTGTGTGTGATCGTCTTTTGCAAACTAAGCTGTGCACGTCATGGTTCTGTATAGTATACGGAGTGCTGTCCTCTTCAAAACCGCGCCTTCTCTAACTTATGAAAGGACCAACGTACTGGGTACGTGACTAGATTGCGTGATATCGAGTCTTCGGGTGTGGACATCTCTTAAATATCTGCTGCTGACCTTTTCTGATCTGCGCGTGTGGCTGTGGTGGGCAACTTCATGATTGGTGACCCTAGCGGACGATGCATGGTTTGGAGTTATGGCTCTTTTGTATATAGTTATTGAGTGCTGCGCGGCTTAAAATGGTGTCTGACATCTCGGTCATGTCTGGCCTGCTAAGTGTTAAGTTCAGGCTCAGATCTGTCAGATCTCTTCTAAACTAAACTCTATGCCCCTCACTAGCCTACCTGCTACCTACTGCCTGGTACGCATATTTTTACATAGATTGTGCAGAGCATTTTTAAGTTAATCCCTTTCCTGGTGTCACAACTGGGAGATTTCTTTTTGCTTTTGACGGGTCGTCTGCTCTGCTCGCTCTCACGTCCACCGTCAAGAGTGTGACATATGCGTAGGTGGAACTACCACTGTATTACTAACGTTAATTAATATGATTTCTTAATCATGTGGCCGAGCCCCCACCACCTACAGTCTCCCATAAAGAACAACAAAAGACCGTAATACAGTGAACACAAAAAGAAGAATGTATTGTTGATAAAAACAGCGAGTATTTACAATCAATATGTTACAACTCGTTTCAACTCTAGAGTTCCCGCAATTTCCTTCTGTTTGAGCTAGGTCTACAATAACATGTAATACCAACCTACATCACCCGCCTCGCCTATAAACACAATGACAAACCACGTACCTCAATCTCGCTTTGCTTACGAGAAAAGAATGACCACGTGATGCACAACACTCACAGAACACAACACTCATTCCCGAATGCTTCTTACAGTCCGCACGACAGTCTGTACGTTGGAGCGCTCCTTCCTTGGATATGTTCACCAGTAGATACCCTGAAGACCTCTTGAACACCTCCACGTAACAGCAGACTTCGATGCTGACGATCACACACGCCACAGAGGATATGACGTTTCCTCTCTGCCAGCACTGCTAGATTTGGGGGGCTCATCGGGACTCCTAGTACTACTTTTACTGCCCTAGCCTGTACCGATTGAAGTTTCGCTATATTAGTTGCCCTAAGGTGGACTAAGAGAGGTGCTGCATACAGTAGTTTGGAGATTACATGAGCTTGGTAAAGGTTTAGTAGGGGGCCTGGATAGCTCAGTTGAGAGAACTGCGTACTAGCAGATGGAGGCTGCTGGTTCGAATCCTGGTGTGACCAAGGATTATTTCATGGAGTTTAAAATTGTGTCATCTCATTCGGCCATCTCCCCGCACATTAAACTCTCTGTCCGCACTGGCCATCTTACTGCAGCATCAGTCTGGTGGTTCTTTCAGTGTATAGTTAAGTAATAGGACCACATCCCCCATAGTGCGAAATCACCGCGAGGTGGAAGCACTGTCCCTCTAAATAACCACCATCATCACGGCATTCATAGTTGCGTTGACGTTGACGTTTGTTTAGTGGAAAGTGCTACCACCTGTCGGTGATTTCGCACTATAGGGGTGAGGGGAAGGTGGTGATTGGGGGCTGGGGGCGTGCTCTGACTTCGGCGGCCAAGCTGGTGGTGGTGGAGGCTGTTGTTCTGGTGTCCTGGCTGCTGTGGTGGGCTGTTGTCGCTGTTCCTGTTGGCTGTTTCCTACTGACCTATCCCTAAGTGCTAGACGTTGCATCTTCCTTACATTCTACGTTTTGGTTAGGGTTCAAGGACTTCTATATCAAGGACGTGCATAGCTAATTTTCAGACTTCGCTAGCGAAAGCCAGTTTCTGAGCCAGTGATACCGGCTGGCTCAGTGCCAAGCAGTCTATTTTTAGCACCATGTCATGTTGTCTCGGCGCAGTGATATGGAGTAAAATAATTTAATGCAATTTCATTACTTGCTACAAATATAGTTTATTTTAACAATTATTTATGTCATATTTAGTTTATTCAATAAAAAATAAGGATGTGATATCCAATAAAATTTCTTTATTTTGACCCATAATAAGAGAACTTTTTTTGAAGGCATAAGTTTAGAACCGGAAGAAGGTACAGTTCCCTTGCGTGTTCGATA
>SMGT01003194.1:5339-25363 GCA_004794575.1 Lanistes nyassanus
TAAATCAAAAGAGATTCGTTGACAAGGGAGGTAAATGGTGTTTCGAATAGTAGAATCATTTTTCTATCAAGTTTCCTCCCTTAGACCATAAAGTAGACCGCTTTTTCATATCTGTACCGCCGGTTTCGTGCGAACTGTTTAGTCCTGAGACAATGGCTGGCCGCCTTAGCGAACCTCGGCGTTGTTTCTCTGCAAGACAAGTCCTCGAAGTGTTCGAAAACCTTTCATCTGAGGATGAAAATGACATCTCCAACAGACGGATTACAGATAGGAAAATTTTTGTCTGATTTAAATTTATCTTTCCAAAAACTTTCGAATGATGCTTTTAACTTTTTTTAAATACATTTTTTTCGAAAATCGGTACTTAAAAAAATCTCCCAAACGCTGAGATTTCAGCGATGTTGCGTATTGTAGGACGCACGATGGGGTCTAAAGCTCTTAGACAATTTAGTTCATAATCTGTGAGCTCAAGAAGTGGGAGGCGGTATTAGATTCGGGCAAACCGCAGACAACAATAAACTTTGCCGACGTCTCGCAATATCTACAGCAGGGGTGGCCAGCCTGCGGCCCTCAAGAGATCGCGTAGCCATTAAAGGCCTTTAGGGTCTTCAGAAATATAATCATCTTCCTACTTCGTAATAGTTTTTGATAAAATTAATAGTGTCAAACTGAAGTCGAAAATTGATCAGAGCTCTAAAATATTAGGCTGCATATTTATAAGGGGTCACAAGTCTGAAGTGAGTATCCCAAATACATCGGTCTGTCGCAGTTTGTGGCAAAAGCGGCTCGCTGTGTCGGAAACTAATGAGATAAAAAACCCTACAGGTTAAAAAATCGCACTAATTAGGGTGAGCATGTTATTTTCTTTCTACTTTTAGCGCAGGATCTATCGTGGTCTCAGGTATACATTTCTATACAGTACAAACACAATGTAAATTATCCTACTTATCTCACCAGGTAAAAAGAAAAGGTAAGCTGCCTGCGACTCGCACACACACACACACACGCACACGCACGCACGCACGCATGCATGTAACCACGCACATCGGGGATGAAAAGTGGCCCGCTATTCCAGAATGGTTGTCCACCCCTGATCTGCAGGAAGGGTAAACAGAAAGACAAGAAACAGGTAATAGGTGTCTTTCAATAAAGGTGATACTGTGCATTTAAAAAAAAACTGAATATCATGCACTATGGATTTTCTCAAGGATCGCGACAGTCGTTACAGATTATGCAGAATGACCATAGTGGTCTTTTTAATGCCAAGATGTCGGAAAGAGAGGCATTTAATCTACAGCAGATGGAGACAACATATTTCTAATGTACTTTAGCAGTTTCTATCGGTGATTACATCTCTGTCGCGCTTTCCTTCTTCCATCTTGCGCTGCCACCGCTAGCAATCACATCATCACAAAAACGGACATGAGGGAGAATGAATTGGGGTTGGGGAGCACATCGCGAAAAATATCCGGTGCATTTTAGGCCAGCAGATGTTTGAGTTAAACTAATCGGGCTGCAGTTCGCCGCTCACTTATCGTCTTCACTGTTTTCCACCTGTAGCAGGCAGGACGTGGCATACCGCCCGCAGGTCATTCAGCCTGGCAGCCACAGGTGTGGGACTGGAACTCGTCACATTGCCAGGTGGGTGGTGCTTCCGGGGCTTGGAGAAAGTGTTTAGTGTGTGTGTTTGTGTGTGTGTGTTTGAGAGAGAGAGAGAGAGTGTGTGTGTAAAGGAAGAGAGAGACTATTCGTGATTCCTTATACAAGTTTGCACGTTCGTGATTCCGGATGTGACTGAATGAATAGACTCGTTCCGTTAAAAAAACTTCTTCCTGCCATCCTTTTACTGTTTACATGCTCAGACACTGAAAAGATTGGGAACAAAACAACAGGGGTTTAAAACAACTCGTAGCCTGATTTTCACTGTCGATGGAGATTTTGTGAGTGTGCGTCCCCTATAGTACTCAAGCTGTACTTGCGTGCGTCCGTGTGTGTGCATGTGCAGGCCTCTGTACGTTTGTGTATGTGCGTGCGTACGTGTTGTGTGTTCTTCTGTTCCTATTACAAAGGAAGGTAGATATTTGCTGGTGTGCAAACCAAAAATCTGTAAACACTTCCTTTTTGTATAATTTAAGACTTCGACAAATGACACAGCAGGTCCTGAAAAAAAATACCATACGTAAAGCAAAACTATTAAGCAGGACTGAAAGAGGGGGAGGGGTTGAACATAGATGATCACAAATATAGATATGCACGTGTATCTATGTATATTATGTATATATATATATGACAAAGACGAAGACAATCTACATGTTTCGGGGTTAAGAGAAAAGGAGGGAGTTGGAGGGTCAGTGTTTAAGGTTGAGACCAAATGGAATCCTACTTCATTACCCATTTCGGTACCATGGCGCCCTCTGGTCTCAACCTTAAACACTGACCCTCCACCTCCCTCCTTTTCTCTTAACCCCCTTACCCCTCCTCTCTCTCTCGTTTCTCTCACCTCCTTCTCTCCCACACTGACACTCCCTTACCCGCGCTTCTCTCTCCCCCGCCCCCTCTCCACCCCCACTCTTTCCTACCCACCTGGCGTTCGGCTGCCCCTCTTTTTAACCCTTCTCACTCACTGTCCCTTAGTCATTTTCCTACTGTCCAGCCCACGCGCCACATCTACTGAAGCTAAGTCTTTTTCTTCTTTTTTTTTTTGTTTTTGTCGTTTTTGTGTCGTCCTGATGAAGGGGTAGTGCCCCGAGACATGTAGATTGTCTTCGTCTTTGTCATGTCTTAGCTTGGTCCAGTTCACTTGTTTTAAATTTAAGAAAGGATTTTCCTCCAAGCGGCAGTCACCTGTTTTTCTTGTATATATATAGATATACTTCACCTTCTCGCGAGACCACTGGTCCGCCCGGGGTCTTTGCGGATCGTCCAGATGTAAGTACTGGGGTGTCTGTGTGTCTGTCTGTCTGCATGCCAGCATGCTGGTCTGGGTGTCTGTGCGTCTGTTAGTCTGTGTCAACCTGTTAGATTACCCTTCGGTGAGTTTATGCCCCATTTCCCTACCTTTCTGTGTGTCTGTGTCTCCTTGTTTTGCTGACCGTGAATGCATGTTTTCCTTTCTTCTCTTCTTACTTTCATATCCTTGGCTCGGCCTAGAAGTAAGCTTTTGTGGTGAGCGGTCTCATAAAATGGTCGATATTGCGGACTCGGCTAAACAGCCATAAGCTCACTCTATTGTTTGCCTTACTGATGCCGAAGCAACACAATCCCATTGTGTTGGCATGTGCAGTTTCAGCCCTTCATCCGCTGTGTTGTTTTCGCATAACCACCGTCCTCACCAACCAATAGTGGTTCACAACATCAGCCAGTTGATCAGTTCAACATACGTACAGCGGGCTGAATAATGTGGGACTTTATGTCACATGAAGTCGTGGCGAACCGTATTTCGTTGTTCATGAGTGAAGACGAAAAATTCTGACTGTTAAATCTGCATTGGACGTATTGAATCAGAAGAGGGTAGGAGAAAAATTAGCTGAACCCGAAGTTTGCGCTGTCCATTCGGAGGAATTGTTAGTACAGTAAACACCTTTGTCATGAAACTACATGAACTAACTACCCTCTACCAAGCCCCTCATACATACACCGACACTCAGCGCGATCCCTGGTGACGTGACGTTGAACGATCCATCAATCAGCTTCTGTGTGTATAGAAGGTGGTACAATACCAATCGAAGTATCATTGCTTTGAATGTTTTGGTTACAGATGTATACATTTTTTATCTGTTTGAGTTAAAGGTACATATGCTTAATTATGTTTCAGTGTACACCAGAAAGAGGTGCTGGCAGGAACACATGGTTCCAGCTACACAAACAGTTCCAGATAACGCTAGGACCGACTAAGCACCGGGTATATGTGATAGAATACTTGCACCTGGCTAGCTGTGCGTCTTGTTGGTGCTAATTTAATTGTTGACTATATAGCATTTCAAATGAATATCTTATAAATAAATATCCATGAATCTGACGAATTTCATGTCCTCTAATTTCGTGTTGTTTTATCCTCTTTTAGTCTCTTTTTTCAAGACAGTTACCCCGAAAAGTTTTTTATCCTGTCTAGTTCCTATTCAGAGGTTATGCAACCTACGGATTTCCCCTACTTTTACGGGGGCTAGCAAAGTGAGAATTAACTAGGTTGTTACTAGCGTTCTATAGCCGCACTGTAGTTGTTTTCTGTCTAGCGTCTGTGCACGTGTGCATGTTCGGATGCCTGCTGTGCCTGCATGTTACCTTCGAGATATCTGGGACTCAGATCCATATGTACTTCCGAAGTATCTACACTTCGTGAGCGCATATTTCTCCTAGAAATCTGGAACTCGGATCCGCAGATACTTCCGAAATATCTACACCTCGTGAACACACACATATATATATATATATCTCCGAGATCTCTAAACTTTGATTTACAGATACCTAAAAATGTCTTTACCTGACCTCCACATCTATTTCAGATATCTGTACTTGTGGTCCACACACACACACACAGCTACATCCTTAAAATTAAGCTATACGACAGCTCCACAGCTTTCTCCATGAAGTCTAGACCATATAATCACAACTACCTCAGAGACGGAGCTCAGATCCACACCCACACAGCCGTACCGAAATAAGCTTTCGATAAAAAATATAAAAAAATAAGAAAAGCTGTAGGGTCAAGGGTGGGGGATGCTTTTAGACCAACTCAGGCTTACCGACAAAGTGAGGCAGCACTGACTCGATGTGGAATAACCAAGCTAGCGAAAAGTTCAACGTGAGCTGTTTACACACATGTGCACTTGCGAAGATACATTGAAAGCTGCCACCAATAAAACTGCTGACAAGACCTGCCGCTTAGGAGGAGGCAAGGGAATGAGAGAGGAGGAAAAACACACCTACACGCACTCCTGTTAAACAGTTAGCCATTCGTTTGTTGCCAGAAAGCTCCGTCCTTTCCTCAATAGCTCCGGGTGTGTATAGGAACAGAGTGTCTGCCCCATCAGCAACCCTTTCACTGCAATGCAGGCAACAAAATGAAAATCAATGTGGATCAGTGATTTACTTGCTGCTTTGATTAAAAGTCGTGTGCCTAAGTATGGCATACACGTATGAAATGGAAATTGTAAGGTTAAGTCACATTTGTGCATGGAAGCCCGGATGCGCGTGGGATGAATTCACACGGGTCATTCAGATCAAAAGAGATTAAAATAGTTTCTTAAATTCTAGGGAACATATCCCCAAACTTTACGAACCTATGCCATGGTGAAAATGCGAAGCCAATTCCACAGCCTTCGTTCTTTCGACAGAGAAACCAGGTGTTGATACCTGCAGAACATGAACAACTAAATGTCGATATCAGTAGCACATCAACAGTCCTTGTTATATTATTCTGGCGCTCGCTAAGTCAGGTCTAGCTTATCACCCAGCGGCTCCAAACAGTTTTACGACTGAATTAAATGAAGAACTGAAGGTGAATGGCTTGCTAGTGATATAAGAGCTTATAATCACAAAACCAGATGTTTGCACCTTGGACGTGCTTTGTTGAGACTGCGCTGTAGCGGTGGAAGTAATGCGTTCTATATTTGTGAAAGTGGTGCAGTGCAGTTCTGTTTCCTGCAAACTATTATTTTATATGTATGAAAGCGTTGCCGTGGAGTTCTTTTTCCTGTAAACTTCAGCTATTTTCTCAGTAACACAGTAGTGTGACTGTTCTTTTCGGATGTTACTGTCTATACTGTGTGTTGTAAATCATGCGTCTGTCTTTCAGAGTGTCAACCAACGATGCAGCACCGGGTTCTCGTCGCTATCATCTTGCTGGTCACCACGACAGGTTGTACAAAAATCGGCGTTTAGTTCCTAAGATAGCCGTGCACTTTCTGTAAACAAATACTACAGGACGGTTTAAAGTTACAGAAGTGCAAATTGTCTGAAATGAAAGTAACGAGCGGGATGGTTTCACCTTTCACTGCTCCTTGCTAGAACTTAAAAAGAGGCATTTTTCCCATCGTAATCCTCCTCCTCCTCCATCCTCCATCCTCCACCATCCCTCATCCACCATCCCAAATCCATCCACCCTCATCCACCCTTTTCCATCCTCCTCCTCCTCCATCTTCATCATCCATCCATCCAGCATCCACCATTTATGGTCCATCGTCCATCATCATCCACCATCCCTCATCCACCCGCCATCATCCATCCTCCATCATCATCCATCCTTCTCCTCCATCCTCCTCCATCAGTCATCATTATTTTTGCGCCAGCTACTTTTTCAAGTATCTCACCTACAGAGAACACTGCTCCACAAGACGAAAATTCCAATGACAAGCTAAAGGAAATCGAAAACGACTTCTTGAACTGGCGCATGAGGGATGCCCCGGAGTTTGCCAGCGGTGTGGGGGACCCCAGATTCAACGACCTCCTCGACTCCTTCAATATTTCTGAGTTCGACAAACGCAAGGTACGTCCCCGACCTGGCTGGCAAAGTGCAGTTGGTCTTTCCATTCTTCTGAGCAGTGTATAATGTCAATTTTTCTGTAACATATCTAAAAAGAAGAAACTGGACTTATTTCAAAAGCTATAAATCCTTACCGGTGCACATAGTTGTCGTAACTGAGAGAACAAAAACTGTTCCACAGTTACATGCTCACCATTTCCTTCTGTGTAAAGGGTAATTAGAATAACGTTTGCGCACAAGTTAATTGAAAATGCTCAGTCTCTTGTCTTTTTTGCTTAAAGCTTTCACCTTTACCTACCTGCTAAAGTCTTTCTTTTTGTTATTGGAAAGGTCGTTCTAATTCTCACTCGTAGCATGTGAAATCTATGCAGTGACTGCAAGCGACTGTAATTTCAAACCGCATGAATGCGTGTAATTTGCAAATCGTTAGCCATTGGCAAAATGTTTTCAGTTTTACGTGCCCACACAAACAAGCTGTTTCTCAAACTCAGTATCTCATTAAAGCATCTTAGGAGCCAGCATTAGATACTTTTAAGATTTTTTTGTACTCCGTGTAAATGCATCTGTGATTATAGGGCGTATAATTCACGATAAATGATTTATCTACAAAATTCGGAACACTTTTTTTCCAAGACTTCATGTTTTTAAACACACATAGACCAAAAAAACCAACAACAACAAAACTTGAGGTCGCAAGCAGATGTCTCCAGAAAGTGGTTCACAGAAATAATGCCTATTTCCTTGCTGGTTAACATCATGATAAAGCGACAGAGGAATTCTTTGCATACGGGGTTTAAAGACGTCTTGACATATACTGAAACTATCAAACGTGTGAGGAAAGCATAAAATAGCTACATGTTTTTTGTCTGAGCTGCTAGCAGTAAACATGGCATGCCATCTTATAAATGTGCACTTGACCATCTCTCTTTAATCCATGGCGCTTTCTACTTCCATTTCATCGTGCAGACATTTTTGTGTCAACCGTTTTGTATAACGATATTTGAGAGATCGCAGTGTCTTTAGAACGCATTTTGGCGTCAGGACAAGGTCAGCGAGTTCTTGGAGAAGCTTCGAGGCATCAAGAAGGACAATCTGACAGAATCTCGAGCTCTAGACTTCGAAATCCTCAGCAAGCATCTCACTACATTTCTAGAAGGATCAAGATTCTACATGTAAAGCCCCAGTTGTCGTCTGCCGGGTGACAAATTGTACCTTTACCCATAGACGGCATTTATACCATACCGTCTATATTATGCTATAGATAAACAGGGAGATGCAGACATAGATAATAAAAATGTGTGACCTTGATAAACGTAATGAGACTGAGATCTTGGGATTCATTCCCTGTAATGCCTTGCTCTCAGTGAGTGAGTGAGTGAGTGGGTGGGTGGGTGGGTGGGTGTGTGGGTGTGTGGGTGAGTGTGAACTTGAATGAAACGAGGATAGAGATGCTGGAAAAGGGAGATAAGAACAATTCACCTTTCTGAAAGCACATATTGCTGTTAAGGTCAAAAGCAGACCTTTAAAATGCACTGAACGGGTCATGCATCAACGGATATGTATATGTTGTCATGTAGGCATCAGGCCTTAAACCCAGTCAACTTTCTTGAGGGCATCACCGCAGACCCAGGAAACTTTCAGGATGTCCTGCCCTTTCGGACTGTCGGCGATTTCGAAAACTACCTGCAGAGACTAACTCTTTTGTCAGCTCAGGTACAAATATTTGAATGAACAGGATATTGATAGGCAAGAAACAGCGATTCTGTTTCCTGAACCTGACATATCTGTAGCGGATCTCTTGTCACTGCCTGTCGTTACAACCCTGATAATGGCAGCATCTGGCTGTGATGGGTTGGTAAAACTTCTCAGGTCTCTAGTGTTTAAAGGTTTCTTTTGGTGACGTACTCAAAGTGACGTAACGGTTGGTGCAGCAGCTGGCTGCGATCGTTTGCTGGAATTTATCCCTTGTCTCGACAGAGTAGATGATTGTGACGTCACGTTTCTGCGTTCAGACGCTGTCCAGTGATTACCTGTCGATGGGATCTATCCATCTAACCATCATCGACAGCCGGGTCGCATTTACTGAATACGAGATATTGCATTAATTTCTGCCTTCTCAGTAGGGTCTGTAGCATGCTGCTGTGCAGCCGGCAATGCTAAATCACCTAGTGCATAAGGAACAAAGCTAGAAGGAACCTATCCCCACCCCTAACCCACCCCTGACCAGCATCCACACAACTCACAACGAAAATATTTTACAACCGAGATTTCAAAACCTAGTTTTCGGTTCCTAAAACCAATACTTTAACCATCCAGCTATAAAGCACTTCGCCGGATTCTGTTCGTTCTAACCATAGAAGCTGCATGAGCCGAGACGTCACAGTGCAACCTTTCTACAATGAACACAACCGGTCGTTGTGGTCCGTAGCCAAATGGTTAAAACGTTGGGCCATTGACTAAAGATACAGTGTTCCATTTTCGCATCTTCCGTTCAACTTTCCAATTCTTCCTTTCCTTTTTTGTAGACGTTTATGTGTATGTTGTCAGACAGATCCTTATTCAGTAGGTGATTTAACATTGCAGGCTGCACAGTAGAATGCTACAGCCCCTGTTGGGAAGGCAGAAACGAATGCAATATCTCTTATTCAATGGATGCCAACCAGGTGCAGATCTATCTATCTATCTATCTATCTATCTATCTATCTATCTATCTATCTATCTATCTATCTATCTATCTATCTATCTATCTATCTATCTATCTATCTATCTATCTACCTACCTACCTACCTACCTACCTATCTACCCAATCTGTCCATCCATCCATCCATCCATCTGTTTTAGTTTTGTTTGTTTTTCTTTATTAGTACGGTTTTGCTGTTGTGTAGATTAGAATGTGATATCTAACACTAAGGCAGGCATGCATATAAAGCTATTTTGACTGCTAAAATAATGCTGATTGCAAAAAGCAAAAATTTAACAGGGCAAAGAATTCGCACATGAACGAGCATGGGAAACAACTACAAACATAAAAAAATTTACGTATGAAGTGTTTAAGACACTCTTGTCATATCTTTGCTAATGTAACTAGTAGCAATAGTTAGAATTTATTTTAGATCATTTCAGGTGTTAACAGGTCAGTTTCATACATTAAAGAGTCGATTAATTTTAGCATTGTTTCCTTGCAGATTAACGAAAAAATTGAATTGATGAAACTTGCTATATATCTGAACCACACACTTAACAACGTTTCTGTGGTAGGTATGCATGTATTTGTTATAACGTATCTGCCGCTTTTTATTGTATCAATAATTAGGGTATTTGTGTTAAATGTTCACGGCATATGTTGCAAGAACACTTAGTAAGCGATGTCTGTGAAAACTGTGCGGCGTCTGTGATAGATGATCGGTGTCTGTGGAAAGTGTGTGGTACGTGTGAAAAGTGTGCGGTATCTGTGTCCATAATCTGCACACACGGCTGTTCTTTGTTACTGTAAAACCTCCAGCAGTAGATATCTCTAGTCTTTATTTATGCTTTGTCGCAAATTTTTCATTTTCACATAAAGTGCACATCTTATTTATCAATTCTATATATTCCTTGAGGAAAAAATGAATAACCCCTTGCGGTTGTTCTAGGCAAGAGTTTTAGAACAGATCGACAACCTAGTTTCAATCAACATCACCCAGTCTCCACTGTATGCTCCGGCATTCACGTCCACACTCAACGAGTCTTCGGTTTGGGAAGACAGGAGGTGAGAGGTGCTTTCTGTACAGGTCTGTTCATCATCTTCATTGTCCAGAACTTGCAGGTCTTTCTTAACTAGACGAATATGGGTCCTAGTTCGTCCCTTAAGGAATTCAGAAGTAAACCTCTGCCAGTCTGGCAATTCACCTTGAAATGAACAGGATACAGTTTTGTTTTTAATTCACTCTCCAAGTAGATTCAGTCTTGAACACCTGAATACTTTTATTAACATGGCGTTCGGCCCTTAAACGAGACAGACAAGCCCGGTCAAGTACAAGATTATCAGAAGACACGACCAGACAGGCTGTAGCCCTTTGATTCCTTGATCGGGCTGTTTTTATTTCTTCACCGTGTATAAAGTCACCCCGTAGCATACAGAGGATGAATGTGTCCTGGGGTGGGTAATGACAGGAAGACGAACATTTATGTAGCCGGCAGCAGGATGGAAACCTTGAGTCATAGGTGGGATTGGGGTAAAGTATACCGAAGTATTTACGAGGATTAAATATTATTAAACAAGAGATACTGCTATCTTACATTTTCATGGATGTTTATGTTGTGTTGTCAAAGGGCGGCGCTAAGGTCCAGTGCCGTCCAGGCTATAGCTAGAATCAAGGAAGCACTGGGACGACTTAGGACATTTCTGGAACAGGTGTACATGCCGGCCACACGTACAACATGGGGTGTATATGGCTTGCCAAACGGTACTTCGCTGTATCAACAGTGTCTGAAGTACCATACCAGCACGAACATGACCCCGGAAGCAGTTAACGAACTTGGCCAAAGTGAAATAAAACGCATTCAAACCAACATGCAGAATGTGAGTATTGAAAACGGACGGCATCTGATAAAATTAATGTTTTTACGATGGTATTAAACTTTGCAGGGAAAAAATCGACGTTTTCATGTTGCGTATCGCATGCCACTTATAGCTTACTAAAATATCTTTTTTTGTTTTCAGTGTTCGTGTTATCACCTGCAGCCACTGTGACTGCAGACACATAATGTTTTAATGCGTAGTACAGTTTGTTCTCTCCTTCTCGACAGGCTCTGAATAGGCTGAGTTTTAATGGAACTAGCCAAGAGTTCTACGAAAGCATTCGAAACAATCCTCAGTTCTTCAAGAACACTTCGGCAAGTATTTGGTCCACTTGTTTCAATAAATACATCGTGCACGCACGCACGCACGCACGCACGCACGCAAAACGTAAAGCAACACGTTTGACATTGTCTTGATGAAAATGCGTCACCCTCGGTCTGTTGCTCAATGGAAACGCGACATCCCATGCAAACATGACCCTCGTCATTGTCTTGCTGCAGCACGTGCAGCACGTGTAACACTATTACACAGTGGACCCTCTCACGTGCACTTTTCACCCTATTCTGTATCTCTGCTCCCTTTGAACCCTTTGTGAGTGGTACAAACCATACTTCAAGCGACACAGCCTCTTGTGGAGCATAGCATTAACTTCGGACAATGGTAATTCCCATTCGCCCATACCCTGGGCATGCTGTAAGCAGGCGACTGACGGTCACAGGACTCCGCATCCCTTTTAACCAGCGGCAGTGCCAGGTCCGGTTCTAGTGGGCAGACAAAATCTCCACTGACTGGTTTAGGAATGTCAACCATTTGTTCCATATTGTGACGTTAGTGACGAGTCCATATTTTGTCTGGACTTCCATGATGGGTGTCAGCGTTTCTGGAGACAACGTGAAGAGAGATATGCAGGTTGTGCTGTTGCTAAGGGTGACACAATATTGCTGTGGCAGTCTCGTGGTCTGGGCTGGAATGTGCCCTGGCTGACGTACGGATCTGGTTGTCTTCAGTAAAGGCACCATGAACGCTGCACGATATTTAAATGACATCAGACCCTTGGCAACGCCGCTGGGAAAGCAATTTAGTGCATATCTGCCCTGGCCATCCTGTTCCCTGGATCTTAATCCCAAAGAACAGGCAAGGGACACAACTGGGAGAGCTGTTTACGACGTGGCTGCAAGAAACCTGCAAAGGTGGACGGGGCGATTATGTTCACGACGAGGCGTATCGAGGAGTGTATCCAGGCTGGGGGAGGTCATACTCCCTATTAATGACTGCAGCAGCCACCAAACGTGGGTTATCTTGACCTTGGTCTTGACAACGACATTGACAATTTTGAAATTGATTTGTTCATCAATATTCTGAATATCCAAATCAATACACACACCCTCACACACCCTCACATACACACACACCCTCTCTCTCTCTCTTTCTCACACACACATCCCCTTACACACACAGGGTGCATTACAATTCTTATGCACTAAGAGCATTGAACGCCCAAATTTTCTGTCATTCTTATTATGATATTATCTGTCGATGTCATACAGTTTGTGTTGTACAGGACCAACTACTCGACACATTTAAAGACTACATCTACAATAAAATCTTTCCTAAACTGCCAAAACTCTTCAAGAATATTCCGGATTATCCGTTGAGGTAAATATTTCGATCCAATCTCCATTCTGCAGATTAATACGAGTTTCTTCTTTGGCAAAATCATTTGTTTTAAGGAGATGACTGAATTAGGATACGTCGGATCAGGCTTTTAAGGCAAGGCCTTGGGATCTTCCCAACCAGTCACAGATCTCCCAAAAGTGAATGCATTTTTGAGGAGCTGTAAGTTAGTAACTTACATCCACGTAAGCATAAGCATTTGAAGCCTAACACGTCTTTATGCCACAGTGAACAGCGGAAGAGATTGTATAGAAAGACAAAGATTGCTCCAAATGTTCTGTATGCTATTGGCAACCTAAAGGAAGTTTGCTTATGCCCGTATACCACTGTGAAAGATTTGGTTGGCACTGAGTTGAATAATGAGGTGACACTGGCGGACATTGTTGTTCCAGGGTTCTGCCAATGCCTTATGACGGACTCCTGGGTACTTACCAAAGAGGAACTCCAGATGGTAAAGTTCCTGGGATATTCTTTGCCAACGTTATGAATCCTGCTAACAAGTAAGATGAATTATGGTTTGATCATCAGTATACGTACACTTCACTAGATGAACCTGTGATGTACAAGTATTATAGAGGCAATACAGTAAGACCTCCAATATAGGTCTTTGAAAAAACAACCAAAATATAAAACTCGAGGAATCGGTTATAGAAAAATATCAGAAGTTTGAAACAAATGGATTTTCGCCTTGTGTGTTAATGAGTACATGTAGCTCACGACAGAAGCAAGAGAAAGCCTTAGAATAACAGTTTAACGGTGGATAAGGGTTTTCAGAATTTTGTGAGATTAGACTTCTGGTTGCAGGGTTAGTTGCGCTTCTTATCTCTGTGGGGATATCAAAGCATTTGGGTATTGAACCATATTCGTGTAAATTCGCTCTCTTGACAATAGATATTCAAAGTGTAAAGTTGTTATGTCGGGATAGAAAGTGGTTTCTGACCCAAACAACCAATGCGGCTAATTTTGTTTTCCTTATCCCAGTCCTACAATCAGTCTCATGTCCCTCACTCTTCACGAAACTGTGCCGGGACACCATCTTCAGGTATGTCCAAGGACAAAGCACAGACAGCAGACAGGAACAGATTTATGCCTCATTTTTCTCTACCTCCCTTCTTTCTGTCTTTCTTGAACTTTTCGCCCTACTCGTTCTCTTTATTTCATCTCTCGATCTCTCCCTCCCCTCGTTTCCTCTCGCTCACTCTCACACAAACAAACAAATAAACAAACAAACAGACAAGCAAACCAATGCATGGATATACACATAAATGCAAGGGCGGAGGATGTGCCTGTATTTTCAAGATTTGTTCTGTGGGTTCAGCGTTTTTATCGAAGAACAGCACACGCACAAACGGTTCTTCGAATGACTGTATTTTACTTGATGATAAATACGTGTGTCCAAACTCTGAACAAGTAAACGCTGTTATCAGAGTAAGGACATTCAAATATCAACTTTGGAATTCTCACCTGTGCACAGGAAGAGATCACAAGCGTGACTTTAGCGCGTGGACATCATATGAACTATAGTCCCACAGCGGCTGTTCTTTCAGGATACCAGTGTACCCAACGCACAATTCCCTCATCTCGACTCCCTGTTTCCTACGTAAATGTTTGTGGTTTGTGGGTGGGGGTGGGTGTGGGGGAAGGAGTGAAGTGATCGATTACAGTTTTGCGAACCACTAACTGCACTATCGCTTGACACAATAATCTCACTCACGTACACAAGTTGCAATAGGGTCAGTCCGTGTTACATCTGTGTTAAATCAGAATATGAGATTCAATGCTGCCGCTGGGTGGCCTAGACTTGAACTGATGACCATGTCTTGTTTCTGCCTACGTCCTCAGAGTATTTACTCCTTAGCGTCCAACCTTCCACCTTACCGGGCATTTATGGAGGACACCGCCTATTACCGAATTCCTGCCTCGTTCCCACTCAACACGGCTTTGATTGAGGTCAGTTGTCTGAAAGTTACCTTGACGCCAGCAGCAGTCTTCACATAATTATACGACTGCCTCGCCACTCTAACAGTTAAAGCGTTAGCTTCCACCCGGGGGAGGAGGAAAAAGATGAAATATATTTTTGAGATGGTACCTGTCCCTATTTGTCAAGAACCGCCTCGGTAGTTTAACGGTTAAGGCGTTAGCTTCGGAGGCCAGATTAGAGGTCAGTGGTTCGCGCTTCGTCCGAGTCATACCTACGACTTGAAAACTTGGCAATCTATTAGCTGCTCTGCCACACGCCTGGCACTACAGGGAACAGGATTAGGACTGGCTGGCCCGGTGTCTGAAGCCTGTGTTGCGACAACAGTTCCAGTGTGGCAGCACATTGTCTCAAGCAACACCGCCCTGATACGTACCTCGTTTGTGACCGAACGTTAAGTGATTATTGAATTATGTAATTGTGTGTTTTGTCTCTTACAACCATCTTCCAATATGCTTTTGTGAACATACTGAAGTGAAGAAAATATTACGCTTGCCAGGATAAACTACTTCTTGTGGTTTTCTTAATCCCTGAACTTTTATAACTGTTGTTGCTGCTGCTAAGCTGCGTTTGAACACCTAATGAAGTCGGGATGCAATCATGTCTGAGATGACGAAAACGTTTTCAGGGCTGGGGGCTGTACGCTGAGTACCTTGGTGAGGAATTGGGCATGTACACCGATGATTACATGTTGTAAGTGTATGTTGTGTACACAAATGATTACATGTTTTGTCTGGCGAGTACACAGATGATTACATGTTGTTAGTGTGGCATGTACACAAATGATTACATGTTGCGTCTTGCGAGTACACCGATGATTACATGGTGTCTGGCGTGTACACAGATGTTTCTGACGAGTACACAGATGATTAGATGCTGTAAGTGTCTGGCGTGTACACAGATGTTTACATGCTGCAAGTATCTATAGTTCTTGTTCATATCTTAATACCATAAAATGAGAAACGGGCTTTAGGACATTTTTCCTCTTTCGTAAGTGTGCATCTGCAATGTGGTATGTGTTATGGGTGTGCACGCCTGCATGTGTGTGTGTGTGTGTGAGAGAGAGAGAGAGAGAGAGAGAGAGATTCTGTGCAAGTGCATGTATGTGTGTTCGCATTTTAATCTACGAACAAAATTAGATTTATGACTTTTCAGAAACGGTGCTTTTTATCGACTTACCACTTGTCAGTTGTTTGTGAAGAGTTTGTGTTTTCGTTCTGTGTCAGGATGGGCCGCTATTCATATGACATTTCCCGGGCATGTCGCCTTGTTGTGGACACAGGGCTCCATTATTTCAAGTAAGTCTCTTTAAACCACAGATGACATGTATGATAGATAAAGGCTGTACAGGAACGAGCTATATATCGACTACTGTACATTGCAGGAATTCCTTCTGCTGTTCTGCCATGGTATCAAAAAAAAAAACCACACACATTTTCTCGCTGTCATACACGAATTCGGACATAAAGGACATCTCTCTTCCCATCCCCGCTCACCCCCCCCCCTCCATCATACACAGCTTTTCTTCTAGCACACATTTCTCTCAGTTGCTATTTATTTAAAAAGCTTTCTGTTCTTCTCCACCAAAAACGTTAAAATCTACATTATTCTCTGTCAGACACCATGGAAAATTGTCTTTCTTCAAAAGACAAAATCACAATCTCTTCTGTTTAAAAACTCACCTCGGCTTAATTTCCCATTTGCTATTCACAGATTTTGTCTAAATGTTTTTAAACACGTGAGACGTGTATGGCTGTGTTAAGCTATGGGCGTTATCAGTATGTGCTGTTCAAGGAAACGTTAAGGGCCTTGAGAACTGGAAGGTGTTATATAAATCGCTATTTGTTTGTTTGTTTATAGTTTGTATGTTGTCACAAGATCAGACCTCACTATTATATAAGTTATTGACTATTCTGAACACTTTCTTCGCGAACGCTGAAAACCGTTGCATGAAATTCGCATCAGTTGATGTGTTCAACAAAGGCGTTCATTTACGAATCTGCTTGTCTGTTGTCGCTTTTGTTGTCGCTGGTGCTTGTTTGTGACAAAGATGTCTGCTTCCCCGTGTGTGACCAGGTGGGAACGCGAGCAGGCGATTCAGTTCATGGTCAACAACACGGCCGAATCGCGTCACTCTGCTGAGGTGGAGGTGGACAGGTACATCACGTGGCCCGGACAGGCCACTGCCTACAAGATTGGCGAACTGCGGCTGAAGGAACTCAGGAAGAAAGCCACAGAAGCCCTGGGTCCTCATGTTTAAAAAAATCTTTAACTTTCGCTTCTTCTCGATTCTCTCTCATCTGACATCCATAGCTCTTGACTGCAGCTCTCTGTTGATCGCAACTGTCCGCTGATCTCAGCTCACTCTATGGTTCAGTTTTTTTCCAGCAATTCCTCACGCACAGTTTCAGTGCTGCTTTGACTATATTGACAGTAAGCTATAGTTCAAGCGATGACAGGGGGTAAAATTTGTTCATGCGATGATGGGGGTAAAATTTGCCCAACCGACCACACCCAGTTCTGAGGCAACACGGATGTTGACAGTGACCGAAGCGGCCAATGAGATCCTAGGCAAACATCGCCCGGTCAAGTAGCCCTGGATCACAGCTGACGTCCTCGCTGTGTGTGACAAACGAAGAGAACTGAAAAACAAGGACGCAGAAGGCGCAACGAAATACACAGAAGCTAACAGATCAAAGCTTTGAAAAGACCAAAGGAAAATTGGAAAGAAGAGCAGTGCAGTTAAATCGAAACAGTTTGAAGAAGCACAATACAAGAACGGAATATCAAACACCGAAGAGTCTGACAAGGGAGGTCTGGGGGGGGGGGAGTCTCAAGCACCGAAAACAAATCAGGAAAATGTCTCGCTGAAAAACAAGTAATCCTCTCTAGATGGACAGCGTATTGCACAGTCAGAGAAACACAGAGAAGATCTAGATGCGCTTAAAGTTCCAGAACGAAGCAACCAAATCGCTGAAACAGGAGGTCAGCTGGAGTTGGTATCGAGGCTAGAAAAGATATTGTGGTTAGGAAAATATCGCGGCTAGGAAAAATTATCGTAGAAAAACATTCCCGACCAAAGCCAAAGAGTTGTTTTTATTTCTACGGTGTGAGCTCCATTGTAGCGCCTGAACTTCCGCTAAGTGCCTTAAGACACCACCTTGGCCTTCTAAACAGTACAATGCGATGGTGTGACTTCTATCATTTCACAAAAGAATAAATAAAGTTGCTTCCAGAAAGAAATAGCAATAGTAAGAAACAGAATAATATTTTGTGAATTTGAAAGAGCGGGTGTTTTTTTAAACACAAGTAAAAGCACCGCGAGTCATCGTCTTCCCAAATGCCAGCAACGCTGTCACAAAAACATCACCAATCATTTAAAAAATCTACAATCAACTCATCACCAGTCGTCATTAATCATCGTCATACTGAATATTTTCACTACATTTTAAGAATTGTGTTTTCTTGTGTTACTGTCAGGCGATCGTTTCGACATTCGTGATTTCCACTCGCTGATTCTGGAAAATGGAGGGATGCCTTTAGACCTTCTGGAAAGACTCGTCGACAAGTGGATCATCTCACAATTAACTGCACCTTTGACCCCGACTCAGTCTTCACCGCAAACATCGGGCGGATCACGGCGTGTTGACGTGTGGGGGTTGAAACTTCTGCTGAGCTCGATTTTGTTCTGGAGTGTAAAGGAAGCTTTCTTCGCATTTCCTTTGATCTAGATGTGTCCAGCCCACACCTGACGTTTCAAGCCCACACCTGACGTTTTCAGCCCACACCTGAAGTTTCCATCTCCCACGTCTAGTACACGTTTGACGCTTTGACCTGTCAGAGTGGGCTTTTGTGAGCTGTCGAGCGATTTAAGTCACGCATTATTCATGTCGTAGTGGTATATTGTTAATCAGAGATAATTTCTAACTTCATGTATATAGCTTCCAGATGAGCGAAAAGTTTTAGATCCCCAAATCTATGCACTTATAGAGGCTTGAGTACACAAGCTGTATGCGACTTCCGGAGAAAGTTCTGTTTGCCACAACATCGAAACATATTTTGACTGCAGTGCGGCATGAATCCGTGAGATCGATTTTGTCTAAACTGCCAAAACTGTTATTGATTTTCTTTGTTATATACATTTTATGAAAAGATGCAATCGCCAGTAGCTTAGGACTGTTGTTATGATAGGAAAGCTATGTTCAAGTTAATACTATATTCATGTATATTAATTTTTGTTATATCATTGTATGAGTTGCCATGCTTTTCTCGTGTTATTATGTTATCGTTGTTATATTTAATGAAAGGAGGACAGAAGGAAGGAAGTAATTAAAGCTAATTAACACACAGCTACCCATACAGCAAAGACGCTTTAATTTAAGATGTGAGAATGACATCGACAAATGCGGGGTGGGTGTGTGGATTAAGGCTTGCCATTTCCTGTCAGTAATAAGTCATATTAACTTTTAAAGTGAATTCTTTTGTCACCCATTTATTTTCTAAAACGAGAGGCGTTGTGTGTGCGCGCGCGCCTGTGTGTTATATGGAAACCAGTTAAAAGGGCACCGCTACAATTGTATCTGTTGTGACCACACTGTACGTGCTCTTGTAGATGTTTGTGATATCTTGTATCTATCATGGTAGAAATAAATCCTGCACTATGGTAGACATTTATTTTTACAAGTGATCATGCTGTGGATTTAGCTGAAGAAGTCTGCTCACGTCTTCTTTCCGAGATGTTGGTGCGAACATGTAAAGAATATCTGATCTAACTTTTAAAAATTAAATTATCTTTTGTTGCAAACTGATGGGCTAGTTTCTTATGAACTGCTTCCATCTGACACTGGCGAGCCATATAAACCCGGTGTTAATGTAATTGCTATGCGGTACGACTATGGCTCAGCAACTGCATGGTTACTAACGTGGAGAAAGAACAACCATGACAGGCATGTTTCGGAGGCCAGAAAGTAGTTCAATCTACAATTTGCTGAAGCATACGTAGTGGAAACACACAAACTGCCATAAAACAGCTTTTTAATGTAATGTTCTGTCAGTGATTATGGGTTTTATTCCTTAACGTCCAGTCCCAAACGAGGTACATAATATTATCAGAACTGCGTTGATTGTTTGAGACAAACTTTACGTGCTGCCACACTGGAACTGTTATCACAACACGGGCTTTAGTCTCAGTCAGTGACATTATACTGGCACCAGCACAACCAGTCCTAGTACTGTTCCCTATAGGTCCAGACGTCTGTCAGGACAGCTACTAGATTGGCAGTTGTTAAGTCTTGGGTATGACTGGGCCGGAGCGCGTATCACTTACCTCC
>SMGT01003195.1:6900-32010 GCA_004794575.1 Lanistes nyassanus
GGTCGGCAAATTACACTCGTAACTGCAAGAGAGCTGGAGTCTTCCTTTTGGCAAGATGGCGACTGAGGTCCGTAGGCTAGCACGTGGTCGCTTCACTGGGTCTCTTCCTAGGTCCACGTCCCTCTCTGTATGTGACCCTCTCTGTGTGTCTCGCTCTCTCCTCCCTCTCTGTGTATCCTCCCGATCTAACATTTTTACCTCCTTATGTAGTAAGCGTTCTCACGCACCACCCTCAAGTAAACCGGTTCTAGCCAGACTAGCGAGAGCAGGGCGACTTCCATAACCAATGGCGTAGCATTACCCCTACCTAAGTGATCAGAAAGGGCGGAGCGATTAACCTGGTGATGACGTATCTCTCCCCTGCTAGCTTACAAAGGGAGGAGCTAAAAGGCTTACCTAGGAGTGACAGGTAATAGCCTAGGGTGACATGTGACAAGGTAGACTGCCGATTGTCCCCAAAGGTAACTTCTCACCCTGACATCAACAGAGTGACTGCAATCCTCTTGACAGCAGGCTGTTGGAGACCTCTGTGCCGCCATGAGGAACTTCCACATGATCTTGGCACTTCTCGGCCTTGTGGTCGCGATGTGTGCCGTGTGCAGCGGGAAACCTTGGAGGCCCCGGGATTTGTCTGCCGGCGCCAGGGACAGAGGTAATTAACGACAGTATTACGCTTTTAAAGCCAGGTAAAAGAGTTTTCTTTTAAAAATGTATTTATATTTATTTTTGGTTTATTTCCCATGTTTCAAGAACTTAAGGATGGGTGCGGTCCTTTAGCTTTAACATGGCAAAAATTTTTTCAACAAACCAACGTCTTTGCAAAGATGAACTCAAAGATCGTCATTCTGAACGATGTTATTTCACTCGCCAAACTTTTCAGAGGTCGCTTTCATTATTTAAAGTTCGCCTGACTTCTGCAAGACGTGATACTATCTATATATGATTTATATTGCTGACCGATGAAGAAAAACCCGAAAGCAACTTCTTGTTTGAAAAGATGGAAATCATCTCAGATGATCAATAGGCCTACATATATTTTTAAAGTAGTTGAAAAAAAGTAACGATTCCTACAGTAAACAGAACATCTGACAAGTAGAACATGATCTGCATCCAGCCCAAAGTTGATGCACAAGTCAGTCAGAATGCATGGAACTCAAATCGATAAATGACTCGAATCGTAGTGGGCAGTATCGATCGATCTTATGTCTCAATAATATCGATTACACAGCATGATCTTAAGTTGTTGTTTACAAAAGTAAGAACAGTACTGCGAAGCCTCTCCTAGTCGCCGTCCTTGTATAGTTTAAACTTGACAAAGACAATAATTCCTTCTGTCATCTACGCTTGAGTCGCTTAAGCCAAAAAAAAAAAAGGAAAAAAGAGAAAACTTCCGTCTGCAATAAACCAGAGCAACAATGGCGACAACAACAATACGTTTAAATACGGGGAAACATGTGGACTGACAACTTGGGAGGAGAAAAAAAACTAGTGAAGATCTGTTTCTTTCTTTCGGCTCATTTAGTTGACAGCTGAGTGTATTATATACATTGACTTGTATGGAGACAATAAGAATCCCAGCAAACGTTTATTAGCGTGTCCGTACATTCTCTCCCCACCCCCCGGCTTCAAAAAAAAAGAAAAAGACAAAAGACATCAAACTAACAAAAACACATCAACTCTTGTCTACACTAAACAAACTAGGTATCACTGTAGTCCTCCTACTGGTATTTTCTTCCCGATTTGCAGATGGCGTTGTTTAAATATACAAACTTTTGACTGATTTAGAGATAGTTCATTGATTTATGCGTATTTCTACAGCGCAGTTCCCCCGGAGAGCTCAGCCCGCTTTACAAAGAAAACAAAAGTAACCAGAAGAGAATAATAGGAAAACGAAAATATAAAATTCAAAACATACAGCAAATTACAACAATATGCAGACAGGTGGGCAGGCACCTAAAGAACATTGTGCCTAATCACTTTCTCTCACAGACTCAATCCCACAACAATCCCACATAATCCCCCACACACACACTGTGTAGCACAACCAAACTCATACACAGCCGCCAAGATGTCAATGGCCAAAAGCAGTGCGGAACAAATATGTCTTGAGATGAGATTTGAACGTTTCCAGGGAGGGTGCATCACGGAGATTAGGGGGGGGGGGCAGTGAGTTCCGCGCTGCCGGGGCAGAATAACAAAAGAATCATTTATAGTTTATCAGGTGGTTCATAAGATCACTATAAACCATGGAGGAGAGCCAAGAACGGTATTTAAAAAGGTAATTGTGGAAACTAGCGACTTTTGCTACAACTCCGGTCCATGAATGCGCCTTTGACAGCTGCCATAGATGCCGTCATCCAGAATCTCACGCAGCAGGTGGAAGCACTTAGCGCTTCGGGAGCAGAGACGTCTGTGGTCAGAAAGCTGACGAACGACATAAACAAACTGCAACACGCCAAAACCCTTTGCGAAAACCAGGCTCGGAAGGTTGTGCACAAGTAAGAAACGTGCACCCAAGCGCGCACACAGAGAGAAGGAAAGAGTGAGTGAGTGAGGTAGTGAGTGAGTGAGTGAGTGAGTGAGTGAGTGAGTGAGTGAGTGAGTGAGTGAGTGAGTGAGTGAGTGAGTGAGTGAGTGAGTGAGTGAGTGGAGTGGCGAATCTGCACCATCTATCTAATGGCAATGCGAGGCAGGGAGGATGGCGGGAAGCATGTGCGAGCAACTAATTCAATTTAGCCAGCTATAAGAATCGGTTTTCTCGTAAGATTAATTTGCTTTTCTTCAGCTGATCATCATACTGGTTGGTTTTGTCCTGTCGCAGAGTGGCGAATAAAGCCGGCAAAATCACCGCCGGCTTCAACGGCGGGTCTGGTGGGAGGTCCGGTGGGGGCCTTGACCTGACGGGCTTGGTGAAAAAGCTGTTTGACAACGTCCTCGCTGAGGGCAAAGGTGAACCGCCTCCCGCTAAGGACGAGACATGGGACACATCCAATGAGTCTGGGGATTCCGGCGAAACCGACGATCTAAATTATGACTATCCAGATTCCGACACTTCAGATTATGACGATCCAGATTTCGACAGTTTAGATTATGACGATCCAGATTCCGACAATTCAGATTATGACGATCCAGATTCCGACAATTCAGATTATGACGGTCCAAATTCCGACACTTCAGATTATGACGGTCCAGATTTCGACAGTTCAGATTATGACGACCCAGATTCCGACACTTCAGATTATGACGGTCCAAATTCCGACACTTCAGATTATGACGTTCCAGATTCCGACAATTCAGATTATGACGGTCCAGATTCCGAAACTTCAGATTATGACGGTCCAGATTTCGACAGTTCAGATTATGATCCAGATTCCGACATGGTCGATGATGGTGTGTTTGATGGTGTGGGCTATGATGATGGGTTTGATGATGTGGGCTATGATGGTGGGTTTGATGATGTGGGCTATGATGGTGGGTTTGATGATGGCGGATGGGGAGGTGACTACTACTGAATGGGTCTAGCAGAGGGCTTGATCGACCTATTAAGGTGACGTTAACACGCATGGGTATTTAAGAATCTGATTTCTGCACCAATAACCACATGTCCTGTCCCGTCATTATCAGCTTATAACGAAATACAGTTTTTTCTTTGGGGTAGAGGTGTCTTGTTACAGGTACACATCCGTTAAAGTGTTACGTCCCGTTTACTCCACGAAATATGCTCCTGCTGACAGTGAAAGTTTCCTTTCAGAAAATTTAGCACATCACTGGATCTTGCTATTCGCAGCGTCTATTATATGACAGCTAATGTCTTTGTAACATCGTCAGCAGAAAGTGTCAAAGACTATACTTGGCGTGACATCTGCGCTGCTTTGACATCATCACAAATACATAATTTCTGCCAATGGCTGATATTAAAAAAAGAGACTGCCCGGAGAACAGGGGCCGCAACACCTTTTGACGTTTGCGTATATCTTGTGGAGAATATGTGACAGCAGGCTCTAAAATAAATTAGTTTTAGCACAAGATATCAATGACTTCATTTCTGATTTGAGAAAAGGCAAGAGAGAGACAGAGAGATGGTGGACAGACAGACAGACAGACAGACAGACAGACAGACAGACAGACAGACAGACAGACAGACAGAAATCTACAGAAAATTAAGTTCCTGGGATTGACAGAAAAGAGAAAGAAGAAAAGGTGAAGGTAGATGGAGGGGAAAAGAGTGGAAGACATATGAAGCTAATGAGCAAATAAAATACAGAAAAATAAACAATAAGTAAATACAGAAATCAAGAAAGAAAGGACAAATCAGTATTTGTTGTTCAGATCTTTAACAGAATCTTTGATACAACCCAATACCCTGAAGCCTGGAGAGGCGCTATCGTGGTTCCACTGCACAAAGGTGGTGACCACGCCAATCCAGAGAACTATCGGGGCATCTCGCTGCTGAGCATACCAGGTAAAGTTTTTGCCTGTATTCTCAATAACCGACTTCCTGATGCACCGATAAGAGGCTGGACCCTCCTCCCTCCTTTTAAGCTGGGTCTGTCAGCTTTCTTTGATATTGACCTCTAGTTGAAATGAATTTCATCTGGCCAGCACTGGACTGGCCTACGCAGCAATATTAGGTGCACCTGGTGTCTCTTTTCGCGTTTTGTAGAACCTTTCGTCTCATCTCTAGCCCAGTGATGCTGATCTCAGACACTGGCAGCATAAAAGTGTATTATAAGCAAATATTTCGCTTTATGAACGAATTCCGTTTAGAAAGAGAATTGTTTTTTCACTTAAACTTCATTTAAGTCAATCTGTTGATTGAAGTTACAATTAGACGATTTATTAACTTTTTTTAGATGAAAGGTTTGTGTGATGGTCCATAGCTGTCCTTCGACTTTGTCGAGCTTTGTGAGACCGCCTTAACTGGCGTGTTGATCAATTCATCTTCTCAACATCATTCACCTATTAATTTGGCGTTATTTATTTCGCACAGGTTGCTGCTCGTTTCGGTCTTTCACGTGGATTATTAAACGTTGATCGGCCGAACGCACAGATACATAGAATGCGCAACAGCAGATTCCCATCAACCCGCTTTCTCAAAGAGACGCCGTCGAAGAGAACTGTCTTCTGTCAGGAGATCCGGGCGGACTTTAACACTGCGCCGACATGAGGATCTGCATGGTCTTTGGAGCTGTCGGCCTTGTGGCCAGCATGTGTGTCGTGTGCAGCGGAAAACCTTTGAGGCCACTGGAACTATCTACAAGAAAAACGGGTGACTGCCGCTTGGAGAAAAACCTTTCTTAAATTTAAAACAAGTGAACTGGACCAAGCTAAGACATGACAAAGACAATCTACATGTTTCGGGGCACTACCCCTTCATCAGGACGACACAAAAACGACGAGAAAAACGACAACGAAAACAGAAGAAAAAGACTTAGCTTCAGTAGATGTGGCGCATGGGCTGGACAGCAGGAAAATGACTAAGGGACGGTGAGTAAGAAGGGTTAAAAAGAGGGGCAGCCAATCGCCAGGTGGGTAGGAAAGGGTAGGGACAGGTGGGAGTGGGGAGGGATGGAGAGAGAAGCGCGAGTAAGGGGGTGTCAGTGTGGGAGAGAAGCAGGTGACAGAAAAGAAGTAAGAGAGAGAGAGAGAGGAGGAGGGTCAGTGTTTGAGGTTCTTCCTTCGGAACAAGATTCACCTGCCGACGAACAAGATTCACCTGCCGACGAACAATATTCACCTGCTGACGAGCAAGATTCACCTGCTGACGAACAGGATGCATCTGCTGACGAACAAGATTCCCCACTAGTAAACAAGATTCACTTGCTGACGAACAAGATTCACCTACTGACGAGCAAGATTCACCTGCCGACGAACAAGATTCACCTGCTGACGAACAGGATTCCCCCACTAGTGAACAAGACTCACTAGCTGACGAACAAGATTCACCTGCTGACGAACAAAATTCGCCCACTAGTGAACAAGATTCACCTGCTGACGAACAAGATTCACCTGCTGACGAACAAGATTTACCTGCTGATGAACAAGATTTACCTGCTGACGAACAAGATTCATCTGCTGACGAACAAAATTCGCCCACTAGTGAACAAGATTCACCTGCTGACGAACAAGATTCACCTGCTGACGAACAAGATTTACCTGCTGATGAACAAGATTTACCTGCTGACGAACAAGATTCATCTGCTGACGAACAAGATTCACCTGCTGACGAACAAGATTCACCTGCTGACGAACAAGATTCACCTGCTGACGAACAAGATTCACCTGCTGACGAACAAGATTCACCTGCTGACGAACAAGATTCCCCCACTAATGAACCAGATTCACCTGCTGGCGAACAAGACTCCCGAACTGGTGAACAAGATTTACCTGCTGACGAACAAGGTTCACCTGACGAGCACGAAATACCTGCTGACATAAAAGATTCACCTGCTAGCGAACAAAATTCATCGGCTGATGAAGATTTACCTGCTGACATACAAGAATCAGCTCCTCAAAAACAAGAATTGCCATCTGACATACAAAAATCACCTGCTAGCGAACAAGATTCACCTGGTCATGAAGAAGATTTACCTGCTGACATACAAGAATCACCTGCGAAGGAGCAAGGTTTAGCTGCTGACATACAAGAATCACCTTCTAGCGAACAAGATTCACCTGCTGATGAGCAAGATTTACCTGCCGACATACAAGATTCATTTCCTGACGAACAAGAATTATCTGCAGACATGCAGGAGTCACCTACTAGCGAATAGCATTCACCTCCTCACGAACCAAAGACACCTTGTGGCAAACAAAACAAACTTGGTGACAAATAAGACAAACCATGAGGCAAAAAAGATTATCCTTCTGAGGAACAAGACTCACCTGATGACGTACAAGATTTACCTGCTAATGAACAAGACTCACTGCTGAGGACCTGAAGAATGGTTTCGATAGTTGAAGCAACGGCAAGGTTGATGTGGGGTTAGTGGCTATATCTGATGGTAGGATTGTCTCGCGGACTACCTATTTTTCTAAAAAAATAACCAACTCTAACTAACGTGCTCAGACAGGGATCTGATTACAGCAGGGTAACGTAGCATCTCTTTTTGAACAGTAGCTCTAAAATTATGAAGCAAAATTTCATCGTTTAATTTCTTGTTGAATTTTTTTCTGTTGTTTATTTCTCTTTGATTTATGGTTCGATATACTCTGTGATTTGTGGTGTGATATAAAATGTTAGAAGGTTGCTGAAAACATCGTCAGATGCTGTTTGTAACATTTGGGAGAGTGAAAAATTCTGCTTTTCATTACGTTCTTGAAGATATCAGAAAAGTATTCATAATGCCCTGCAGATGGTTAAAAACTATATGGTTTATAACAGCTGCAAGTGACCGCAACTCTGGAAACACTGCAAATTATCGCTTGAGTCAAAGAACTTCAGACAGACCCACTCCCACAACCCCTCATCCCGCCGTCATTTTAAAACTGTTGACGTTCATTCTGCTCTCTGAAATGGCGGCGGGATGAAAGCATCTGATCAAAGATAGTCTTTTTCCGGTTTTCGGAGCCAAGGAATCTTCTGGGGTGAGGGGAAAGGGGTGGACAAAGTGAGGGAGAAGGACAAAACAGACCTTACGGCATTGGTGGTCAACAAAGACTGTTGGGAACACTTGTAAACAATAGATAGGCATATTTATCAAAGCTACGATTAGACTTCTCACTATTGACTAGCTTTCGGTGAATAACTCATCAAACGGACATCAATATAAGTGTGTACAATGTGGTAAAATACATTTAAATCGGGGTGTTCTCGTACTTTAGCAGCAGCCATTATAGAACGAGATAACGAAGGTCGGTGGGGAGTCGTGACGTCACCTAAAAGGAAGGCAGTGGTTTCTCATCTGCATCCTGTTGGTGACGTCACCCGTCTGCTGGGAAGTTCCCCCTAGCAGTACAGAAAAAGAAGTTATATATTTATAGATTAAGCGAGCGTATTCTCTTTGATGTTAAGAAAATGATTTCGCAGAAATACGTTCACAACAAAGCTTGGATTGTAAGACATACCAACAGACAGCTTTTACGTGTACGTGGTAGGCCTCTAATGTTTCCCAGTACCTTTAAAAAAAAGACTCCGTCTTTTTTCCAGCCCACATTATTTCACATATTATATTCTGTTATAGTAACTTTATGTCCATTCCGACTTTCGAAGGTATCTGACCTGATGTAAACTAAAGCGAGTTTATATTGCCTTCCGACCACGAACTGCACACCATTTCAAATGTGTGTATCATGTGGGGACTGGGTGACTTGGACGCCTTCTTTCAATAAAATTAGTCCCAGGACAAAATACCAAAGACCTTATTTTAAGCAGAGAGGAGGCGAGAGGGATAGAGGAAAGAATGAGAAAGGGATGGACAAGAAGAATGAAAAGGACTTAGAGAGAGAGAGGAAACGAATGGAGGAATGTAGCAAAGAGATAAAAACAGAAGGACGGAAGAATAAAAGAATGCAAAAACGAAAGAAAAACATCTATAATAAACAGATAATAAATGTACACATGAACGACGAAAGAAAGGACGGATTGGTTGGTTGTTCTTTTTAACGTCCCTTGCAAACTATTTGCATATCAGACGGTGTTACTTCAGACAAGTTAACGTACTGCCACACGTGGGACTGCTGTCACAACGCAGGCTTCAGTCCCACCCAGTCACATTATACGGACACCGGGCCAACCAGTCCTAGTACTGTTCCCTGTAGTGACAGGCCTCTGGCAGGGCAGCTAGTAGATCGTCAAGTTTTAAGTCTTACGTATGACTCATCCGTGGCGTTGACCACCGACCTCCCGCCTCGGAAGCGGACGCCTTAACCACTAGACTACAGAGGCGGTGAAGAAGGAAGGAAGAAAAATGCAGAAACGAAGGAAGGATCAGAGACGGAAAGGAAGAAAAAGTACATATGATGAATTAACCATCTGGAACGAACTGGTTTTGACTCAGAACACTTTTTGCAATACTCTGAGCTCGCATTTTGGAAATGATTTCAGCGCGATACAATATGTCCACATCCAGGTAATCATGTACATTTACAGTACATAGCAATGTCAGCGGCAGCTCTGGAT
This sequence comes from Lanistes nyassanus, assembly GCA_004794575.1. Classification (NCBI taxonomy): domain Eukaryota; kingdom Metazoa; phylum Mollusca; class Gastropoda; order Architaenioglossa; family Ampullariidae; genus Lanistes; species Lanistes nyassanus. The sequence goes on from SMGT01003195.1 coordinate 16,022, forward strand.
ATTAAAAGTAAAATCCAATCCAGTTAGAGACTTGATTGCAGTAAGAAAATTACAAGACAGTGTAATATAATGCATACATTCATAAATTTTGTTTTTGAAACCTTCGATAAATTTATTAATGTTATATTCACTGGAAAAAATCTCTATCATTTGTTTTCATACTAGTGCAATTCCCACACCACCCAACCCTCACACACCCCCACCCCAAATACCCCACCCCACCCATCCCACCACCTTCACCCACTCCCACAACCACACCCACACCCACACCCACACCATACACTTGCTGGTCTCCCTATTTACTGAAGCTTGTTTGATGTATGTGTAATGTCAAAATCATCTGTGAGATAATTTCGCTTCAAATGAATCAATTGCTTGCTTCTGATGCTGTATGGTTGTGAAAGATTAGTGTTAGTACTCTTCTTGATTACTAAAATGTCTGTATGTAATGCTACCGATCATATTACAACAAGAATACGGGAAGCACCCATTATCATGCTACTTCCTGGGACGCTGTAACAACACAAAATATCTGCTGATGCAGCGAAACATAGTAGGCTCTGTGTCAAGGTGAAAAATGGGGTCTCCAGCGCCCGCCCCCCACAACCCCACAAGACCTTGAGATCAAGGTATATCCTTTTATCATAGCAAGCTAGGCAGGCAGCAAACTAAACTAAACATCCCAAACAAATAACCAGACAAACAAGCAAACGAACCCCAAACTCACATACTCAGAGAGTCACTCTGGAGGGGCTGTCTCAAACACCACCCATCTCCCGTGACCTAAAAAAAATGGTCACGCGACATCCAATACCTTTTCCTGTTTAGTTCAAACAGTCAATATGTCGCTGGCTACTAGACAATGTTATTTAAACAGTAAACAGTGAGCTGGGTGAACCATGCAATGCTTTGTGGCAATAAAGCAATAGTCTTAGGAATGAAAACACTCGCGTGAGTCAAAGCAAATGAAACATACATGGCAATCAAATGACTGGCACAGGTGTGAACATAATGGATGCCGAGTTCAGCCAGACTCCCATGAAACGACTAAACTGGATAAAGAGCGTTTTTAAAAAATCTAGCCCAATAAAAGCTGGCAAATAACATTTACATTTAAACAAATCTTTTTCACACGATTAACAAGGTCGACATGACGACTTTATATAGCCCTTTACAGACTTGTCAAATGAGTGTAACCAAAACAATCTTAAGGGAGTTTCTTCTAGAGATATCAGTATCACTCACTTTTGTTTTCACAAAATGTCTCGCATAGAAAGGTTAAAACCAAACGGACAATTTCTAAGGTATCCCAAGATATAAATTGCATTGAACAGTGGATTGAACCCAGATTTTTTTTAAAAAAAGTGCCTGATTGTGCTGTGACAACTTTGATACAAAAGCAAACTGAACCAACCAAAACAAGAAAGAAAGAAAGAAAGAAAGAAAGAAAGAAAGAAAGAAAGAAAGAAAGAAAGAAAGAAAGAAAGAAAGAAAGAAAGAAAGAAAGAAAGAAAGAAAGAAAGAAAGAAAGAGCAATTATTTAAATTAATTCTTCCCCCCAAAGCTATGCAGGAACGGGTGCACGAGAAAGAGAATTGAAATGTATGGCAAGTCATCGAACCACCCAGACAAGCAGCTATCCATCCATCCATCCGGACATAAAGCGAAAGTGACAGTAAGACAGAAAGCGATGGGACTTCTGTGTAAGGTACTTGGAGTTGCGACATGCACAAACTTGGGTCACAACCATTACCTACAGGGCGGTGATGGGGGTATCTGTCTATCGTTTACATCTGAAAAATCCCCTAGCAAGATGACAAATGATTCTGGGATGGCTTCAAAAAAATAGAAAAGGGAGTCATTCTGGAAGCAGGGAACTCGAGTACACGGCACCTGGATAACATAATCTCTTGCGTGGCGATCAGTTTATCTCATCGAGGACTTTTATGTGTTTATTTTGTGTCATTTCTTTCGCCAGGATTTGTTTCCAGCTGATGCCTGATACATTCGGTTCTGCGAGAAGCCCATACATATAAAAGGTGGACTGCCGATTGTCCCCAAAGGTACCTTCTCACCCTGACATCAACAGAGCGACTGCCATCCTCTCGACAGCAGGCTGTTAGAGACCTCTGTGCCGCCATGAGGAACTTCCACATGATCTTGGCACTTCTCGGCCTTGTGGTCGCGATGTGTGCCGTGTGCAGTGGGAAACCTTGGAGGCCCCGGGATTTGTCTGCCGGCCCCAGGGACAGAGGTAATTAACGACAGTATTACGCTTTTAAAGCCAGGTATAAGAGTTTTCTTTTAAAAATTTAGTTATATTTATTTTTCTTTTATTTCCCATGTTTCAAGAACTTAAGGATGCGTGCGGTTCTTTAGCTTTAACATGGCAACAAAATTTTCAACAAATCAACGTCATGCAAAGATGAACTCAAAGATCGTCAATCTGAACGATATTATTTCACTCGCCAAACTTTTCATATGTCGCTTTCATTATTTAAAGTTCACATCACTTCTGCAGGCGTGATACTATGACTTATATTGGCTGACCGACGAAGAAAAATACAAAAGCAACTTCTTGTTTGAAAAGATGGAAATCAACTCAAATGATCGATAGGCCTACATATTTTGAATAATTTAAAGTTTATCGGGTGCTTCATAAGATCACTATAAACCATGGAGGCTAACCAAGAACGGTATTTAAAAAAGGAAATTTTGCAAACTAGTGACAACTCCGGTCCATGGAATATTTTGTTTTCTTTCTTTTCTTTTCGCAGTTCGGAAAGCGTGTGAAGACGGCAGCAGTAATGCGCCTTTGACAGCTGCCATAGATGCAGTCATTCAGAATCTCACCCAGCAGGTGGAAGCACTTAACGCTTCGGGAGCAGCTGGGACCGCAACGACGTCTGTGATCACAAACCTGACGAACAGCATAAACAGTCTGCAAGACGCCAAAACGCTTTGCGAAAACGAGGCTCGGAAGGTTGTGCACAAGTAAGAAATGGTGCACGCGAGCGCGCAAACAGTGAGTGAGTGAGTGAGTGAGTGAGTGAGTGAGTGAGTGAGTGAGTGAGTGAGTGAGTGAGTGAGTGAGTGGCGAATCTGCACCATCTAGATAATGGCAATGAGTGGCAGGGAGGATGGCGGGAAGCATGAGCGAGAAACTTTATCCAGTATAAGAATCGGTTTTCTCGTAAGACCAGTTTGCTTTTCTTCAGCTGATCATCATACTGGTTGGTTTTGTTCTGTCGCAGAGTGGCGAATAATGCCGGCAAAATCACCAAAGGCTTCAACGGCGGGTCTGGTAGGGGGTCCGGTGGGGGGTCCGGTGGGGGGTCCGGTGGGGGGTCCGGTGGGGGGTCCGGTGGGGGTCTTGACCTGTCGGGCTTGCTGAAAAAGCTGTTTGACAAGGTCCTCGCTGAGGGCAAAGGTGAACCGCCTCCCGCTGAGGAAGAGACATCCAACGATCCAGATTCCAAAACTCCAGATTCTGAAAATCCAGATTCCAACCCTCCAGATTCTGACAATCCAGATTCCAACACTCCAGATCCTGACAATCCAGATTCCAACACTCCAGATCCTGACAATCCAGATTCCAACACTCCAGATTCTGCCGATCCAGATGCCAACACTCCAGATTCTGCCGATCCAGATGCCAACACCCCAGATTCTGCCGATCCAGTTTCCAACACCCCAGACTCTGACGATCCAGATTCCAACACTCCAGATGCGGACGGTCCAGATTCCGACAATCCAAATTCTGCCGATGTTTCAGAAGATCCAGATGGTGACGATTTGAATCTACCCGAGGACGAGGAGACATCTGTTGATGAGGCGGAATCTCCCCTAGAGGGAGTGGATGTCCCCTCTGACGATCCAGCCGTATTTGATGATGGTGATGTCGATTTGTCAGGGTCAGGTGTCGATGCTGGCGACTATAACCCTGCGATTGTTGGGGAGGTAGATGATGGTGGGACTGATGACGTGGGTTATGATGGTGGGACTGATGACGTGGGTTATGATGGTGGGATTGATGACGTGGGTTATGATGGTGGGACTGATGACGTGGGTTATGATGGTGGGATTGATGAGACGTGGGTTATGATGGTGGGATTGATGACGTGGGTTATGATGGTGGGACTGATGACGTGGGTTATGATGGTGGGATTGATGACGTGGGTTATGATGGTGGGATTGATGACGTGGGTTATGATGGTGGGACTGATGACGTGGGTTATGATGGTGGGATTGATGACGTGGGTTATGATGGTGGGACTGATGACGTGGGTTATGATGGTGGGATTGATGATGTGGGCTATGATGGTGGGTATGATGACGTGGGTTATGATGGTGGGTATGATGATGTGGGCTATGATGGTGGGTTTGATGATGGCGGATGGGGAGGTGACTACTACTGAGTGGGTCTAGCAGAGGGCTTGATCGACCTACCATTATGGTGACGTTAACATGCATGGCTATTTAAGAATCTGATTTCTGCACCAATAACCACATGTCCTGTCCCGTCATTATCACCTTATAAGCTAATACAATTTTTTGGGTAGAGGTGTCTTGTTACAGGTAAACAGCCCGTTAAAGTGTTACGTCCCGTTTACTCCACGAAATATGCTCTTGCTGACAGTGAAAGTTTATTTTCAGAAAATTTAGCCCATCACTGGATCTTGCTATTCGTAGCGTCTATTATATGACAGCTAATGTCTTTGTAACATCGTCAGCAGAAAGTCTCATAGACTATACTTGGCGTGACACCTGCGCTGCTTTGACATCATCACAAATACATAATTTCTGCCTATGGCTGACATTAAAAAAGGAGACTGTCCGGAGAACAGGGGCCGCAACACCTTTTGACGTTTGTGTATATCTTGTTGAGAATATGTGACAGCAAGCTCTAAAATAAATTGGTTTTAGCACAAGATATCAATGACTTCATTTTTGATTTGAGGAAAGGCAAGAGAGAGAGAGAGAGATGGTGGACAGACAGACAGACAGACAGACAGAGAGACAGACAGAGAGACAGACAGACAGACAGACAGACAGACAGACAGACAGACAGACAGACAGACAGACAGACACATCTATAGAAAAGGAGGATTAATTTCATGGGAATGACAGAAAAGAGAAATAAAAAAGGGTGAAGGTAGATGGAGGGGAAAAGAGTGGAAGACAGATAAAGCTAATTGTCACGACGGGCCGTACCTTAACTTGTGGACTCAGCCTTCCCAGAATTACAAAACAAAATTTTATGTTGATCTCGTAAATATAGAATGAATTGAGCAATCGTCACCAAAACCTTTACTGCCTCAGGTCAATGGTTTCTACACCAAAAGGTGACGACTCTATGAAATAATGTGAATAACTAGAGAAATCTACCGAGGGAAAGATTCTCATACTCTGACACTTCTTGCTCAAGAGCCGCCACCCTCGCAAAAGATACAACTGCAGCGAACAGTTATTCAACATATATTTCAAATACTGACTCGACAACATCAAATATATCTACCGATTATTTACAGAGAATGACCGTGCTCGTATCTAGGGTAAGACATTGCCTGATTACGTCATACCAGGAGGAATCAGACAATCGAGATAATCAAACTAAAGCAAGAGGGGAAATCACACTGCAACACGGCCTATGATCCCACTCTATACACGGATACAATAAGCGACCGACAACAGAACACCTACTCTTGTCACTACTCAAACGACTGCTTTACCGAGATACACAGCTCTGAAGCTATTCAACGACCCAAAACTTCACTCTAGCTCCTCTTGGCGTTCGCCCGGCCACTATCCTATGACGTCTCCTGTCTCGGGCAGGATAACACCACATATCTTAATCAACCCGAGTCCCAGACTCTAAGATAGTTATAGCAGAGCAGTCCTAACCTATAAGGCACACCAGCAGTCACTTACACATCTGTCTCGTTGACTTGTCGGCAAAGTATATTTTGCGTGAGTACTAGAACCCTTTGCTCTTCCGACGTCCTGGCTAAGATGGCGAGGGGCAGAGGTCTGTGGGTCTACACGTGTCCGCTTCTTTTGGTCCTACCTATCTCTATCTCCTGTGTCTATATCCCTCAATCACGCTTTCCCCTGCTTAAGTAGTATGTGCCCTCGCGCCCTGCGTTTACGGGAACTACCTTAAACCAGTTCTGGCCAGCCTAAGCTGGCGCAGAGCAGCTACCCTGACTAATGACGTAGCGTCCACCTACCAGGTGTCAAGAGAGGAAAGGGGGAATAGGCTAACCTAGGGGTGACATGTGACACTAATGAGCAAATAAAATACAGGAAAATAAACAATAAGGAAGTACAGAACTCAAGAAAGAAAGGACAAATCAGTATTTGTTGTTCAGATCTTTAACAGAATCTTTGATACAACCCAATACCCCGAAGCCTGGAGAGGCGCTATCGTGGTTCCACTGCACAAAGGCGGTGACCACGACAATCCAGAGAACTATCGGGGCATCTCCCTGCTTAGCATACTAGGTAAAGTTTTTGGCTGTATTCTCAATAACCTACTTTCTGATGCACTGATAAGAGGCTGGACCCTCCCCCTTTCTTTTAAGCTGGGTCTGTCAGCTTTCTTTGATATTGACCTCTAGTTGAAATGAATTTCATCTGGCCCAGCACTGAACTGGACTGGCGTACGCAGCAATATTAGGTTCAGCTGGTGTCTCTTTTCGCGTTTTGTAGAACCTTTTCGTCTCATCTCCAGCCCATTGCGTATGACTCATCCTTGGCATGAACCACCGATCTCCCGCCTCGGAAGCGGACGCCTTAACGACTAGATCACAGTCTTTTCTTGTTCGTTTTTTCGTTTGTTTTTTTTTTTTTTGGTGTCGTCCTGATGCAGGAGTAGTGCCCCGAAACATGTAGATTGTCTTCGTCTTTGTCCGTTTCTAGCTTGGTCGAGTTCTCTTGTTTTAAATTTTATGATGAATTAACCATCTGGAACTAACTGGTTTTGACTCAAGACACTTTTTGCAAGGCTCTGACCTCGCATTCTGAAAATGATTTCAGCGTGATACAATATTTCCACATCCAGATAATCACGTACATTTACAGTACAATATCAGCGGCAACTCTGGACATCAAAAGTCAAATCCAATCCAGTTAGAGACTTGATTGCATTAAAAACATTACAAGACATTGTAATGTAATGCATTCATTCATAAATTTTGTTTTTGAAACCTTCGATAAATTCATGAATGTTATATTCACTGGAAAAAATCTCTGTATCGTTTGTTTTCATACTAGTGCAAAGCCCACACCACCCGACCCCCACACACCCCCACCCCAAATACCCCACCCCACCCATCCCATTACCCATACTTTTACCCACACCCACACACCCACATCCACCCTCACACCCACACCCACACCCACACCCACACCCACACCCATACCCACATCCACCCTCACAATCACACCCATATCCACCCTCACAACCACACCCACACCCACACCCACACCCACACCCACACCCACACCCACACCAGACACTTGCTTGTCTCCGTATTTATTGAAGCTTGTTTGATGTATGTGTAATGTCAAAAGCATCTGTGAGATACTTTTGTTTCAAATGAATCAAATGCTGGCGTTTGAGGATGCTGTATGGTTGTGACGGATTAGTGTTAATGCTGTTCTTGATTACTGAAATGTCTGTATGTAGTGCTACCGATCGTATTACAACAAGAATACGGTAAGCACCCATTATCATGTTACTTCCGGGGACGCTGTAACAGGATTCTCTGTATGCACACGTTGTGCACCGAGGGCCAGCTGTGTGAAGAATAGCGCCGTTATAAAGAAAGGGATTGCAGATCTTTTTTGAGGATCTGCCAAGTTCCTTTCTTTCGGCCCTCTCTTTGCTACGTGTTTGGGTACGGTAGGCTCCCTTGGTCACATGCGTCAGCATACCGCTATGTTTGAGCGCTGCCAGTACCTTTGTTGGAGTTATCTTTGAATAACCAGACAAACAAGCAAACGAACCACAAACTCACATACTCAGAGAGTCATTCTGGAGGGTTGTCTCAAACACCCCCTATCCCCCATGACCTAAAAAAATGGTCACGCGACATCCTATACTAAAATTTAAAACAAGGGAACTGGACCAAGCTAAGACAAGACAAAGTCGAAGAAAAGCAGATAATCTACATGTTTCGGGGCACTACCCCTTCATCAGGATAACACAAAGAGAGAGAAGCGCGGGTAAGAGGGTGTCAGTGTGGGGAAGAAGGAGGTGAGAGAAAAGAAGTAAGAGAGAGAGAGAGGAGGGGTGAGTGGGTTAAGGGAAAAGGAGGGAGGTGGAGAGAGTCAGTGTTTGAGGTTGAGTCCTGTGGGTGCCATGGTACCGAAATGGGTAATGAAGTAGGATTCCATATTCTTACATTCAGTGGAATCGCCCTTCATTTTCCAGATACCACAGACCCTTCTTTTTTCTCACCTCCTTCTCCCCCGCACTGACACCCCCTTACTCGCGCCTTTCCCTACCCACCTGGCGATTGGCTGACCCTCCTTTTAACCCTTCTCACTCACTGTCCCTTAATCATTTTCCTGCTGTCCAGCCAGTGCGCCACATCTACTGAAGCTAAGTCTTTTTCTTCTATGTTCGTTTTTCGTTTTTTTTCGAAGTTTTTATGTCGTCCTGATGAAGGGGTAGTGCCCCGAAACATGTAGATTGTCTGATTGTCTTCGTCTTTGTCATGTCTTAGTTTGGTCCAGTTCCCTTGTTTTAAATTTAAGAAAGGTTTTTCCTCTAAGCGGCAGTAACCTGTTTTTCTTGTATATTTTGGACATCCTATATCTTTACCTTTTTAGTTCAAACAGTGAATCTGTCGCTGGCTACTAGACCCTGTTATTTAAACAGTAAACAGTGAGCTGGGTGAACCATGCAATGCTTTGTGGCAATAAAGCAATAGTCTTAGCAATGAAAACAGTCCCGTGAGTCAAAGCAAATACAACATAAACGGAAATCAAATGACTGGGACAGGTATGAATATAATGGATGCCGAGTACAGCCAGACTCCCATGAAACGACTAACCTGGATAAAGAGCGTTTTCCAAAAAAAAAACAAAACATAGCCCAATAAAAGCTGGCAAATAGAATGTAATTTCAGCTGTCAATTTACATTTAAACCAATCTTTTTCAGACGATAAACTAGGTCGACATGACGACTTTACATAGCCCTTTCGAGCCTTGTCAATTCATTGTAGCCAAAACAATCTTCACGGAGTTTTTTTCTAGAGATATTAGTATCACCCACTTTTGTTTTCACCAAATGTCTCGCATAGAAAGGTTAAAACCAGATGGACAAATTCTTTGGTCTTCCGAGATATAAATTGCATTGAACAGTGGATTAAACACAATTTTTTTAAAAAAGTGCATGCTTGCGCTGTGACAACTTCGATACAAAAACAAACTGAACCAACCAACCAAAACAACAAACAAACAAGCAAGCAAGGAAGCAAACAAACAAACAGCAATTTAAATTAATTCTTCCCACCAAGGCTATGGAGGAACGGGTGTACGAGAAAGAGAATTAAAATGTATGGCATGTCATCGAACCACCCAGACAAGCAGCTATCCATCCATCCAGCCGGACATAAAGCGAAAGTGACAGTAAGACAGCAGCGATGGGACTTCTGTGCAAGGTACTTGGAGTTGCGACATGCATAAACTTGGGTCACAACCATTACCGACAGGGCGGTGATGTGGGTATCTGTCTATCGTTTACATCTGACAAATCCCCTAGCAAGATGACAAATGATTCTGGATGGCTTCAAAAAAAAGAGAGTTATTCTGGAAGCAGGGAACTCGAGTACACGGCACCTGGATAACATAATCTCTTGCGTGGCGATCAGTTTATCTCATCGAGGACTTTTATGTGTTTATTTTGTGTCATTTCTTTCGCCAGGATTTGTTTCCAGCTGATGCCTGATACATTCGGTTCTGCGAGAAGCCCATACATATAAAAGGTGGACTGCCGATTGTCCCCAAAGGAACTTTCTCACCCTGACATCAACAGAGCGACTGCCATCCTCTCGACAGCAGGCTGTTAGAGACCTCTGTGCCGCCATGAGGAACTTCCACATGATCTTGGCACTTCTCGGCCTTGTGGTCGCGATGTGTGCCGTGTGCAGTGGGAAACCTTGGAGGCCCCGGGATTTGTCTGCCGGCCCCAGGGACAGAGGTAATTAACGACAGTATTACGCTTTTAAAGCCAGGTATAAGAGTTTTCTTTTAAAAATTTAGTTATGTTTATTTTTGGTTTATTTCCCATGTTTCAAGAACTTAAGGATAGCTGCGGTCCTTCATCTTTAACATGGCAACAAATTTTCAACAAGCCAACGTCTTTGCAAAGATGAACTCAAAGATCGTCATTCTGAACGATGTTATTTCACTCGCCAAACGTTTCAGAGGTCGCTTTCATTATTTGAAGTTCACCTGACTTCTGCAAGACGTAATACTATATGTTACTTATATTGGCTGACCGATGAAGAAAAATACAAAAGCAACTTCTTGTTTGAAAAGATGGAAATCATCTCAGATGATCAATAGGCCTACATATATTTCGAAGTAGTTGAAAAATAGTAACAAGTCATAAAGTAGATAGTAAAAGTAAAGTAAAGTAAAATGATCTGCATCCAGCCTAAAGTTGATGCACAAGTCAGTCAGAATGCATGGGATTCAAATCGATAAATGACTCGAATCGCAGTGGACAGTATCGATCGATCTTATCTCTCAATAATATCGATTACACAGCATGGTCTTAATTGTTGTTTATAAAAGTAAGAACAGTACTGCGAAGCCTTTCCTAGTCGCCTTCTTGTATAGTTTAAACTTGACAAAGACAATAATGACGGAAGAAACGAAGGAAGGAATGAAGGAATGAAGGAAGGAAACACAGAAGCAAGGAAGGAAGTAAGCGAGGAAGGAAGCAAGCAAGCGAGGAAGGAAGGAAAAGAAAGTCTGCCGCTTCGTACAGTGAATTAAGTCTGTACGAAGGACATACAATTCCTTCTGTCATCTACACTTGAGTCGCTAAAGCCAAAAAAAAAAAAAGAAAAGAAAAAGAAAACTTCCGTCTGCATTAAACCAAAGCAACAATGGCGACAACAACTATGGCGACGGCGATGATGACGACGATTGCAAACACAAACGTAACTTCGTCAAATACGGAGCAGCATGTGGACTGACAATATGGGAGGGAAAAAAAACTAGTGAAGATCTGTTTCTTTCTTTCGGCTCATTTAGTTGACAGCTGAGTGTATTATATACATTGACTTGTATGGAGACAATAAGAATCCCAGCAAACGTTTATTAGCGTGTCCGTAAATTCTCTCCCCCTCCCCGACTTCCATTAAAAAAAAGACAAAAGACATCAAACTAACAAAAACCCATCAACTGTTGTCTACACTAAACAAACTAGGTATCACTGTAGTCCTCCTTTTGGTATTTTCTTCCCGATCTGCAGATGGCGTTGTTTAAATATAAAAACTTTTGACTGATTTAGAGATAGTTCATTGATTTATGCGTATTTCTATAGCGCAGTTCCCCCGGAGAGCTCAGCGCGCTTTATAAAGAAAAGAAACCAGAAGAGAACAATAGGAAAACGAAAATACAAAATTCAAAACATATAGCAAATTACAACAATATGCAGACAGGTGGGCAGGCACCTAAAGAACATTGTGCCTAATCACTTTATCTCACAGACTAAATCCCACAACAATCGCACACAATTCCACAACCACACACTGTGTAGCACAACCAAACTCATACACAGCCAAGATGTCAATGGCCAAAAGCAGTGCGGAACAAATATGTCTTGAGATGAGATTTGAACGTTTCCAGGGAGGGTGCATCACGGAGATTGGGGGGCAGTGAGTTCCGCCCTGCCGGGGCAGAATAACAAAAGAATCATTTATAGTTTATCAGGTGGTTCATAAGATCACTATAAACCATGGAGGAGAGCCAAGAACGGTATTTAAAAAGGTAATTGTGCAAACTAGTGACTTTTTGCTATAACTCCGGTCCATGGAATATTTTATTGTCTGTCTTTTCTTTTCCTAGTTCGGAAAGCGTGTGGAGACGGCAGCAGTAATGCGCCCTTGACAGCTGCCATAGATGCCGTCATCCAGAATCTCACGCAGCAGGTGGAAGCACTTAGCGCTTCGGGAGCAGAGACGTCTGTGGTCAGAAAGCTGACGAACGACATAAACAAACTGCAACACGCCAAAACCCTTTGCGAAAACCAGGCTCGGAAGGTTGTGCACAAGTAAGAAATGGTGCACGCGAGCGCGCGCACACACACAGAGAAGGAAAGAGTGAGTGAGTGAGTGAGTGAGTGAGTGAGTGAGTGAGTGAGTGAGTGAGTGAGTGAGTGAGTGAGTGAGTGAGTGGCGAATCTGCACCATCTATCTAATGGCAATGAGTGGCAGGGAGGATGGCGGGAAGCATGTGCGAGCAACTAATTCAATTTAGCCAGCATAAGAATCGGTTTTCTCGTAAGATCAATTTGCTTTTCTTCAGCTGATCATCATACTGGTTGGTTTTGTTCTATCGCAGAGTGGCGAATCATGCCGGCAGAATCACTGGTGGGAGGTCCGGTGGGGGCCTTCACCTGACGGGCTTGCTGAAAAAGCTGTTTGACAAGGTCCTCGCTGAGGGCAAAGGTGAACCGCTTTCCGCTGAAGAGGAGACATCCAGTGAGTCTGAGGAATCCGGTGAAACCGACGATCCAGAGGATGACTATCCAGAGGATGACTATCCAGAGGATGACTATCCAGAAGATGACTATCCAGAAGATGACTATCCAGAAGATGACTATCCAGATTCCGACACTTCGGATTCCGACATTCCAAATTCTGCTGATGTTTCAGAAGATCCAGATGGTGACGATTTGAATCTACCCGAGGACGAGGAGACATCTGTTGATGAGTCGGAATCTCCCCTAGAGGGAGTGGATGCCCCCTCTGACGATCCAGCCGTATTTGATGATGGTGATGTCGATTTGTCAGGGTCAGGTGTCGATGCTGGCGACTATAACCCTGCGATTGTTGGGGAGGTAGATGATGGTGGGATTGATGACGTGGCCGATGATGGTGGGTTTGATGAGGGCGGATCGGGAGGTGGGTTTGATGAGGGTGGATTGGGAGGTGGGTTTGATGAGGGTGGATTGGGAGGTGGGTTTGATGAGGGTGGATTGGGAGGTGGGTTTGATGAGGGCGGATGGGGAGGTGGGTTTGATGAGGGCGGATGGTAAGGCTCGTTCGGTTTTGGTGACTACTGAATGGGTCTAGCAGAGGGCTTGATCGACGTACTTTTACGATGACGTTAACACGCATGGCTATTTAAGAATCTGATTTCGTCACCAATAATCACATGTCGTATCCCGTCATTATCACTTTTAACGAAATACATTTTTTTGGGTAGAGGTGTCTTGTTACAGGTACACAGTCCGTTAAAGTGTTACGTCCCGTTTACTCCACGAAATATGCTCTTGCTGACAGTGAAAGTTTTATTTCAGAAAATTTAGCCCATCACTGGATCTTGCTATTCGTAGCGTCTATTATATGACAGCTAATGTCTTTGTAACATCGTCAGCAGAAAGTCTCAAAGACTATACTTGGCGTGACATCTGCGCTGCTTTGACATCATCACAAATACATAATTTCTGCCTATGGCTGACATTAAAAAAGTAGACTGCCCGCAGAACAGGGGCCGCAACACATTTTGACGTTTGTGTATATCTTGTGGAGAATATGTGCAGCAAGCTCTAAAATAAATTGGTTTTAGCACAAGATATCAATGACTTCATTTTTGATTTGAGGAAAAGCAAGAGAGAGAGAGAGATGGTGGGCAGACAGACAGACAGACAGACAGACAGACAGACAGACAGACAGACAGACACAGAAAATTAATTTCATGGGAATGACAGAAAAGAGAAAGAAGAAAGGGTGAAGGTAGATGGAGGGGAAAAGAGTGGAAGACATATGAAGCTAATGAGCAAATAAAATACAGGAAATAAACAATAAGGAAGTACAGAAATCAAGAAAGAAAGGACAAATCAGTATTTGTTGTTCAGATCTTTAACAGAATCTTCGATACAACCCAATACCCTGAAGCCTGGAGAGGCGCTATCGTGGTTCCATAGCACAAAGGTGGTGACCACGACAATCCAGAGAACTATCGGGGCATCTCCCTGCTTAGCATACTAGGTAAAGTTTTTGCCTGTATTCTCAGTAACCGACTTCCTGATGCACTGATAAGAGGCTGGACCCTCCCCCCTTTTTTTTAAGCTGGGTCTGTCAGCTTTCTTTGATATTGACCTCTGCTGGAAATGAATTTCATCTGGCCCAGCACTGAACTGGCCGACGGTGCACCTGGTGTCTCTTTTCGCGTTTTGTAGAACCTTTTCGTTTCATCTCCAGCCCACTGCATATGACTCATCCTTGGCGTGAACCACCGACCTCCCGCCTCGGAAGCGGACGCCTTAACCAAAAAAAAAAAAAATTTCAAAAAAACGACTAGACCACAGAGGTGGTGAAGAAGGAAGGAAGAAAAATGCAGAAACGAAGGAGGATCAAAGGCGGAAAGGAAGAAAAAGCACATATGATGAATTAAAAGAAAAACAAGTGACTGCCGCTTGGAGGAAAGTCCAAATAAAATTTAAAACAAGGGAACTGGACCAAGACGAAGACAATCTACATGTTTCGGGGCACTTCCCCTTTATCAGGACCCCACAAAAACGACGAAAAAACGAAAAAGAAAAAGACTTAGCTGTTGTTTTTGAAACCTTCGATAAATTCATGAATGTTATATTCACTGGAAAAAATCTTCTTATCATTTCTTTTCATACTAATGCGAACCCCACACAACCCGACCCTCACACCCCCCCCACCCCAAATACCCCACCCCATCCATCCCACCACCCACACCCACACCCACACCCACACCCACACCCACACCCACACCCACACCCACACCCACACCCACACCCACACCCACACCCACACACCCACATCCACACCATTCACTTGCTGGTCTCCGTATTTATTGAAGCTTGTTTGATGTATGTGTAATGTCAAAAGCATCTGTGAGATACTTTTGTTTCAAATGAATCAAATGCTGGCTTCTGATGCTGTATGGTTGTGACGGATTAGTGTTAATACTCTTCTTGATTACTAAAATGTCTGTATGTAGTGCTACCGATCATATTACAACAACAATACGCAAAGCACCCATTATCATGTTACTTCCTGGGACGCTGTAACACCACAAAATATCTGCTGATAAGGTAGAACATAGTATGCTCTGTGTCAAGGTGAATGTTAGGAATAACAACAATGGCGCCAGTCAAGGAACAACATACAACAACATGATCTGGAACATGTCCACATGAAATGGATACCCATGCCTCCCCGCCCCACACAAAGCTGATCCAGCTGCTAATGCGTACCGACTCTTGGAATAGGGAAGTTAAGGCAGCGAGAGCGAGTGAGAGAGAGAATATCGACATCACCCCAACGCTGCTGGTCCTCAGAAAAATGGGGTCTCCTGCGCCCCCCCAACCCCCACCCTCGTAAGACCTTGAGATCACGGGATAACCGTTAACTTTACCTTTTATCATAGCAAGATAGGCAGGCAGTAAACTAAACTAAACACCCCAAACAAATAACCAGACAAACAAACAAACGAACCCCAAACTCACATACTCAGAGAGTCATTCTGGAGGGGCTGTCTCAAACACCCCCCATCTACCCTGACCTAAAAAATGGTCACGCGACATCCTATAACTTTTCCTGTTTAGTTCAAACAGTCAAAATGTCGCTGGCTACTAGACAATGTTATTTAAACAGTAAAAAGTGAGCTGGGTGAACCATGCAACACTTTGTGACAATAAAACAAAAGTCTTAGCAATGAAAACAGTAGAGTGAGTCAATGCAAATAAAACATACATGGCAATCAA
>SMGT01003196.1:0-31994 GCA_004794575.1 Lanistes nyassanus
AGTTTGTTCTACCCCCTGATTGGTTAGGGCAACTAGACGCCTGAAACTCGCAACAGTTACATCTGCTAAACTAAACCATGGTTAACTTCTCTGCATGCCTGCTGGGTCCATTATTTGATTAAAAAGGTACATGCCAAAAAGGCCCATATTTTAAATGCTTTTAACACATTCATCAGCTGAAGATGAAAACACTGACTGGGTAGTCTGCAGAACCGACTAATGCTTTATTTGTATATTTACTCAGTACAAAATGATAAAACTTACCGTTGAAACTGCAGAAATCACAGTCTGATAACAAGATTCCTTTGTACAATTTTTAAAACAGTATTCAGTATATATACATATATCTGAACATGCTAGCATACAAATGGACATAAATAACAGCTTCCTTCGATTTGTCTCTGACCACATCCTGTGCTTTTTGCAACAGAACATACAAAATCTTCTCTGAAGAAAGATTTCTGGCAAAAGCCAAGGTATTCTGTGAGATTCCTCAAGCCAAATCAGTATGGTTCTCTCCATCACCTTCCACAAACGTCCCAGGTCCCAGAAGCTGGGCAAACTCACTGTCATTCTCCAACAACCACTGAGGGGAATATACTCCTTCCTTTAATACGGTTTTTTTACTCTGGGTGAAAAAACACAAAACTTTCATGAACTTCAATAAAAACTGCTTTAACTCGGGCCCTTGACAAAACATCATATCTACGCAAGTTAGCAAGGATAATTTAAAACAAACTGATTACAGATTTTCATTTAACTACTTATTATAAAACTGTGACTAAAAAATGAAGTGTTTCTTTAAAGTTCCATGTAAACAGAAAGCATAAATATGAGCCTTCTACTAGCATCACAACTCCTTTCTTCAATAGTTTTGTGTGGGTGAAAATACACAAAACTTCCATGAATTTCAATTTTTTTAATAAAGTATAAAATTACTATGTGTTAAATGTCTGAAACTGTTACCAAAGAATAGCAGGAACACAAAGGTGTGCCGCAAATCTGTGTGCTCACCAGTGTAACCTGTGGCCTGTACAGAGTCAGAGCTTTAGGTTTGAATTCTTCTTTTCTCTCCAAGCAGCAGAAGCTTAAGCCACGTTTGACGAGTTCATCAGACAGAACAGGCCAAGCAAAGCACCCCTATAACCAACAAATATACTGCATGAATGAGTCGACATCTCAATGTGCACTAACATCTACATAGAGTATACAGACACATACTCATATGCAGAAATAAAAACATTGCTGAATCAGAGATTTTGATAGCGTACATTCAGGGGTAATTTACTCACTAAAATTCAAGAATGATGCAGAGATTTTAAAGCCTCGGTCATAGTGAGGTCTATATTTTTTTTAACATTTGGCCATTTAACCAGAAGCTGCTTGGGCTCACCCATGCTTTTCATAAAACAATTCTCAGACTTCAGACTAGAGGGTCATTTTGAGCTATGGTTTAAACAAAGTTTCAGAAGCACTGCTGAATGCCTTTTTGTTTTCAAGGCTGCTTGGGTTCATAAATTTAGCAATGGATAAAGTTATGTAACAGATGCAAGTTGTCTTTCTCCCATCTTGTAACTGTTGTAGAAAAAAAGGGATATGGGTGGGGAAAAAAGGTCAACTATCAAATCTAATGAAAACCAGCTTCCACTCCCTGCTGGTAAAATAAAACCAAGTTTTCTTCATTGCATGCAATCTCAGTAAAATGGATGCAGCTGAAGAGCTTCAGTTAAAGTAGTACACTCTATTTGTAAACATAATTAAAAGAAAATAAAGCTTACCCCTGCAAGGGTGATGACAGAATGCAGAAGAGTGGACAAAATAAGTGCATGCTTAGCTCGAGTCACAGCCACGTATAACAGGTTCACCTCCTCAAGAGGCAGGATCAGTGAGGGGTTTCTCATCCCTGCGCACACATGTACATGCACATAAGCATAGATGAACACACACAAACACACATGCACATCCAGGCGTGCATCCATACACACACACATGCAGGCTTACAAAATTATTGCTCCACCTTTGCTTTTTCTTTTCTCTGTATCATTCTTTTCAGCTACTGTGGGATATTTCATGTCACTCTCTTCACAGACATATCTTCAGGTGATAATGATGGCAAGGGTATACAGAAAAAGGGCAAAATCAGGGGTGCCAGCTAGAGGAAATTCTCACTAATGATGAGGTCATTTGAACGTAATCAAATATGATAAATCATGTCAGGTGACTTACACTCTCTGTCAGCCCTTGATTCAATGAAATCGTCCGTGATCTTCACAGTTGAAAACTCCAACCCTTTCGCCTTGTGTACAGTACTCAGCACTATATCTGCAAAAATTAATGAATTATTTGTATATATAGATATAATCTGTCAAGAGTTTCATAACGAAACACTTTCTCTTTGATTTCACTTAAGAAAGTGGCTAAAGGTGTTCTGCAACACACTCTACAAAAACCGTTAAGTAAAAAAAACAAGAAAATACGCACCTGCCTGTGCGAGTTCTTTGATGGTCTTCTCCCTAACTTTTGTCATACACATGAGCAGGTTCTGATCGTACGTTCTAACAATCCGAATCTTCCCCGTCAGTTCAACATCAGTAGTCCTCTGAGCATATTTCTCAAGCTCCGCCATGTTCGGAAAACGAGCGATAAACTTGCTTTTAATCTCCCTTTGCCCTGTAGAGGTTGCCAAGGATAGAGTAATACATAAAATCTTAGACATCAGATGACAAAGAAAATGTGGTGGCATTCGTCAATCTCATGGAAATATTATGAATGGAGGCTGTTTGAAAGGTGAATCTACTACATACCACAGCTTTCACTTTAGATGGCACTTCTTGCTAAATAATTTATGTCCCAAAAGATGACAGGCTACTATTTGTTTTCACAAACAGACTAGCTACAGTGAGGTACAGTTAACACAAGTTTTGAGAAACAAGAAAGTTGTTGCTTAGACACTCCCTGCTGGAGACTAAAATCTTTCTTTGTATTCTATGTGACAGTTTTCTTCTCTTAACAGTTTGCTAGTACAAGCAAACTCCTCAGAATCTCCTAGGGGCTAGAGTCCAAAACAATAGTAGTTTGTTTCTTCATTCCCTCTTCTAAACATGTGTGCACAAATGCACATGAAAGCATGCATATGCAGACTAATAATTACCATTACCTTCTGGTTGATGCAGAAGGTTGTAGATGTCATGAAGGACAGGGAAGTCAAGGCTCTGCAGACCCTGCAAGCGACCCAAGTTAAAATACATCATCAAGTTAAGACGCTACATCCCACTGTTTCCAGCTCTCTGACACTGTCTCCAGTTCTGACACAAGTACTCAGCATTTACCACCAACAAAGGTGCAACAAATGATAGTTTTAGTATGCCATTCTAAATATTTCCACCACTTGTAGTGAGTCTATGCTCAAAGATGTAATGAATAATATTATCTATGAACGCTTATGTAGCTAAATCATGCATGAAGGTAATGTGTATTCAGTCAAAAACGGAATGTGTAATTCAAATTAACTTAACACTAACCCCAACAAATGCCAGCCGATGTGAAGTAGACGAGTAGACACACAGACTGACTGCTTCGCTGAAGACAGTAAAATTTGTCCGGCACAGTATTGCTAATTGGCCATGCTGCTCTCCATTTATGCTGCCTGAAAGATTGTAAAACCACCTCAGTTTTTCAGAAACTATAGATAATAATTGATGAGCTTTCACACACTCAGAATGATGTATACTTTATAGACAACATGGTGAGATAAAACTGAAGAATTTTAAGAAGCTAATCATTGCAAAACAGTGACAGCAATTTTTGATGATCATGTGGTAAATCCAAAAATCACATGTAATATAAACTTTGCAAAATCGAACAAAGCTCTCATAACAATCTTTTAACACTGACCTGGTTTTCCATGCCCTACAATAGTCTTCTTCTCAGCCTTCATGGCCTCAAGGATAATCCCAGCAACACGGGAAATTTCAGGGCCAAACCGAAAAGACTGACGGAAAGAAAAAAAGAGACATGGTGCAACAACGACGTTGTGATTAGAAAAAATATGTTGTCTTACTTCAACTTTTCTCTTTGGCTAGCTTCATAGTTGATTTCACAAAATCTAGCAAGAAACTGTTACTCGGAGCGTAAAATATGGGAAAAACAAAGAAACCGGGACAACATAAACACTAACCAAGTAGCATTTGTTCAGTGCTTGCAGCATGATACTAGTTCCTTGAAAACCTTCTCCCTTCCCTGAATGATCTGCAATGTAACTCTAATCGCAAAATTATTTTAACTCTGGCAAGTGCCTGTGTGAGATAATAAATACCTACATAAGACAGCAAGTATAGGAAAACTTCCCTATTAAGACTTTTGAAAATGCACCAGAATCAGGTGTTACCCGAGAGGGGTCTTAAAAGAGAGTACATGAAGTGTAGCCCAGCACAGGCAGGTGCAAAAAAATTTCGGTCTTAGAGGGAGTTGTAATAGGGACGTTTTACTGTAACTACATGAGACAACGAGTACCGGCATAATACCTGCATGAGGCAAGGAGTACCTGTACGAGATCTCATGTACCTGCACGAGACAGCAAGTATCTGCATGAGACAGCAAGTGCCCGCACGAGAAAGCAAGTACCTGCATGAGACAGTGAGTACCTGCATGAGACAGCAAGTACCTGCATGAGACAGCAAGTACCTGCATGAGACCATGAGTACCTGCATGAGACAGCAAGTACCTGCATGAGACCATGAGTACCTGCATGAGAAAGTGAGTACCTGCATGAAACAGCAAGTACCTGCATGAGACCCCCAAGCACTTGCATGACAGCAACTACCTGCATGAGAGCAAGTAGCTGCAAGATGTAGCAAATGAAGTACCTGTGTGAGATAGAACACATGTGAGTGTTGGACCAGCTGCATGGCATTGACAGCACCACGGAAGGAGTAGATCTGTTGGTGTGGGTCACCTACAAATATCTTTGGTTGATGCTGGCGATGCAGAACATCTATCAGGGCTGCAACAGACAACATACCAAAAATATTGCTCGGCAAAGAATATTTAAAAATTGCGCATGACAGGCCTACATACAGCACCTACACATGCAAGTGAGAAATACTTAGCACATAAACAAAGCTAAAAAGCTGTAACTGTTCTTAATCACAATGAAATATCACAGTTAAGTGTAAAGAAAACCCCAACCAACAAAATAAAACCAAGAACCTCCCCTGCAAAAAAACCCTGAAACCTGGAAGGGAAAGGCAGAAAGGGAAGGAAACAATGCACGGTGGGTCATGCAGATGTCGAATGACTGTTGACTGCATTGGGCACAGGGTTTCCTACTGAAAGATGAATTTTAGTTCTGTTTGCAGCTCCAAATCCTTCTGTATTCTTGTGTTTTTGACCCTGACACATACTCTCTTTGCACTTGTAGTTTTGCTTGTTTGTTTTAAATTTCAAATACATTCAAAAATTATCATATTGATATGTCACTAATATATATCCTAACAGTGCTGGCGATTAACTCTTTTTTTTTTCCTTTTTCATGGCTTATCTCCCTTGTCCGTTCAAAGGCTGCAAATACACGAGTGCATGTGCAAAAAATGAATACATCTATAAAGTATATATATACATATAAATAACTGGATCCACTGGCAGACTTGTACATGTGCTGATACTGATTAATAACATTTCAGGGAAATTTGGTGGTTTTGTGGCCCCAGGCCACTAGAAATCTTGCCAGACCATTAAAAATCATAAGTGTCTTATTGGTCTATTGATATATTTTTTGGCCAACAATTGTAGTCATACAAAAAGCACTAAACCATCCATGAAAGCGGAAATTCCAGTCAACCAGGAATATTCTGGGACTTCCTTGTATTATATTCATCTGTTATACTTAAAGACCCACTGTAAACTTACCAGGGGTCAGGTCCTGTGCCTCATCCACAAGGATGACATCATACCCAGCAAGCTTAGGTTTGCTCAGCTGAAACAACTTCAGGTATCCATCGTGTGTCATCCACACTCCACTGTCCTGGAGGTTCACCATTTGATTCCAGTAGTGCTCAGCATCTCTTGCATATTGCTGTAAGAAAGCTTTCTTTTGTCATCGTAGCAGCAGAAAATATGTTTGAAACTGTAAACTTCTAAAAGTTTAAGTTAACAACATTGAACTGAGCAAAGCTACTCCATGTCATGCACCATCTGCCCCACTCTGCTCTACATTAGTGAGACAGAACGCACACTAAACAGCTGCTTCAAAGAACATCTAGAAGACACCAAGCACACCACAGTCACATGACATTTCAGCGCACACACACACACACCCCAACACACACACAACAGACAACATGAGGGTCTGTATCATCTGATAGATGAATGGTGGCTCCACAGACCACAAGAAAATGGAGTCCTATTTCATTTCCCACTCTGGCACTATGGCGCCTGCAGGACTGAACCTAAAGCACTAATCTTTCTCTTATGGACCATCCCAGAAGGGGTTCTTAAGACCCTTAAAAAGAGTTGTTCCCTGTAGTTGTCACCACTTCCGCTTAGTACACTGAACCCTATTCAGCATAGCTTGATTCATTGTATCAGTTGAATTTCTCTCTCTGTCACACACCTGCATGCACGAATGCACTCACAGGGTACACACACGCACACACAAGATAAACAGATACCATGATGGAAAGATACAGTGATACCATTTAAAAAAATTACGATTATACAGTTCGCATGCTTATGTTCACAAAAAACGTGTAACATTTTCTACACATCTCGTATTCGTTGTGTCCACACATGTGCAGTGATACCTCATTTAACAATGGCAGACCGTTCAAATCCATTGTTAATCAAAGCATGATTTCCCATAGGTTACTAAAGACAATCCCATCATTTGTTCCACGCCCCACATAGGAGGCTCCACAGAACATTAATAAAACCCGTGAACAGTCCAACCTTTAGATGCAAAAACGCGCACAGCAGGCTTACCGCTCGCGTTGTCAATCTGATGTTAATCAAGGCAATTTCTTGCTGCAATCGTTAAATAAGTACCGCTGACTAGAGCAGTCGTTGAGGTGCCACTGTATCACTGTTCTTTGTAACTTCTTGTAAACGCTTTTTTCCCTTACATTTAGCCCCTCTGTCGTTAACTTAGCTTTTATTTCCCAGTGACAATCACATTCCTTTATAGTTTGTAAAAGTGAGGGCTGACTAGTCTTTTAGAACATGATGCAATCTGAACCTTTTTTCAACTGCACCAATTAGAATAATCTGATTTGAGTCTTTATCAGCCACTAGTGTGGCATATGTTACAAGAACACAACCTGCACCCAAGAGTTCCATGTTTGTCAAGAACTTTCTCTTGAAGCTGTACTTTGCTTTAAATTTATTAGCATCTTTTCTTTTGTTCATTTGTTCTGTATTAATTATAATTTGCACCTTGGGGATTTCATGTATTTGTCCTATGTTATTTGTGTTCGTCGTTGAATCCTAGTTGTCAACACACGCTTAGTGAGCAGGCTGACTTCATTAACATGGATTCTCTGTATGCACACGTTGTGCACCGAGGGCTAGCTGTGTGAAGACTAGCGCCGTTATAAAGAAAAGGATGGCAGATCATTTTTGAGGATCTGCCAAGTT
This sequence comes from Lanistes nyassanus, assembly GCA_004794575.1. Classification (NCBI taxonomy): domain Eukaryota; kingdom Metazoa; phylum Mollusca; class Gastropoda; order Architaenioglossa; family Ampullariidae; genus Lanistes; species Lanistes nyassanus. The sequence goes on from SMGT01003196.1 coordinate 7,630, forward strand.
CCTTTCTTTCGGCCCTCTCTTTGCTATGTGTTTGGGTACGGTAAGCTCCCTTGGGCACATGCGTCTGCATACAGCTATGTGTGAGTGCTGCCAGTATCTTTGTTGGAGTTATCTTTCGATAATTTACGCGCTCTGTCCTCATTTGTTCTTTATTAACATCTTTCATTTCATGCTGCATATGGCTTATAACAGAGTTCCGTTTGTCCTGGTTTTGACAAACGCAATTCATGCAAGTACCAAAACTATTCCACAAAATTCTGTATGGCGTTCCTTACCTGCCTGGCTTCGAAAGGGACCGACTCAAAAATGCCACTTGTTTCACTTAGCCGTTTTTCTGGGGCATGGTAGGAACTGATTTCCTCATCAGATGATGCCAAAAAGTTGTTAAGAGTCTGCAGCACCATCTTTCCACGCACAAACAGGTTTTCTTTGTGCTGCCTTCCTTTTTGTTCAGGAAGAGACATGGCAACATAGTACACCTTCAAAGCCCCACGATTCAGTTTCTTAGCAGCAGCATATCTGAACATACAAAAAATACAAACCCCAAAAATCTTAGTCCCTCAAAAGCACTAGCACAACTTCTGGTGATGACAAATGCAACTGCTGTGGCACAATGCAATCCATTTTGCTATGCAAATCAAAGAAACTTTATTAACAAAGAATACTTTTTAAAAATCTGATTTTAAGCAATGGAATGCGGGGGGGGGGGGGGGTTACTGTTCAGTCAAGTTAGCTATTTCATGCTGGAGTTGGAGAGAGAGTGATGATGGGCTATCTGGATTTTTAAGGGAGTGTAAAAGAACCCTAGAAACCAAAGTACCCAGAGAAAACCCCCAATGGCCATCCCTGAAAACAGGTGCAATATGCACAGAATGTGTGTGTGCTGGACAAGGGCTATAAACCATCTGTATCAGCCACGAGCATGCATTACTGCTATGCCATGTGCAGACCCCACATTATGGAGCGTAGCAGTGAACAACTTTAATAAGCCAACATTAAAAAAAAGGGGGTTACTTGTCCTTGCACAGAGGTCATGAATCTTGATCAGCAAAACTAAAGACTAAGACACCTTACTAGTCTTCCTTTAAAAGGCCACGATATTCCACACAGGCGATCGCAGCACTGGATCACATGCCAGGCACCTGTTCACAAGGCTTGTTGTCGAGGCCTTTCTTTGGATACTCCTGTTATCTTCTCCTTCTTCCACCACCATCTTTATCACCCCCTCTTCTTCTACCCCCATTATGAAATACCCTTCACTGCTGATATGATAAACTGGCAAACAAATTCCCTCCAATCATACCTCTTTACGCTAGCCAACGAGCATAATCTGCGACCAGTGCTGTTTTCAAGCCTACATGCCACTCCCATTCCAGATTTATAATATCTTTTTCCAAGAATGGTTTCTGCATGGCTGTTTAGGGGGAGGCCTACCTTCTGCCAACTGCAGAAAAAGCCAGACTATGAGCTGTCTTGCATGTGACATTGGACGGAAACTTTTTCTCTGCATGCTCACAAACAGACCTGTAAGTGCAGACATGGTTTTGCAAATAAATTTATTTTCATCATCCTGAACTACATGCATGAATTGATTAAAAGTCACTCAACTACCCACCAACAAGAAATTTGAAACGCTGTTAACATTTATGCTGTCTGAAGTCAATCAGCACCAGCCGGATGAAAAACAAAAACAGTGATTAAATGCATAAAAAAATTAAGCACCCTAGACGTTTGACAAAACTGTTGACTTTGAAACCATCAAGCAACAATATGGATTTCAAATTCCACTTTATCAATTTCTTCTACTTCTAGCAAGTCTTCTGCGCTTATGGTAGTATACGGTCACTGTTTCTGCATTACATCACTAAAAGCAAAGTACTTACTTGTTGAAAACGATGAGGAGGAAACGAAGATTAGGTCTCATCTGAGTAAATCGAACCAATGTTGTAGTCTTACCTGTGCCTAAAAATAAATTTAAATGGTCATTTTATTCTAACATCTACAGTAAGATGTCTTACAATCTCAGTAACCCCCTACAGAAATTGTACAGGACAGCATGAAACCCCATATCTGGATTAACAGATAATTCCAATCCAATTCCACAATTCTTGAGACTTGAATACAGGGCTGGACTGCATAAAATAATAATGATTAAAATCTGTTGTCAGAAGAGAGGTAAAAAAAAATCACCTGTGTCAATCCTAAGATGGCTCTTGGCATGCATTTTTTTAAAATTGTATTTAAATGACCATTTGACATACATTAATAAAACTTTGCCCATGTATTCTACCTATTTCCATCTTTCTGTGTGCAATGTTGCAATCGAGTTTAATGAATAAGCAAAAGACAATCATCCCCAAGTCTAACATTTTGAGGGTGTTTTTTCAAAGCACATATTCCAAACTTTGTGCATGATTTTACCATTTTTATATGTAAAAATGCACACCTGTGCATAAATCGGGAACCCTGCTGAAGTGAGGTATGGCTACATTTTGATGATTGTGTGTTTGTCTTTAATATGGGCAAGGAAACGCATTTTTCTGGTGTAGAATACCAACTTGATTACTGAGTAGTCATTTTAATTACCCAAATAAGTGTAAAAAAAAACTGTTTTGACAGTCAACAAAGACTCACAGGAGTTGAAACATACTGTTCCATCTGGAGGCAGAGGCAAATTCTGACAGCAATGCTAATGAAATCAACAGTTTGTGCCTGATAAATGGTGGCATCCATGGTGAAAAATAGGTAAAGATTTTGTAGTAAGGGCTGATTTGGGGTTTTGTAGTTAGGGATACATCACGAATGTGAATAAATGCAGTTTTTGGTTGAAATGGTACAAAAGAATTAAACCAAATGATGCTGTACACTCCATGCATTAAAAACGTGTTTGGCTCAAAAGGTGCTTTTAAACCCAAACAATGCTGAATAATGAAATATGCATACAGAAATCATTCTTAAAATCAAAGGATGCACAGCTGCCACTAGCTATACCTCGTTTAGGGCTTTTCACAGGCTTACTAGTAAAACTGGGTAGGTAAACTATTTTTTTTTAAGTAGAGGGAATGTAAAATATCAAGAAAACCCCCAAAAGACTGTACCTTGAGTGTATATGGATATAATTCCCAAAATGCACACAAGATGTGTATCGAAATAATTCAGAATGTCTGCTGCGGTATTTCAAAAGGTATCGTATTCTGTGAAAATGTCAAAATCACCTGAACACCCCCTCTCCCCTGAAAATAAAGGTCTGAAATCTATACAACTAATAGAAGTTTTTTTTCTTGGTCTCTTCTGGATGCTTCACAGGGAAAGGTATGATCGTGGCCCATTGCCCTTAAAGGGTTAAAGGTTATGGCATGCCCAGAGCCACCTTAAAATGTGGATTTTTGCAAACATTAGAAATGCAGAAAGGACACACACACACACCCCACACCCACACACACACCCCCACACCCACCACACCACACTCACACACACACACCACACCACACACACACCACACCACACACACACACACACACATCTTACTGACCTGCAAAAGCAATGATCTTGACAATGTCACCAGGCTGTGGATTGAACCCAACAATCCGCACTTGTTCATGAGTAAGACGCACTTCTGTTTCACCCAGGCTTTACCAAAATGCAAGTCACAAAAACAGAGTCGAGTTAAAATAATGTAACCAATTTTTGAAACCCAATAACATTCTGAGTTTCATTTAGGTATCTTCTGCAATAATTTTCTTACTCTGCAAATTGTTATGACGCAAAGCACCATAGCCACAGGACTAGAATTATGCAGCCCTGTTATTTGCTGTAGTATACTGCTGTGGTCTATGTTGTTTTCATTATGCTATGAAGCCAGACTTGTCTCTACCCTCTCCAGAAGCAGAAGATTGACTACAGAAGTCAAGATCAGACTAGCCCTTGCTACAGCAGTGCTTTCAAATCGATGCAAATTCTAAGGGAAACAGCAACATCAGCTTCCCACCAAGCTCAAGCTCTACAAAGCTCCAATCATCTCCTGCTGTACAGCTGTGAAAGCTGGACACTGACAGCTGAATTAGAAAAGAAGAGCGACGCCTCCGACATCAAATGCTTCCTCAAGCTCCACAGAATCTCTTCCTAGTAAACATAAATCTTTTTAGTTCTACAGTCATTTGTGTTGCTATTTGCACTGTAGAAGTGTCCTTTTGTGCAAGTGTATGGTGGGCAGTAATGGTGCTGGTAGCCTTGACTGTGAAGGACAGACAAGTTTCTAAATATCAAAAAAAAAAAATAATAATAATAATAATAATTACCACCATCCTCATATTTAGAACATCACATCACACAGCCTGCAGACAGAAGCCAACTTATGTAGAAATTTCTTAGTGGGTGACATCCAACTTAACCTTTAAAAAAAATCAGCGACAAACCAAGAACAGCATTTTGTTCTTTGTTTGTTGTGGTTAAGGCACAGCCAATCATGGAGGTTGTATCAGGACCACAGCAGCTAATAGTACAAGACATGATAGGTTAAGGAAAAAAGAAGAAACGTGTTACCTGTACCGCACAATGCTCTGCTGCCCAGAGAAGCCAGTCATAGCAGAATGAAGCATGGAGTGGCTGGACACGAACAGATTCTCAAAGAGGTAAAGTGCATAAAACAGGTGGTAATGCATGGCACTCACTACTGACCACTCCTTCAGTTTTCCCATCATAATGGTGGTACAGCTGGAAAAAATAATCATTACCGAACATTTTTCAGAAACAGAATCAAACTTCCACTTGGCAAACACTAACTGGGATAACGCATCAAGGACACTGACCATTACCACATCATAGGAAGAAGGTGATTGTCCATATTTGTCAAAACAAATTAAATATAAGCAAGATTTAGCTCAGCAAAAATGTGGTTGGTTGCCATCATCTTCAGTACAAAGATGTCATAATATAAGCTGCCCCACCTACACTAGAGCAACCTGCCGACTGGGCTCCACAGTAGCTCAGATGTCAACAGATTGCAGGCACTTTTTTTTAAACTGGTGACAAAAATAGTTTAGCACCCGTCGGCAAAGAACAATAGGCCAGGTTGGGTAACTGTAACCACAACACCTTTTCTTTTTAACCTTAACCAGTTGTGTAACTGCATGTAGATGCTTTAATCAGAATTTCCTTCCAGAGGACAATTTACAGTAATCCACACAAAACTACACTGTTTCATCAAGGAAATAGAATGTTAAGTGCTGTCATATTCATTACAATGAACACACATTTGTTACAGGCAGATTAATTAAGCATACTGACGTTGCACTGACTCTTGCGCTGCAACCGTCACTTGACTGCTTCTGAAAAGCCAAAAGAAGTGTGGCAATGCAGTAGAGGCACTCGACCACATCAGTACATCTCACACTTGACTGTGGAGATGTTAGCACCCGTAGCACAAGCTCCATTTCTCTGACTGAAGACACCACCATTGTAAGCGCTCCGATCAAACTCCAGGGGTTGGGCTCCTACACATTCAGTTTATGTTCGCTGTTTGTCAGACTGGCACTAGCATTTCTACACAGTCATGTACATTTCTACACAGTCATGTACATGCAGGCAAAGATTTTATTTTATGCATCAATACCAAAATATTAAGTTGCAACTCATAATTGTCCATCACCATGAAATATTCTATTTAACACTTCCCTGTTTATTTCACTACAACTGAATAAAAAATTTTATCCAAGAAAGTGAAAGGGGTACTTAGACGAGAGGAAGGAAAGGACAGGAAGGGGGGAGAGAGGGAGGCAGGCAGGGAGGGAGGGAGGGAGGAAGGGAGGAAGGAAGGAAGGAAGGAAGGAAGGAAGGAAGGAAGGAAGGAAGGAAGGAAGGAAGGAAGGAAGGAAGGAAGGAAGGAAGGAAGGAAAGGAAAGGAAAGGAAAGGAAAGGAAAGGGGAGGAAGGAAGCGACTCTATTAACCTTTTCATCGATGCACTCAGGAATCCTTTCTTTGATTAAAGCCAGCGCCCAGGTATATTTTGGATGCTGCTGCAGTAAATCACTGAGGTTGTTGTCTTTGCAGACTGGTCTGAAGGATTTCATGTACCTGGTTTGTAGACCAGTAAGGAAGAGACTGATTCATTAAAAGTCTCTTGTGTTTAAGAAAGATTAGCAACTAAGTTCTCATAGTGTCAAACCTGCCCTAATGACAAAAACCAAAAAATTTGTGGTTACCGCCATACAGCTACTGTGTGCTCCAACTTTTCGATAACAAGTCAGAAACATGTACCTGTGCAATACCAGTTACATGAAGATATTCAAGTAAGCTTTTAAGAGCTGGCTCATGGATGTTTCAAACCACAAGGTGCAGATGCCTAACCAGCAAGCAAACACATGTACTTATTAGTCAGGGGTGCCCATGTTTGTATGCATGCATGCATGCGCGCACACACACACACACACACACACACAGAGTGATACAACCATACCTCATTAGACTGAGAAGCCGAACAGAAGGTGAGGTCATGTTGTTATCACACAGTAACTTTTGAACAGTTGTTCTGGCATCTGGCATGTCTTGCTTGAGACGATAATACAGCTTCTTCCAGGGAATGAACTATTGAAAAGCAGAGAGTCACTCAGTCAGTGTATTACTAGCAAATGTGTGCTATGCCTATGCAGATTCTACGTATAAGATTTGACCAGCATTAGAAGCAGGTGTTCAGTTACACTACGTAAACAACCTAACTTAACGGATAGAGGACGAAGGTTTGACTGGGCAAAGTACCATCTCAAGGAAAACACTAACATACAGGATAGGCTTCTTAGCCATTATGGTTGTGGTGAAGCCTTAAACTTGCTTGCATGAGTGTTTGAATCTAAACGTCTATTCATAAAAATGGTCATAAGGTTCATTCTCTTTATGTGCACATTTATATATGAACAAGAGATAAAAACACTTATGCAAACCAGCCCAAGAACATAAAATGGGTGTTAACTATATATATAACAAAATTTTGTATTAAAAATATACTTCCACATATGAACTTGGAAATAATATCATAAAAGACTTAAGAGGAATTGCCAGTAACAGAAATGTTCAAAAAAAAAAATTATGACATCAATGATGATTTATGTCATTACAAAAATTAAATCATCCATAAAGAAGTGTTCTTTGTAGGGAAAACTCAAAGTAATTTATTACCTAAGTCAGTGATGCCCAAAGTTTTATTGCCCACAGGCTACATCATCTGACGTCACACACAAATGCCTTTCTTGGTCCCTCTCACTAACATGTTCAAACAGATCTTTATCTGCACGGGCTCATTTCTAAATGTCTGTTTCCATCCTATGGAATGACGAAAACTGAGAAAAAAAAATGAAACAGAGCTCAGAAGATGGCAAAAAAATTCATTTTAACTTCATACCTTTGTGCTGGAGATGACTTCATTCCAGAAGAGACACACTCGGTTGGTGTTAAGGAAAAGATCGAGGGAAGGAAGACGACAGAAGATGTTCTCAACAACATCTAGGGGCAGGTGCTCAAAATAGTTCACTTCTTCCACTTTCACTTCACTCTCCCCAAACAGTCCATAGGTTTTGCCCACTTCAACTGTCCTCTTTGTGACAGGCTTGGTCGGCATGGGACAGGATAAAATAAAGTCATCGTCATCAAAATCCATATCTTCTATTTTCACGAAGGACTGGGTGCCAGGCAGTTCCTCTTTGGGTAAAGCAGAACCACAAGAATTTTGCGATGATGATCTGGTGAAGGTATTTTTAGGTTTTGCCTTCTTTCTTTTACCTGACGTGCTATACTTTTCTTTACCCCTCACAGATATCAACTTTCTTTTTCTTCTTGTTTTATGTCCATGGAATATTTTCTTTTCGCCACTAAGCAAGTCATCAGACTGTCCCTTTCTACTGACCTCAAAATTTCTGACACAGATTCCTTCCTCAAAACAATCTGTGCTGTCATCGCTGCTAATTACATACACAGTGTGACTGTCCAAGTCATTCTTAGAGGAACTCGTTTCTGTCAGCTTCCTGCAAACTGTACTATCATGACTGGCACATTGTTTCCGACTTTCACCTGGCGTATTGACATTTTTCTGTATTCTGGCACTGTCTTGTGAAACAGGCACCATAAACTGCTTAATAGATCTCTGTCCAGGATCTGCATGCTTTAGTTTTCTTTCACGTGGTGCACAGTTTATCAATTGTGTGCTCAAACTATAGGAGTACGAAGAATGTTCATTCCTTGGGGGCCAAACAGAGTTGTGTGAAGCATCACTAGCCCAGGATGTACTCGGCTGGTTGTACATGCTGGTGGCTGTTGTGAACCCACCTAATTCTGTTAACAGGTTGTTGCTGGTGTCACATCTTTTCTTCGATATTGTCTTCTTTGGTTCACCAGTATCCGACTCAGTTTCAATGTGCGAATTTGCCAAGCAGGGTGGAAAATCCGCACATCGCTGTTTCAACTGATCATGACTAGTTAATTCTGGGCACGCCTCACCACCATTTTCAGTTCTTCTCCCAACAAAACAATCTGGATCAACACATGATGATGTACTTGCAGTTTGTTTGTCTGTTTGTTGTGTGGATTGAAGCTTTTTACGGGCTCTGTGAATGGGGTGAAGATTTCTGCTGTGCTGCTGGTTTCTAGCAGATGCTTCCAATGGTTGGCGCAAAGTTACACTTCCTTCCTCTGACTGACTGTATGCCACACATTCTTGTAGTCCTCTGTGTATTCGTCTCTTTTTCTGCCTTTGACTTTCATCATAACTGTTGGGCAACATACCATCCATGATGCCAATTTTTATAGTTATGGAACTACTGCTCAGCTGTGGTTAAATCCTGCAAAACACAAATAAGGGGCAGGTGAATAAGAGCAACCAGCTTTTCCTCTCTTTAGACACACACACACACACAATTACTGAATTAGTGAATTACAAAGTATCGACACGCTTGTTACATAAAGGTGCTTAACAGTGTGAAAACAAAGACACTTGGCCAAGCAACACTACAAAACACAAAGTCAATGTTTTGAGGCACTATCCTTTCTTAGTAACAAATACAAAAAAATAAAAACAGTAAAAAAAAAAGTACTCAAACAAGAAACTTTAAAACTGACTTGAGTGTGTCACCACGTTTGGATCCACTCACTGTCTGACTGTGACAAATTACAATCATCTTATCATGGTCTTCAAAAAGAGCTGGAGGGCAGAATATACATAGAATAATTCGTGTAAATATGGTACCTGCCTGCTAATCGACACATAACTGAAAATCTCGATATCACGTCATGAAAACCCCACCACCCACAGCGGCAATGGAGAGCATTTGATCGCACTCACTACACTACGTCAATAGGGATCTGATGCACTTACAAAAGTTATAGACCCCTGTGACACAATAACATTGACTATCTCAGTATCTGTGCTAACAGTCATATGTTGATGGGCGTGTATAGTTCTGTAACTTATTTCGGTTAATAGTACCTTTATACATGCAATATCTTCATTTATGTGTACTTTCCTTTCGGAAAGAAGTTCATTTTTAAATTTATTCAACAGGAACAAATCTAACTAGACTGAACGCGGGAGACATCGTCATAAACTGATAAAGAGATAAACATTATATTTGTTAAAAAATAATCCCGTGAAAATATAATCGAGAATTTACAGGATCATAAAAAGCTTAAAATGAAAACCGTATTTGTTTTAATTATGTCGCAAATTTATAATCACTATTTATATATTTTTAGTTTTGATGAGATTAAGTGATCAGGATATGTAACTCCAAAAGAAAATCATTGCAGACAGCTACATCCGTTACAATAATGGTTGAACTCCGAAAGAGACGCGAAGATAAGGCATAATGAGTTTTCTTCTCCCAAAATTGTCTTCTAAAAAAGAAGTTGACACTGTGATCAAATCAACAGAAGATCTAGTTCTTGTTCTTCGTTTTGGGAGAGACGATGATTCTGCTTGCCTTCAGCTTGATGATATTGTGAGTGATGAAAGCTTGAACTACGAAGTAATCTAAATCTTCAATCTTGGTTAATTTCAAATTTGAAATGAATGGAATTCGCAATTAAACGTCAGTCGGAATTGTTACGTCCTCGTTCCTCCATTACAGAGTGAACTATTTTGATTCAAAAATTCATATGCTGCAAACCTGTCTCTTATAACTCTTCTTTTGCGTGGTGTATAATGCTTCCTCTGACTTAGTCATTTTATTTGCAACACATTCTGTAGTTTGTGTATTCGGTTCTTTTTTATTCTTTCGTCTTTGACGTTCGCCGTGACTGATGGGGAACGCAGCATCCATCGAATTTGCTATGTGATCTCCTGACCATCAACTGTTAATGTACCGGAGAACTGGTGGCAGATCCCTGAACAAGCACGTCACATCTCCCATTGTATTGGATGCTAAACGTTTCGCCCCAATGCTTGATCGCCCATGGCTCGCCGCCCCAAAAAGCAGTCCCATTTCCCCAAGATCGTGTCAAAGCATCATTGTTGTCTCATCATCATACCATTTATAGTTGCCTTCATCATTGAACAACATGAAGCAAGGTCCCAAATATTATCCTGAATTTTTTTTCAAACAAAGCTTAGAATAAGAAATGTGAACCTGGTATTTTTGGTTCATTTCTATCATGTGCATGTAAATTTGTATGCAGGATTTTGAGTTCATATTAAATATAATCTAGAAAAAAGTACCTTTGGAACTATGGATGGAGTTCTGATGAAATCGTCTCTTTTCCCCCTTTTTTCTCTCTTTAGTTGTCAAAGTCATCTGCAGAGCTGGCGAAGATGGCTTTAATATACTGTGTGGATGTCGACAACGTGCCAGTTTACACTCAGTATTTTGACATTACACTAATCCCAGCCACCATTTTCTTCTTCAATGGACAGCACATGAAAATGGATTGGGGGTAGGTGGAAATACAGGAGTTGGCACTGTTGTATTTTATTAAGGGTCATGGTCTTTTTTTCTGTCAAAAGTAAGGGTGCACCTACATACAAGGTCTGAGGGGATGATAGTAGGAAAGGGCCTGGATACTCCTGCAGGTACAGCTGCAGACAGGTGTGTGGAAGTTTGCTGGTTGAAACACAGGTGTGGCCAAGGATTATTTCCTGTAGTTAACATCGTGCAGACTCCATCTGGCCTTCCCCTTCCTTTGCACTGGCTATCATTCTGGTGGTTCTCCTGGGGCATAGCTTAGTAATATGACCCCATCACCCACTCCCACCTCCATAGTGTGAAATCACTGTGAGAAGGAACCACTGTCCCTCTAAGTTCTAACAACCTACTTACCAGGTAAATCTAGGCATTGCGGTAAATTTTGGTACCCCAAGCCTTTTTCGTCTTTTAATCTGCATTTCTTATGTAAAACTTATTCTTTTCAGAACACCGGATCACACCAAGTTTATAGGAAGCTTCAAGCGAAAGCAGGACTTCATTGATGTTGTGGAAGTGATTTATAGAGGAGCCATGAAGGGAAAGCTGATGGTCACAAGTCCCTTAGACCCTCGTGATGTGCCAAAATATGATCTTATTTACAAGGACATATAAATTATGATAAAAATTGTTCAACGAAGGCATGCGTATGAATGTGTGCAAGTTCATTTGTATGTGTGCATGCATGTTATGCATGTGCATGAACGTTATGATGAAATGTGTATGGCTTTAAATATAATAAATCAATAAGAAAATGTGGTTATTACTTTATTTTCATGTGTGTGTGTGCATGCAATATGTATTAAACACTAATTGTCAGAGTTATTTTTTATTACAAATACACTTCTCTTCTGCTATGATGGATATAATACTGATAGAAGAGTCAAGGATATGAAACAAGAATTTGTCAGATGCAGTTTTTTCCTCTACGAAACATAAATTTCTAAGTTACACAAAACTAAAAAGTAGTGAAATATTATCTAGACTAGTTTCTAAATGGCTAATATGGCGAAAAATATGCTCAGGGAAGAAGACGAATGATAGAAAAAAAATGGCAACAGAAACATGCACTACACCCCCGCAGATTTTTTTAATTACTGTTTTCATTTGATTTAAAAGTCAAAGCATAAAAGCGACTTGCTCGCAACTAGTGCGACGCACCTCACAACGTTCTAGGTACTTAAGTTATTAGGTCAGTGTTAGACGTCATTGCCAACTTTGCTCGCAACAAACGCTACCGGAACTAGGAACGCAACCCTAATGTGTTTCCGGTATTCTACTACGTTATCCTTATCTCTGGTTATCCGGAGAAGAAGGTAAACTGGTATATTTATGTAAATATAGTAGTCTGTAGCAACATTGAAATGATAAGGATGCACTGTTCATGTGTAGTGTGTGGAGAAGATCGATAAATGTTATTACTTTGCTGTATCTTGTACCACTGTCTATCGTTTTTCTGTGTATTCTCACTACGACACTACTCACTAGTGATAGAGTGATAAACTCAACAAATGAACAATGATACAGTAGAATAGTAACAGTAGATCTATTCATCTAGTGTTTGCTACTGTTCAGCTTCTTGTCAAACTGCAGTTGTGTTAAGTCTTAGACCAGCATATCAATATAATGAAGTCAGAGTGCCGATTGTTTTCCACACACACACAGTGTCGCCCTGTAAGCTGTAACTGCATTTTTGACAGAGTAACTGGCTTTTAAATTCAGCGTAAAACAAACAAAAAAAATTGATATATTAATTCCACTTGCACGGAATTTTTCTTTCTCAAAAACTATTACTCTGATGATTTCAGTTTCATACTCATACTGACAAAACTGTCAAAACTCAACAGTAAAGAAAGAACGTTATAAGATGTCCCTGTACGACGGACTGGATTTTGACAATAAAGAAAGCAGTGGTGGAACCAAGGCAGTCCGTAAGTGATCTCGGTATTCTGCACTTTAATTTACAGAACATTAACTTGTGATCTACAGTTAAGTTTTAAGAGAATGTCTTAATGGGTTCCCCCTTTCCTCCTCAATCAGGGTTACATGAAGAATGTAAAAATTTCTTTTCAGTGTAAAGGGCGTTCCCAAAACTAACTAGTCACAAGCATTAAATGAATCATGCCATTTTGTATTAGTGTAAGTAGATATGGGAACTTGCAGCTTTTAATTTATTTGCTTCATTTTTGCTAGTGTTGTGTGTGTAAAGAAAGATATATGAGTTGGTTATGAACTGACCAGGATGTATATATGCTGGCAAGATGATTTTGATACAGTGTGTGGGTCTGGGGTAGGGGGGAGTATTTAACTGATAAGTTCATGATTAACATGCAATACTGCTGGTTAAATGAATTTTGATAATGGAGCCCAAACAATTTTTGATTTTGTTTTTTCAATTATCTTTCAAATCACACATGTTGCCTATAGTATAAAGAACTGATAGAGGCATAGAATACATTTGAAAAGCTTCATTCTACTCATCTTGTTTTAAAAAAATGGCTTATTAAAAGGTGATGCATAGTCATTGGTTTAATTGATCAGTATGTGTTACTATATATGATGAAATGTCACAGCTGGGTGGTCACCGGGTTACAAGCTGTTACAGTCACAACTACAGGCCAAAAAGGCAGCACTGTTACAATCAAAGGTAGTAATAGCATACAGACCTTTGGTTTGTTAAGTTAGTTGTGGGTGTTGAATAGAAGACTCTTTAGTCTTTGCTTTGATGTTTAAAATGAAACAAACCATTTCATTTGACATGTGCTGAATCAACTAATATGGCTGTACCACATCAAACAGTTTGGTTTTTTAATGAGCCTATATAGAAAAATACCAGCAACTGATGTAGTTCCAGAATTTTACGTGATTAGTAATTAGTTAATTAGTTGTTAATTTAAAAAAATATCCCCTCAAAGACCATAAACTCTCCTGCCTGGGCTGTTGAAGACAACATAGCAGTCATAACATTATGTAGGCATGCTGGTTAAGAAGAGTTGTTAAAGTTTCCCATGTTTATATATGTGTGAACAAGCAGAAACAGCGATCGAGTGTACTGGCTCCAGTTGTGGATCTTAAACGACATTCTGATGAGGGTCCAATCTCTTTTAATCTACATACTGGTCGGGTAAGGTATCTTAGGAAAGAAAGACCCCCAAACCTTAGGCTTCATTCATTTCAGTTTTGTTAACAGTTTTTTCATTTCCTCGTCTCTCTTGATCGCTTTTTTCTTGCAGTTTTTTGTTGGGGAGTCACAGTTTGTTTGCTTCTTTCTTTCAGTTGATGGCTTTTTATTTTTTCTTACTGTCATTATTCCTGCAACTTATGTAGATTAAAAAATCATTATATGAATCAGAATGAATATTTTCTGTTTAAATTCAAATTCTCATATTTGAGATCAAAGATTTAAGTTAATTAAGAATGCATATTGCTGTATTAATGGCATCATCAATCATGGCATTGTGAAATGTAGTTTTAAACCATTATTCTGCTGTACAGATTGAGAGACACGCTACTGCTCCGACTACCCCACCAACATCAGGTTTGGGTATTGGTGTGACTGCGGCTCCATTTATTGCCTCTGATGCTATTCCTTCCTTCACTGGAGTGGCAGATGAGTACAACCCACTGGCACCCAACGAATATGATGACCTTGTGAAAAAGAAAAAGGAAGAAAAGGAAAAAGAGAGAAAGAGAGACCAAGAGGAGAGGTGGGTTTCACAAATCCTACTGGTTGATCTCACACCCGCACTGTTTGGATTGACTTTGTATTGGCACATCGGAACTGGGATTGGTTACCCCCCTGCCCCCGCCCCTGCCCCTGCCCCTGCCCCTGCCCCTGCCCCTGCCCCTGCCCCTGCCCCTGCCCCCCTTAAAAGAACTTCTGTACTTGGTACAGTGCTGCAGACTTGGGATTTTATCGGTTTTAGTTCCTTCAGAAGACCGTCATCTGTTTTCCAGAACAGTTTGCAACACTTTAGGTTTAATATTAAATGAATCTTCCGGCTCAAATTAACCATTTCAGGAAAGTTTTGCATGACGAGTACTGTCAGTTAGATGCAAGACTTCTACTGACAACACATGCTGTACTGTTAAGGTTTGTAGCCAAAAAAAAAACTTCAATCATCGCACTTTAATTGGTACTTGTATTTCAGAATTATTTGCCTCAAAGAAATATAGTTTAAAAGTTTAAAATTTTCTACACTTACAGGCACGTAACTGATGTCTCTGATACATTTGGTTTTGTTTATATATATTTATATTCTGTTCTTAGGAGGCGAAGCAGAGGAGGAGGTGGTGGAGGAGCAGGAGATGGTGAGAGGGAAATGGACAAAATGAGGAGGAAAAAGGAGGAAGAAGAAGAGGAAGAAATTGACAGAGGAAGTGGCAGAGGTTTGTCCTTTTCCCTTTCTTATTTTTTTAATGTGTACATGCGGAAGGCAGATGAAAAAAGTCATGCGTCCACACACACACACATGCATGACTGAATGATGCATCTTGATATAAGAGGAAGAAACCAGCGTTAAACTCATTCTCATCATAGAGCTACAGTGCATGACAGTTGCTTGGATCGTTCTTGACAATTTAGGACCCTTTTTGAAAAAGTATTTTTTAAAAACTATTAGTGATAGAAACATAACTCGAACACAGTTTAAGTTTAAGGAAAACTTAAGCCTTTAAAAAAATGTAATTCCCACCTGAGATCCTTCTGTTGATGATTTTGTGTGGAAGACTGTGTTGAATTACGTAACCAGCTAAATTAAAACAGCATCTTGAAAATCTTCCGATGACAACGAATACTCGGCTATTACAGCCATTTGCAGCACTTGTAATCCATAACACCTGGTGGAAATTATCCATAGATGCCAGGAGTTTATGCAGGATGAAAGCCACCAACAAACACGCACAGATGAAAGGTTTCCGAAGAGCTCTAAAGCTTGTCTTGCAGAGAAGCTCTGAGTTTTACAATGGCGGCCGGCCATTTTCCCATTACTAAATAGGTAGCATGTTTTCGGCGACACAGATTTGAAAAAATGGTCTACTGTGTGGTCCAAGGTAGGGAATTCTATAGAAATTAGAAAAATTATTCTACTCTTTGAAACACCATTTACCTCCCTTGTCTAGAAATCGCTTTCAATTTAAAAATTTGTCAAAGTCTCTGTAACCCCCCAGACATTACACCATGAACAGTAGCAAACTAATAGCGAAATAGAGGACTCGTCCCAATGTTTATGAGTTAAGGATTTTATTTCCAGGTTGCAAATCTGTATAAAGGGAGATTAGTCATACCTCCTGACCCTGATTGGAGAAGGGTAATGATAACATGAGATAACTCCAACCGTATGCCGATGAGTTACCTTGTGGAACAGTTTCAGTTGTCAACTGCTTGGACAATCAAAATTGTTAGTTGAAACACTGAACCTGAAAGTGTCAATATTTATTTTTGAAATGTATGAGTAGGTTATTTGCTGAGTGTGACTAGAACTTCAGTTTCACAAGCAGATTGAATTTCACCATTCATCGGAAATCGATTTATGGCTATTCAGCAGTTCCGGTGTCAGTTTGTGTCACATAAACAAAGAATACCGGATGCTGGCTGTTCACCTCACCATTAGTTCTTTCTAGCCATAATGGCAAACTGCAAGCATAGAGCATACAGACTACTATGAAGCAGTCATGTTGTGGATATTCCATTTAAGTTTGCTGCAGATGAATCAACCAGAGTGCCTGGGTGAAAATTACTTCCTTTTCCCCTTTTGGTTATGTACCTACTATTTTTGTTTTCTTGGATACATATGTATACATAAGAGTATATTTTGTTCTCAGAAACATTTTCTGTAGACCTTAGACTTTGGTAATACAATAATATGAGTTCATCATAAGTTCCCAGGTGCTTTTGCAAGAAAAGGTGCTTTCCAATTTAGAGTTTAAAGAAATAAAATCCATTTTGATCCTGACTATAATTGATTAAAGATACACAGGTCACACACACCCTTGTAGCAAAAATTGTGTCCATTCTTGCTCTTTTTAATTGAACATCAGTATGTATTTGCTTTCCTTCCTGTTTAGTTATTTGGGCATTAGGAAATTCTAAAGGTTCATCTCTGCACAATAGGAAACACTGTTAATGTGTTTCTTTTTTTAAGTGAAAATGTGCTTAATTTCTAATGGATAAGAAATAATTGCGCATGTAGAATTCTGAGATTGAAAATCAGCCCTATGATAGCGATTTTCTGTTGCTTTGGGTTTGTGCAGGTGGTGGAGCTGCCATTGCGCCTCCTCCATCTCTCATGGAAGACACAGAAGTTCGAAGTAAGTTTCCTTCATGTTAACACTGGACCATTTTTAAAATTCTTTTTGAAACTAATTTTGTGTTAAACCCCTTGCAATCCTGTAACTATATTTTATTAATCAGTAAAATCTAAACTCAAACATATAAAAGGAATGGACTACCTGTGTGCCTTTTATAGAGTTTTTAACACACACACACACACACACACACCCTCAACTCCGATGTCCGACAGATATTTCAGATATTTCTTTTTGTTTCTACAGCTGTGGAGAAACCTGAAGGGATGAATATGCTGTGAGTTTGTGTTTATCTATGTGTGTATGCATTTTGCAGTTGCATGTAGAAATCTGTGTACATACATCTGCTGTCATTAGTGCTGACGAATGCAAAAGCATACATGTTTATGTATTGTTAGAGACAGAGAATTTGATCCCTGGCAGACAGGAAGAGCAGTAGACAATTACTGTATTGGAAACAAATATCAGAAGATGATATTCCAGGCTGTCATTGAAGTCAGATGAAACTGTGAGAAAAAAGTCTCAACCACGTGGTCCCCAAACCACGTAAGAAAAATTGATTGGTTTCTTCAAAACTGAATCACAGTTTTCTCTGAAGATGCATATTAGGTCGTGTATTATTTCAGAAATATTGCAAAAACTTTTCGTTTCGAAACTGGCTGAAATCCTTTTGGCAGATTGTTCTTCCACTGTTTTCACTTGACTCCATTGAGTTGTAGGTTGGCAAAACAACAACAGATGTTTGGTGTGCAAAAAAAGAAAAACAGTAATGTAGGTTGTTTTTTTTTTTAAAGGAATTCTGTGGCAACAAAGATTATGGCAAAATATGGCTATCGCGAAGGCCAGGGATTGGGAAAGAGTGAGCAGGGTATGAGCACTGCCCTGTATGTTGAGAAGACCAGCAAACGTGGTGGCAAGATTATCCATGAGAAGGACATACCAAAGGGTACTACACTTCCTTTTGGACAACCTGAAGGTAATAACGAACCGCAAAGGGAAAAACTGTGGCTGTAAAAACTGTGATGCTTAGTCTTTGCAATATTACCCAGTAGAGATGTCGCTTTTCGTTACCTATAAGTTATCATTGATCAAAGAGGCAAGAAGAACTAACAGGAAAATGCTAAGTTTTGTTTTTGTTGTTGTTTGGACAGTGGACTAAGTCACTATCCCATAACAACTGATTTGTGTGCATGATCTTAAACTAAAAAATGTGTGTATATGGTAGCACATTTATTTGTCAAATATTTGTCAAATTTCTTGATGGTTTGTGTAAATTTCAGAAATGTCAAAAGAGCCCATTTCCAACACAAACTTGATGAAGAATCCATCGAAAGTTATTCTTCTCACGGTAAGAGTGTATCATTATCATGATTTAGTAAACATTCCTTCAGTATTATCAGCCAGTGAAACGATAGTTTGTGCTGAAGTATCTTCTTTAATTACTCAGAAAACAAAGTTTTAACTTTAGTTTTAAAATGCTAATAAAATGTAAACTTCAGCAGTCTTTGGTAGATTATGGAAATGGATTGCTGTGTATTTTCATTCACAGAACATGGTAGGACCAGGGGAGGTAGATGAGGACCTGGAGCCAGAAACTGCAGAGGAGTGTACTAAATATGGCAAGGTTGCCAAGGTGATCATTTTTGAGGTAAGTTTGCCTGTGTTATGAAAACACATGGAGTGATTATTTCGGTGCTATAGAAAGGGTTTAAGAGATGACATTCACCCTTTCCTGCTTAACACCAAATGCTGGGAGTCAAAACAAAAAATTAAAGTACAAGATGATAAAGTTTTCAATTTATGTTTATGTTTTTCATTTGCTTGATCTTAGCTGTTATCGCTAATAAGCTATTAGGAGAAGGGTGACTGGGTTTAACGAACAGCAGAATAGTCTGGGCAATCCTGTTAGCATTAGTCTAAACATTATGATTATGTAACTTTTTTATGTGACAACCATTCTTTGACATGGTCATGCTGTCTCAATTCCTCAGATGCCTGAAGCAGATGACGAAGAAGCAGTGCGTATTTTTGTGGAGTTTGAAAGAATGGAATCAGCCATTAAAGGTGGGAAACTGGGTTTTGGTTTTTATTTTTGTTTGTTTTTTTTTTTTGGGTGGGGGGCGGTGAGCAATAAGAACAGTTTTTAAGATCACGAGAGTTTAAAAGCTAAAGATTTTATCTTTTCTGGGATGAATTTACAAATTCTCTTAATTTTTCATCCATTTTAACTTTTTTTTCTAAAGTGCATGTGAAATGTCACACTAATTGACAGTTTGTCATATTTTTCAACAGTGCATACATGCACCTTTAACTTATTATGTAATCAGATCTTATACTAGTGAATGCTGCCACCTAAGTTTAGTTTTCTGGAACTTCCACATTTTATCATGATTTTATGTTGTGAGATTTTATAATTTATCCTGTTGCAGCTATTGTTGATTTGAATGGGCGCTATTTTGGAGGACGTGTGGTACGAGGCAGCTTTTACAACTTGGACAAGTTTCGAAGACTTGATCTTGCAGAACCTGTTGACTAACAGAAAAAAGCTGACTTGTTTGTATGTAGTTGCACGTGTTTGAGAGTGTATGTGTGCTTGCAGCCATGTGTGTCATCAGGTTCAATTGTCAGGCTTGTTCATTTCGGAGAGAATTGGAGGACAGATTTTAAAATAAATGAACACATAACTGCATCATATTCAAATTGATGGAATAACTTGTGCTGGATGCCCATTGTAATATTACAAAATTTTCAGTAATTAAAATGTAGAAATCCCTTATTCATGTTTTTCTTTCATCTGGTAAAGTTACAAGAAGCTGCTGTTTGTTAGTTTATGAAAAACTGATTGGTTGGGATTAAGATTAAATAATTGTAAAAAAGAAAATCCGGTTGAAATAATTTTGACTGCATTATCTACAACTGATGTAGTGATATAGAAGTATTTAAGGGTGCCCAATATTCTACCAAGGCAGAAACTAGATTAGGGTTATCATTGTAAGTTTTCCTCAAAAGCAGGGTTTGTATTTCTGAATTTATAGGACCGAGAATGGAGTGCCATTTGAATTATTGCTATTATGAGCAGACTCTGAAGTCTAACCACTCCCAATAATATAATTTGGTGATGTTATTAGTTTAGATGGATACTTGCCATGTAATCAACAAGCTATGTTGTGATTCCTAAAGAGCAGCCGAGTTGGTTTTGGTGATAAAAACAGATGCCCACTGTTACAGGGTTTTCTAGCATCTTACCTGTGACAGAATAATTCTAAGGGTCTAATTTTTACAGTTAAGTGTTGACTGATATTATCTTAGATGTTGGTTAGGTAGCTAATAATATGTAGCAATAATGCTGCTATCTTTTTTATATCTAAGCAAGTCCAAATGCCCTACATGAGCTGTTGGGCTGTACAAACAATATTGGTGGACTTGTTGGCAGTACATTTTACACAAATTGTCCAGCTCTCCTCCCAAATGTAGCACCATGAAATACGCTTATAACTCTTGTCGTGTGCACTTAGATACACAATTACATGCACATGTACAGCTCAGAGGGTGAGGTAGGAGTGTTGGCTGTTTTTATTAAACAAGAATGCTGAACTGGAGATCAGCAAGGGGAAGCCAAGATCATTACTCTGTCCAATTCTGTCAGATGTGTGGGTTGGTTGCTTAACATCCTGCTGTCTGGGGGGCGGGGGGGTTGTGTGAGAAATCAAGACTTAGATTTCAATGTTGTTTTAGTGTGCCGTCAGAAGACAATGCACTATTTTTCATCAGTATGACACTTTTGTGTTGGAAGAGTGAACTTTATGCTTCACAAAAAAGCCAGTTTTATATAACCGAATGGACTGTAATTCACATATGAAAATTCTTACTGTTGTTGATTTGACCAAGTATTATTGTGTGCATGTGTATGTATAGTTTCTGAAAGTTGAAAAGGAAAAAGAACCCAAGAAATTGTCTGGAGTCATCATTTTTAATGACATGGTATACATAATAATGTAACATAATAAAGCTGTGTATTTAGCTGCAAGAAGTATTTGTCCATCACGATCCAACAGAGACGAAGTTGTCCCAATGTCCTCCTACGCAGACACGCACTTCCACGAAATCTATCACGAAGATGACTTCACCACATAAACCTTTGAGGGACGGGACTGTTTGGCCAGAAGAAAGGCTTGTAAGCATAGAGATAGACCGTCACACAGTTAATACTGAAGTAAAAGATAAGCTCTGTCATCAATGTTGTCATGGATGCTAGGGGAATGTTGAGTCGAAAAAGCAAGTAAGGCATAATGAAATAGCGAAATTCAATCATCCTTTGAGGTACAATGCATGCAGCGGTACAGATGAAAAATGACAACTTCCAAAACAAACCACGTTCCTGCAGCAGGTTCCAGATTGTAATTAATCCATAGTAGTATGCCGGAATGAGAAGATACTTTGTGTACTCATGTCTGTTTATCAGCTTTGACAGGAAGTAGAAGTTATAGTGGCGATTATCTGATAGATTATAAACATGGATGTACATGAATTGTGAGACAAAAACAACAGCCAGCAAAAAGAATGTGATGGTAACAACTGGGTACTTGACAGAAAATTTCACAAAGTTCAAGACCTTTTGAAGGGACACCATGTGCATAAAGGAGAAAAATGCACATACTGTAGTAAAGTAGAAGATTTGTGGAAAATTCAGACAAGGTTCATGGTTGCTTCTGTCCCCAACCACTATCCCTCTGTTTATGAGAACAAAAAGTACAAAAATTAATGCTACAACTGCATAACACCAAATTTCTTTGATGATCTGCAATACCAGATCTACGAGAAGCTTAGGACTGTATCTCATGGACCGACCAATCAGTGATAGTGTTCTTGACAAAACTACCCAGTCACTTAAACCCACTCCAGGTTTGGCTTCATCTTTCTTCTCAAGCTGAAGCCACTTTAAAATGATATGCCCAGCTCTGATGCCTGCACCAAACATGACCCAGACAACATTTGTCTGGCGGAACAGAATGGCAGCAAGTCCACAGATCGCTGCAGAATGGTGTCGCTGATGAAGAACACAGAGGTAGGTGAGAAGGCTGAAGAATGTTGAACCAGCATCAGTATAGTATAGCCATGTGAAGAAATACAGCACAGGAAATGTAGCAAGTGTGAAGGCTGTCAGCACTACCTGACCACCATTCTGCAACAGAAGATGGAGGTAAAAATGTAAGTAGGTAGAAATCACCATAATCTTAGCTTCAAGATATATGTCATACACTTAACAGAGGTCTCTAAAAAACCCACATGTGGGTCCATGACATATTAAAAGGCCCAAGGACACTAAACGTGGAAGAGAATGCATGCATTAAAAAATGATAAGATCATCTTCAACAAGAAAAAATGCTTTCCTTGCCATCAGGTAATGTGCAGGTGCATGTGCAATTGCGTAGTTTCACTTGACAAGGAATAAAATAATGGGCCTGGTGTGTCTCCACAGTTAAGTTTGAAAAGGTCATCATCATAACCTCGGTTCACATACACTGCTTGTTTTGGGGGTAGACAAACCACTAAATGTAGATTAATGGAAGAATGCAGAAGGCCTACACACTAATGAGATCATGATTTCACAGAATCTGGAAAGATCTTCCAACTTATAATGACACAAATTTGTCCAGTTTGGTAACTTGACTTGCTTAAAAGAGGCTGACACTAACCTTTCTATTGCTGTGCAACTTATAGGTGATGAGATAAAGAAGATAGAGATTGCCAATGGAAAACATAACATTGATTCCTCTTAGCAGAAGAGGTGTGCAAATACTCGCAATAGTCCCTTCACTCAGTGTCAGCCCAACTGGGTATAATTGCAACAAAGATGCAATGTATAATCCTGGCAAGGTTGTGATCATTGGGTCCCACTGTGAGGAAAAAAATCAAATGTATTTTATAACGAAAGTTTCAAATGTCGTCTATATGCAATTTACAAAACAGCTTCCAACTCAAAAGACTGAAAATTTAACACGTACTTCGTTCTTTAAATTAAAGTAACTGAATTCGTCATATTAATAATTCAATCTAATTATTCATTCTTAAACACAGCACATAACTTCGACAATTTGACAAGCTGAATCAAGGGATATCATGAGAGTAGCACGACTAATGCAGTAATGACCAAGTGAAGTCGATTGTTTACTTACTTTCTCAAAGTTACCTGCACAATATTCTTGTGCCTGGGGTATGTGAAACAACTCATCCATGTACGGATCCTTTTGTACATTGTTAGTTATGCCGAAAAACACACCAGTGATTAGTAAAAACAGAAAAAATGCTGCTCCAAGCAGAATTGACATCTTTACACACAGTTTGCTATCGCGTGTCGTCTGCCACAGCGGAAATAATGCTTCGCGATTACGTTCTTTTAAGTCTAAGGCTGAATGAGAATAACTTGGATAATGTCCCTTTAACCAACAACCAAAAATATACCATTCGCCTCACGTAAACAAAAAATATCATAAAACAAGCTATAGTGTAGTAAGCGTCGGGTAAGCCAGTGTTTCATTATTAACACCCAAGTTCC
Organism: Lanistes nyassanus; assembly: GCA_004794575.1. Lineage (NCBI taxonomy): Eukaryota > Metazoa > Mollusca > Gastropoda > Architaenioglossa > Ampullariidae > Lanistes > Lanistes nyassanus. The sequence goes on from SMGT01003196.1 coordinate 31,430, forward strand.
TGGTTGTGCTGGTGCGGATATCTCGGAGCAGCAGTTCAATTTTTAAAAAAAATAAAGAACAAATGAGGACCGAGCGCTATTGAAAGATAACTCCAACAAAGGTACTGGCAGCGCTCAAACATAGCCGTATGCAGACGAAGGGAGCTTACCGTACCCAAACACGTAGCAAAGAGAGGGCCGAAAGAAAGGAAGGTTTGAGCGCTGCAGTACCTTTGTTGGAGTTTAAAAAAAACAGATTCAAAATTTTCGATTTCTGGTAATTTTTAACTTTAGATTTTCATTGTGTAGAAATCGAATCAAATTGAAACCTACCTACCTACCTATCTAACCTATACCTACCTATTATATACGTATACCCACTATACCTATATACCTACGTCGATCACCACATGGCACAATCGGAGATTCTCCGACATGTTGGCATGCCTGATGTCTCGTTTTCAGTCGGATTTTTATAGTTTCCACAGGCTGCAAACCTAGAACATATAAAGAATCAAAGTTTTCCTCAATGTAACCGGCACACACGTGGCCCAAGTGGCAAAGACCAAATTTACCAGTGTGCGCC
>SMGT01003197.1:0-21470 GCA_004794575.1 Lanistes nyassanus
ATCCAAACCCAAATTTTGCACGCGAGATCCTTTTCACTCGCAGTCATAGGCAATATTTCGACCCTGTACCTGGACCTAAACAAAAATGAAATAATAAAAATGACGACTGCCTTAACAAGTCTTGCACACAGCGATCAGCGTGCAAGGGAGATCAACACACAGTCTTTTCCCTGCCGTACGAAGTGTACTTTCCCTTGGATCGCTTGACAACAGGGAGGCAGCCGGTGGTCTTGGCTAGAGTGTACTACTCAGCCGCAGAAAAACAAAACACAATAAAACAAAACAACTATCAACAAACTAAAATTGTGCTTGTGAGGTCACTGACAACAGTGGGTTGTCTTTTTGTATGGGAAGCAACTCGCGTCCGTGCGACAAACTATTTTTTAAAGTCTCCCATTACACAGAGCGCTTTGCTTAGCAATCGTGTCGTGTGTACTGACCACTAAGCTCCATTTCTGGTGAGTCAGTACGCCTCGAAACCCAATAGACTTGCGCACATCAATCCTGTTGTGTTCAGGTCACGACATGTGAACACGTCATAAGTGACCTATATCAGGACAAGTGAGCGTCATTGGGTGACCTTCATACAGTGATATAAGTAACTTTCTCTGCATTTGGCACAGTGTTACAGGACAGGGCTGTCGTCGAGGGTTTTCTCTGTGTACTCTGGCTCCTCCCTCTGCTCCATCACGCTTTCCCCTCCTTTCCGCTCGTCATGATAACGGGCTTCGTTGCTGACTTGACTGCTGACTTGTGGTTAAACAATAAACCAATAAACAATAAACCCCTGCCTGTTGCTTGTCTGTTGTTTCATTGGGTTTTGTTTTAGCCTTATAAACTTTCAGTTGGATTCTCAAAATAATAGTCTTGACTGAATCTTTTCTGTAAACACCAGTCAGACATTTAGATTAACATAATTTTCCGTGGTGCCATAAAATAGACACTGTAGAATCCCCTCTCTGTGTTGGAGTTATGTTTTCTTCATGCCGTCACAAACTGTTAAACACCAGACTACCCGAACCCCTTTTCTGTCCCACTCTCTGTACGTGTGTCTGATCGACAGGCCGCAAATTAATAACAACAGTACCTGCAGCCAATCGACTGGCAGGTCGTATAGCGGGTCAGGGAGGGGAGAGGTATGGGGGTAAATGAGAGACAAGGAGCGTTGATCAGAACTGTGGATGGGAGGGGGTAAGGGGTAAATGGGAGACAACTAGCGTTGATCAGAACTGTGGAGGGGAGAAAAAAGGTAAGAGAAGGAGGTACTAAACCCAATCAGCGATGAACACGGGAAGCGTGAAGTGGTTAAAGATTGGGAACCTGTAGGGGAAGGGGGAGAAGAGGGAAGAAGGAAGGGGAAGGGAAAGTCGTGGTCGGGGATGGGGGGCAGGGAGAGAGAGTTTTGTTCTGTTAATCCAGTCCTGCCGATGTCATAGTGCCGAAGTGGAAAACGAAACATTACTCCATATTTTTGCTGTCTATCAAATCTCTCACTTCTAACGATACCTTGGCGGAACCAGACACAGAGGCCAAAGTACTGCAGGCGCTGGTGGGCCCAGGCTGTGAGACCCGTATAAAGATGGAGGGGAAAGATGTCAGATGTTTAGACAGTGGTTCACAGGTGACAGTAATAAGCATATGTCGATGCTGACGCCTTGTCGCGTAGACACGATAGGCCAGCAGAAAAGGACCCTGCGTATCGCCAGTTGTTGGAAGACGTACAGTTCTTTCGAGAGATAGAGCAAAACAGTTTGACCTCCAGAGGTCAATGGGCAGTGAAAAGTTCATCAGAATGGGTTCGGAAGTGGTGTCTGCCATAATGATTGCAAAAGGAGTGGCACCTAAACAAACACAGAGGATACAATCCTTGCCTCATGAGGTGACCATCGCCCAGCATGTAGACGGTAGTAGCCAAGGAGGCCCCGACTACATTCAGGCGGTTGAACAACTGATAAAAGAAACCAGCCTGATCAATGATGATAATTTAGAACCTTTGAGCAGGATCAACTGGCCTCTATCTCCTGGTCAAAATAGAGGCAACTTCATTTAGATGACGTGACTCTCAGATGTATCACAGAACAGGTTGAAGACGGTAGGAAACTGAATCCTACGAAAACCAACGCAAATAGTGCATAAATGATGGTTCTTATCAGACAGCAAGACAAACTGGGAATGATAGAAGGTGTGCTGCAGCCGAAAGTTGTGGAGGAAGATGGAACAGTGAAATGGCAGTTAGTCAATCCTCCATCACACAGACAACAAGCAATGAAGGGGGTGCGTTAAGACATGTACCATACCCAGGTTGTGCAGGCAGTGCATCAAGCCCGACGACGGTTCTACTGGACTTCCATGAAGAGAGATCTAGAGCGGAGAACAGCAAACTGTATGAGATGCATCAAAAGAGGGGCGAGGCAAAAGAAGGCGCCTGTGCACACGATCGTGACCACACTCCCTCTGGCGCTGCTGTGCATGGACCACAGAAGTGAAGGGGCAGTAACAAATCGTTCCAGTTATTACGGACCACTTCACCAAAGTTGCTGTGGTCTCCTGCACCAATGGTGCGAAAGCATTGTGGAAATACCTTTTTATGATATATGGATTCCGCAAGCGGATTTTGACTGATTAGGGGAAGGGATTTTGAATGTAATCTGTTAAAGGGGGTATGTGCTGTGGCAGGTATAAAAAGTGTTGCACAGCTATTTACCATCCATCTGAAAATCCTGCAGGACGTTGGAATAGGACGCTACTGAACATGAGATGTTTGGAGGAGAACAGAGAGGCCGACTGGAGAACAAAGTTGCAGCCAGTGGTACACGGTTACAACTGCTGTGTGCACGTAACTACAGGGTTCAGCCCATACTTTCTATTCTTTGGCCGCCAACCACGGCCACCAATTGACCTTGCGTTCGGGATAGTCATGGAAGTCAAAAGTACAGTCTTCTCGTCAGTCTACAGGAATCTAAACAGCGTCTGAGCGAGGCATACTCTACTGCAAGTAACAAAATGTCTCAGAAAACTTAGGCCCGGTTTGACGCCTCAGCACAGCCGTCTGAACTGAATCTTGGGGATAGAGTTTTAGTGCGAAAGGTAGGGCCAAGCACTTTGGAACGTAGACAGCTTTATGTAAAATGGACTCCCAAGACTATAAATGACTTTAGAACAGAGTGTTTATTTGATAACAACATTTTATGCCGCTAAACATGTACAGCCGGCATTTTTCTGTTACTGTAATAAGGCAAAGCAATCTTTATTTCGATCAAGTTATTTTGCAATGTACACTACTAAGTAAGAAATCAGCGCTGAACAATAGTGACAACAGCCTCATAATATGAGTTGTTTTCAACTATATATTCTTGCTGTCTTGCTGCCTAAGAACTGGGCCTTCCGAGTAAGTGTCCGACGACGAGGCAGACACCAGAGCCAATAGCCAAGACAAAAGCCGCCACTGTAAGAGCGAAGCAGTAGGACAGGTCATAAGCCTCTTCGGGAAACACTGATTTTCTCTTGGCGGCAAAGACGGCGAAAGAAATCATAATACAGGAAGCTGAAACAAAGAGATTTTTCTTTGTAACACGAGGCTTCGTGTTCTTCCTTTTATTTATTATATATATGATATATATGATATATATCATGATACACACAGATATATGCGTATTTTTTACTAAGCATCCTAGGCTTATACATTATTAAATCTTTATACCCAAACCAAAAAATAGCCATGGTGCAGCCATATTTTATACGGGTAAATCAGGGAGTAAAGCAAGAAAAAATGTTGACTTGGTCTCGGCAGAAGCTTTATTTCCAGTCCACCAGAAACTTACAAGAAAAGGACTGGAGTGCAGCAATATGCGTTTAAGCTGTAAACAAAATTTTACAAGTAGCTCATTTATGAGGAGTACTACAGACACGCTCTTGGTTTGCTCATAATAGTACAGATCCTAGCAGTCGAATTGGAACCTTAAGAAGCGTGTGAAGTGTCCAAAATGGATTCGTATAATTATGCATAATCCAACTGGTAAGATGTAGAAAGTATTGTGATACTCCAAAACTTGGCACAACATCTGTGTGGCAGATAGTGTTAGCGAATGACTGACAGATCCACCAGACGAGAAGATGAAATGTCGAAACACTACAGCTTAGGGGCAGACTACTGCAGACGACACAGAGGGAAACAACTGTCGAGAGCCTGTCAGTCTGTGTGACGAGGCCATCATCAAAAACGTTCGAGCGCTGGGGAAGGTGGTGTTCTCGTCATATCTTCAGTGAAAGCCCTTTATCCATTTCCACCGAGACGGGAAGTAGGTAAAGAATTTTTTTTTTTGGGGGGGGGGGTTGTTTTTTGATGTTGTTATCTATGCAATATGCAAAAGTTGTCTTCAAGAATCGAAGATATACACAAATGTATGTATGGGGATTCGGTGTTGTGTAGACTGCGCTACCACTCTGTCACGGAAACGACCCCCCTCTAGCGTTCCCATGACAAGCAAATGGAAACTTTTAACTACAAAATGGCGACATCTCCAATCACTGTCTCCCGTTGTTGCCATAATGTAGCAAGTTTAGTAGACCAGCATTGATAAACACAGATTAGTTCATTCAATCACAAGGTGTAGTAAATTCCCATGCATTTCGCATACAACACACGATCTTTTATTAAAGGGCTTTCTTTTCATCAGTACGTTCTCTGCTTCCTATACATAAATATCTAGGACAACTTGACCCCAGCGCACTAATTTCCCGCTCTTTTCTAAGATCAGCGTGTAGATTTCGTGCCGAATTCGCTCAAGGTCTTACTAACCCAGCATTTTAGTACCAAGGTCTCTTTAGTGACCCGACCTGCTTCGTACTTTTCGCGCCAAATTCGCTCAAGGACATGCAAGCCAAGCACTTTTCTTCTAGAACATTCTAGTTCTAGAAGCTTCTGCAGACGACCAGAAACTCACACCACTTGTTCCACCCAATCACAGATAGGCACGTGTCCACGTGATCGCCAAAACGAGTGGACAGAAAGCGTCCCGATCCGTCAGTCACAAGAGAACCATCGAAGAGCAAAGACGTGGGAAGTGATTTCCTTAGAGGCAAAGATTTTGGCCTGTAGTATCAGGCGATTGTAGTCTGTCTAGTGCTCTGTTTGCCTAGTCAGGGCAGCTAGAAGTCCCCTAGGGAAGGGCAATTGTTTGGCAGACTGAGGAGAGTCTGGAATAGTTTAGCAGACTGAGGAGAGTCTGTGTATACGCCAGAGGGGATTAGTTTCCCGCGCCATTGGTGGCGGAATGTGTGTACCAGGGAAGGCACTTTGATGTCAAGACTGTAGTCTTGAATGTGACCAGTGTGTCATTTCTGGAACCGGTGTTAGGAGACCCGGAGAATCGTCTTATCGTTGCTGTCTTGCCCTAGGAAAGAAACCTACGATCTGTGACTCCAGGCTAGAAGAAGATCCATCAGCCTGTTGGACTGTGAAGTCTAGTCTCTTCGTTGAAAAAAAACCCAGAAACTGTGATATTTAAAGATCTCGCCACTCAAACGTTGACCTAGAACTTGTCCGGCGAACTCGAGAACTTGGTATCCGCATAGATCCGCACCTCCCGCACCTTGGGGAATGAACGTTGTTCCTGTGGAATTTATAGTGACTCGCCGAAACATTTTATCACAGCGGTTTTATGAACTCTAGTGGAAAGACTCGAAACATACCGTGGATTTGCTATGCCTGTGTCATCGTAACTCAGTGGTGAGTGAGCTAAAACGTTTGCAACATAAATGTACATCTGTGAGAAGATTGATTGAGAGTGTGATTAGATCTCTTTGAACATTTAACCTTTGATCTGTCGCCTTTGCATATGACTTCTATTGTGAATGCTCGAATGTAGTTTATTGGAAGTATCGATCCTGTTTCTCGACTATCATATATTGTGTTCCAGCAATTGAAGACTCTTTTTTGAATAACATTTTATAGAGGAGCTTCTTTGCTGCGTTGGACTTGGTTTTGTTTTCGCCAGAGAGCGAGGTTGTGAGAGTGACGGAGTGCGCACGTCTTCCCCTATCCCCTTGTTCATCCCTCACACACCCCGAGTGGAGCGACAGATGTCTCCTACGCATACAAGAGTAGCTGTGTCTCGGTGTTTGCGTCCCCGAATACGAATACGTGATGCATCATGGATTGAAGTGCTAGGCTGCGCGCAGCGAACACTCCCTTAGTGAAGCCACCGACTATGGTCATGCGAGACCTATGGCCGTACCTCTTACTTCGAGCCGCGTACCTATACTGTGAATGCAAGCGTAGCAATGTAGGATTTTGCATCATTGAATATATAGGAATGTATGTGCGTATGAATGTAGGATTTTGCATCATTGAATATATAGGAATGTATGTGCGTATGAATGTAGGATTTTGCATCATTGAATATATGCTCCCTTTCCTCTTTTGAAAGAACTAAGCTGTCCAGGAAATAAAGTTCAATAAAAAAGTTTTTTCTTTCTTTCTTTCTTTCTTTCTTTGTTTCTCTCTCTCTCTCCAGCTCCCTCGCTCGGCTTCTTGCTCTGTCGTACATACCGGCTGTGAATGCCACGCCACCAGGAATGAGAGGCAAGGGTTTGTTGTCGAAGAACATGATGAGGATTCCCCCAAGAGCGAGGGCAATAAAAATCACCCCAAGCAGACTAAAGGCACGTGTCGCCCGGAACCAATCTATAAACAACAAAATGATCGCTCATGTTATGTTAGTGTGAACACTCGCTTGTTCGCTTGCTCGCTTCCTCAGTATCCCTACCTAGCTATGTCTATGTGAACGTTGTTCACCTTTCATACACACACACGTGCGTCCACCCACGAGAGAGTCCAAAACTATACCCATAATATCTACGTGCATTTATTTACATGAAGTGTAGATGGATGCGTATAAACAGTAGACGTATACATCTCTGCGTGCGTGCGTGCGTGCGGGCGTATTTGTGTGTGTGGGTGTGTGGGTGTGTGGGTGTGTGGGTGTGTGGGTGTGTGCGTGTGTGCGTGTGACAGCACCATACCAGGTGCTTCTTCAGAAGCGATTTCCAAGCAAGTGAGAGGATTACACGCTTTCCAGAGCCCAAAATACCCATCAACATCTTTTACTTTGAGCCATCCGACTGCAGCGACAGCGATGATCTGAAGTAACAGCGCGATGCCAGCTGCAACGAGTCCAACAATGACGGCAATGTGAGGCATCTTGAAAGCCATGTTTGTTGTTGGACGTCAGCAGGGACCTGAAATTTATAACAAAGGCAACAATTAGAAATGCTGGTTGTGAAAGGGTCTTGTGTAATTACGATTTCTGCCAATGACTGTAGCATGAACATTTTCAGCAGCGACCCGAAACTTTAAAACAACGGCGGGCTAAATAAACTTCTTACTGAAGCACTTCCGTCTTTAGTGGTTTAATGTTTATAGGAACTGTGGATACATCTTACTTTGGTGGACGTTTAAACCAAGTCACACACAGACGGGAATATTTCTGTGTTCTTGAGTGCAAACAGACAGACAGACAGACAGGCAAGCAGGCAGGCAGGCAGACAGACAACAAATAAATGCTATATTGCGTTGTTTTGTGTTTAATCATTTTAAATTTTTTTAAGAGAGATATTTTCGCCTTTGTGACTGCAAGCTGTATTTGATCCAAGATAAAATCAATGACGGGAACCGACGTGATCCTGTCGCTTGTCACCATAGCAACAACTGGACTGGAGTGAAATTTAAAAAAATATTACCAGGGTAACAGCTGCATGTGACGGACCTCATTTTCGCAAAGCTCTGAATATTTTAAGATTTTTAAAACGGAGTCGATATTTCATGCAGCTGAACAGAAACTGGGAAAGTGTCATCATTCATCAACACAGACAAGCAAATACACTTTCCGACCCTGGAATTCGATTTGACGCATTCTGTCTTTTGCGCCGCGGCAGCTCACCAAATAAAGCTATTTTTCTTTGTTTCGTTCTTTTTACCTGCAGGAAACATGCAGGCAGAGTTTGTGGTTTTGAATTTTTGAGCAAACATTTAAAATAAATGTAGTTGAACACATACTTATTGCTTCATTGTGCGACTAGATGTGCACGGGACCGACCTTACATTCCTGTTCCACCTCTGCTAAACATTTCAAAGCCTATCACAAAGCGAAATACAGTGGACAGACCGTCAGAAAGACATGAAATATTACAAGAACACAGCATAAGGAACGAATAGACAAATAAAGAACGAAGAAGAAAAAGAAAAATAAAGAAGAAAAATAACGAATAAGAAAAGAAAGAATTCAGGAAAGAACAGCGAGAAGAGGGAGTAACGAAAAAATATTCAAGAATGAAAGAAGGACGGTGTGAAACAAGGAAGAGATACGTAAAAGCAAAGGCTGGGATGTAAACTAACAGAATCAGGGTATTGTACTGCAGAAGAACGTAGTTTTCCAGCAAGAATAGCTGGTTACAGACACTCACTGATTCTGTGAAATGAGTGATCTTTACTGGAAAAGAAAATATTTGCACCAAAGACTAATAAATATTAATACTAAAAAGTATATTTATAAAGCTCGGGAACCCGTACAAAACCTAAACCCGCTTCCTGCACCCCATCCATTAAAACGTACACAGTGCATGACAGTAAAAAACAAACAGCACATGAAAATAAAACCAAAACAAAGAATAATTACTTTAATAATACACCTACTTAAAAACAACGAATACTCTCTTGCCTATGCAGTCAATTAAAACACTGGTTTTTTGACATGCGTTTTCTGAATTCAAATTCATTTCGCACATCTAACATCTTCTTGCTACTTGGTAACTGCTGTTGCTTGTTATGAACAAGTACAGGAATTCCAGACAGTGTGTTGCAATAGTCAAGTAGGCCATAAAGTCATTGTGGAACAGGGCATCAGTCAGTTTTTTCTTGGAGCTAAGTGCGATAAAATGCAAAATAGACGCGATGAATTGCTCATAAAACACAAAGTAATCTGGGCTATAGTTCAAATGATGGATGATAAAACGGACCTGCTGATAATGACATGTATCTGCCGACAGTTCCTAAACATGACTGCCATACCACCACGACTGCACCAAGAAAATTACCCCAGTGAGCAGGCTGTGAGTCCGCCCATACATAGCCATCCCCCGACGCCAAAAGTCAAGTTTTAGTCACTTTAAAAGTCCAGTTTATTATGATGGTGAACTAAGGGGCGACAAGAGTGCCGGGGAGATTTAACCTCTGACCTAAAGAATGGAGAGGGGTGTACACCTTCGTGGCACGCGCACTGACCTCACTCAGGGCCGCCGTGTGTCAAAGTGCACACAGCCACACGCACAATTGTCTATCACCTAGACCCGGCCGGGGCACTGACCGCGAGTCACCTCCGGTGAAAATAACAAGTTAAATTTATTACAGTGCAAAATAAAGAAGTGCGCTCCACAATGTATGAAGCTAAATATTTAACTATATCTATGAGTTCGTTCGACTAGTTTGGTTTGTCGCATAGCTACTCATTTCAAAGAGGGATTTTTCTTCTCTGCGAATTTTCATTAGCCACATCTTGTTTGGGAAATCCATGGAAGGGCAAGGTTGGGCACTTGTAACTTATTACAGTACACTGAGGAACGCAACGATTCGACGAGATTTCTTAATAGAAGGGGCTGACATGTTGTGGCCACGTTACATACAAAAAGAAGTCGGCTGGCAAGGACGGAAGTTCGCTCTGCTCCCAAAGTTCAAGGGTCACATGCACGCAAAAATCTAGGAAATACCCCATGAAACCGAAGGCACTACAAATACCTTTCACAAACTACCTGCTTGCGGTGCTGTTGCTTACCACTCGCGCAACACATGCATCAAGCTAAACAAAGCGGACGCTAGAGCCACTTTGCCTACAACAAGCAGCCGCTGGTTGCGGTAACACTACACCTAACAGGTGTAAAGCACAGCCAGCTATCAGGTGACGGTGCGCTGCCCTTTGTGACGAGCGGACAGAAATTCCTCGACCGGCTATTGACGGGTCCTGACAATGCACGGATTATGTTCTCCTCTCGGTCACTCCTATACTTTTCATACAAAACAGGGTCCACTTCTCGACCAGTCGGAACTTACAGCCGCCGACTTGGTACACGAAAAGACAAGCCGCCACGACGCTGAACTAAGCCGAGTTCCAGAGCAAGACAAGGGTTGGAAAATCCCTGGCTTATGTTGGTCTAGAGGACCACCCAACAGCAGACGCGTTATCGGCAGGTGGTCCGGGTATTAGACACACTGCCCGACCATAAACCTGTCAATTTAGCTCATAACTGTCGTCTCAGTTGTCGGGCTGCGCCAGTATGAACTGCATAATAGGCTAACTACCCGAGGATCAGGAAGTGCATTCACCTAATCAGCAACAACACAGTGGACTTCACTGCCTTACAACATCCGCCATGCACAGTCACTGGACTCTTTTATACGCGCCCTGAAATAATACCTCTTTTCATCAAATTCGTCAGGAACTATCCTGCTGTGATAACTTTTGGGTTAATTAATGGATGAATAATTATGTGTGTAGGATGTAGGTAGGTGGTGTGTTTATTAGCTGATTTTCCCTGTGTTGCTTGTACGTCAATATTTCGTTTCGTTCCTTCTGCTGGTGTTGTATATTTGGTGTAGTTTCTGTTTGTGTTGCTTGTATAGTTTGTATAGTTTTGTACTGTTTGTGTCTGTACATACACGATTGTGCGTCAAGCGCATGAAGCGCGTTCTCTGAACGAGGTGATGCGCTCTAAAAATTTACTTAATAATAATAAATAAAAATAAATAATAATGTGTCAACGAAAACTGCTTACGCTGTCTCTGGCCAACCCTACCGACCATAACAACGCGAACTTGGTGTCCCTACTTCCTGCACACACTAATTTGTATGTAAAAAAAATACTTTATGCTAATTACAAATGCTCTGACGATGGATCTTGCCAAAATTCCCATGACAATTGTCATAAATGTCAACACGTCTACTCTTTTTAAGAATTTTTGTCGACACACTATATAGACTTGGCATTGAGGGGAATCGCAGTCTTTGGAAGACAATCAGGAGCCGTTAATTCAGGAACAGACAACTCTGCTGACAGCTTTCTCTCTCTCTCTCCTCGGTGTGTCTTCCTGACAGGCTTACGCACACAATGCAGGTAAGGAGTGTGAACACCACCACCACAGTGTGGCACAGGACGATGACCTCACTGGTCACGTATCCACGACGACGACGACGAAGACGACGATAGCAGCAGCTGCTGCACTGCTCCAGCAGTGGAAATAGTGGATCAACACGACGTAGGTCTGTGGAAGGATCTCGTTTTAAGTTATCGCCTGTGTACCTATTCCTCACTGCGACGGCCGTCAAGTTGTGACCACGAAAAGCACCCTCCTGAAGTTTTTGCCATTAATCACGTGCACTAAAATACGCAACCGCTTTATCTCATTGATTTCACCTGAAAAGTTCCCCTGTAGTATAAGGAGGAAATGGGGTTTTGTTGGCAGAAGGTACATTCGCACTGCATTGTTGTTATGGAAACGGGGTGGTTAAGCAGTTATTAATTTATTTTCCCCCTTTCCTAGTGTAAAGACGTGACAGGGCTAGGCGTGTTCTGCGTCGTGGGGCACTCCGTTGGAAGGCCCACCAAAGACCTGTCTGCTGCGATAGGAATTATCCCCCTATCCCAACAGGTAACTCCCTACGTAGATGTTTCTCTTGCCCGTCTCCTGTCTCTCCTCGCCTTCGCTCCTTCGTTCCAAGAAGGACAAAATCCCACTGTGAAAACTTCCTCTATGTATTAAACAGAATGATTGAAGACAATTCTACAAATCTGACCGTTTTCAATTAACTTCAGACAGTTCATATATATATATATATATGGTCCTTTGGGCGGAGCAATTATCTCTTGTCTTCCTAAAACTGTTCAGATCAACGGAAAGAAGCCAAATATTTATTAAATTCTGAAAATAGATCTTGGCAGTTACAGTTTCTATCTTAAATTTAAAACAAGGGAACTGGACCAAACTAAGACATTACAAAGACAAAGACAATCTACATGTTTCGGGGCACTACCCCTTCATCAGGACGACACAAAAACGACGAAAAAACGACAACAACGAAAACAGAAGAAAAAGACTTAGCTTCAGTAGATGTGGCGCATAGGCTGGACAGCAGGAAAATGACTAAGGGACAGTGAGTAAGAAGGGTTAAAAAGAGGGGCAGCCAATCGCCAGGTGGGTAGGGAAGGGCAGGGAAGGGTGGGGGTGGAGAGGGGGCGGGGTGGAGAGAGAAGCGTGGGTAAGGGGGGTGTCAGTGTGGGAGAGAAGGAGGTGAGAGAAAAGAAATAAGAGAGAGAGAGAGAGGAAGAGGGGTAAAGAGAAAAAGAGGAAGGTGGAGGGTCAGTGTTTGAGGTTGAGTCCAGTGGGTGCCATGGTACCGAAATGGGTAATGAAGTAGGATTCCATATTCTTACGGTCAATGGAATCGCCCTTCATTCTCCAGATACCACAGACCCTCATGTTGTTGGCTGTGTGTGGAGTGTGCTAAAGTGACGTGCAACTGGTGTGTTTCTGCGGTGTTTAGTGTCGGCTAGATGTTCTGTGAAGCGGGTGTTGAGTGTGCGTTCTGTCTCCCCGATGTAGAATAAAGTGGGACAGAGGGTGCAAGTGATGGCGTAGATGATGTTGCTGTCAGTGCAGGTGAAGTGGCGCTTGATGACAAAAGTGGTGTTGGGTGTGTGGAGTTTTGTGTTGGTGTTCAGGTAGGGGCAAGTGTGACAACGAGGGACATTGCATGGGGTGGAGCCGCATGATGGGGGGGAGGGTGGTGGTGGCTTTAAGTTTAGAATGTACTAGAAGATCTCGCAGGTTCTTATCCCTGCGAGATGCTAGGAGGGGGTTTTGTTTGAAGAGGTGGGGCTCGGATTTGGACAGTATGTGCCAGTTAGAGAGGAGGATCCTACGTACAGGAAGGTTGTGAGGGTGGTGCGCCAAGACGCGATCGGGCGAGGTTCCGTGTGTCTGGAGTGGTGGGAAGGTTGGAGGGTGAGTGCGCGTGGTGTAGCAGCGGCTTTCTGTTTAGCAGAGTGTAGAAGGTTGGGAGGATAGTTGCGGGCGAGGAAAAAATCTACCATTCTATCGGCTTGTTAGAGAAAATCTGTATCATTGGAGCATAGTCACCTGATTTCCGCCTGCCGGATTCTACTAGAGAATACAGATCGCCATTACTAGAAGTTCGAGACAGATCAAGCACAATGTAAACAAGTGATATTTAGTCATACACAACAGATAACGTTCTTTCTCACGGTTTCAGTTAGAGAATGTCAGAAAATTTATTCACGCAACCTCTCTCGTTAAACATTCACTATGAATGAAAAAAGTACGAAATTTTTGCTCAAGTTAACATCAATGCATCGCGTAGAGGGAGCGGCGAATGAAACAGTCTCGAAAGTTAACTGGATCTTGTAGTTTCAATTCGCTTTACTGTTCATAATAATCGACCGTAACTTCTGGGATTTACATAAGAAGGTCAGACAGGACCTTAAAGCGAAAGTTCCCGAGTGCAGGACAAAACCAGGGTTTGTCCTCGGCTAACAATGCTGGACACGACTACACTCTATAGTCGTTTTAAAAGTGCATAGTTCAAAGGCTAACACTTTGCGATGAGCTGCTTGAGAACGATTCTCAGCGCACTTGCTAGTCACGGGTCCCTGACGGATGCGAGGGGAACAGTTCCTTCGAGTTGACCTTCCGTGGACACGGATAATGTCAGAAACTAAGGTGCAATACCTTACATCTTTTCAATGGTCCAGGGAAACAAGACGCTGATGCATACGACCACGACAAGAAGTTATCCAGGTTCATAGAAGGGAATACAATCCAGATCAACAGTAGCCCATTGCCAGATTGATCTTAACTCCGGGAGACATAAAAGAGAAGACACCAGCCCGGAGGTGAAATACCGAGTGCGTTGCGAAAGGAAAGTTCTTGAACTTTTCCACAAGTATCCAGTTCGCCCAATGTCGCGCCATCTTGGAACAACAATGTAAAACCTCCCAGCTTGACTAAATAAGAGTGTTTTGCACCTTTCACGCACAAAAACCTGACAGAAACCTTTCTGTCCTTTCCCTTCCTGGGGTTCCAGAACTGCTTCATACATCAGAGGTTATGGCGAACTGACGTAGACGAAACCGGTTAAAAATTTTGAAAGAGAACCAGACAAGCGTCTGATCTGCTTCGCTCCCTGGATGTGTCTGATTAGAAAACTGGGTTAGGACAGCGTCCCTAGATCACTTCAGAAATCTACAGAATTGGATTGGTAGAAGAACCCATTCCTCCACAAAGGTGAAGAAAGAAATTAATAGATTGATGAAATTTGGCTCGAAATTAGGGCAAAAATCGCCCGCCTTGGTCCACCATAGATCTCTCATTGCAGTTGTCGTGGTAGGGAGTGTAAATTTAGATCGATCCAGAACGCTGGAAAATATGCTAGGTCAAGCCTAGTGTACACGGAATTGGCGGGAAAGTAAGATTGAGGGATCTCTGCATGAGCCCTCATTGCACGTCAGCTTTTGAGTTCAGTGTGTTCGGTATCTCTACATCAGCCCTCTCTGCCCGTCCGTTTTTCATTGCAGTACGTTCGGGATCTCTACAAGAAATACAAGGCTGTGATTTAAAACGATTAAGACCAGGAGGACAGAGTTAGATGACTTAGAAGTAGGGGCTCTAGTTTCAAAGCGAGAAAACAGACAGAAGGAAAGGAAAGAATAAAAGAAGAAGAAAGGGGACAATCAGACAAGCAGACAAACAGAAAGACATTTATGCACGCTCACAGGTAGACATAAATGGACGGGAGAGAAGAAAGAAAAATTCAAAATCAAGAGAAAAGAAATAGATGACTGCTGCTTGGGGCAACTATTTTACGGCAAAAAAACATGGCCAAGCGAGACTTAGACAACATAACAACGTTACGGGGCATAGGCCCTTCTTCAGGAAGACACAAACAAATAACGAACACAATGGGTCACTTAACTGACAGAGACGCTACCCTGGTCCACCAGGGTCGCTTGACAGTTGTGTCTTTTTCCTGTACAGCGACCGTGGTGGACCAGAGTCTTTGTTAGTTAAGTGACCCATTTTGTGCGTTATTTGTTATTTGTGAAATGAATAAAGCAAAGTCATAGTCGTGTTTTTAAATAACTTTTTACATTCTGTATTTTTGTTTAGGATGTCCTAGAATTGAGTTCAGAAATAAGCGTTAAAGATCCAACTTACTATTGCGCCAGAAATATGAAGTTGTTGATTTGAAACAGTGTTTGGTTCGTTCTGAGCTGACTTGACCCACGCGCACGAATGTATGAGAGTTTAGGAACACCTTCCTATATGTGGGGGTGCATTTCTCTAGACAGAGTATCAACAGAGATTTGATTGGCTTTTTGAAACTCAGTAGCGACAACAAAGGAACTAGAAACAGGAGACACAACCCAGCACCGATAAAAGATAAGATGGTAGAAATTCATTAACAGATAAACGTGGTCCTAGCAACAAATGCACTTTTAGGTGTTATGACGTGGACGGAGATCATTTAAATTAAAGACTGACTGACTGACTGACTGACTGACTGACTGACTGACTGACTGACTGACTGACTGACTGACTGACTGACTGACTGACTCACTCACTCACTCACTCACTCACTCACTGGTCGACCGTGGTTGGTTGGTTGGTTGCGTGGTTGTGAGTGTGTGTGTGCGTGCGTGCGTGCGTGGTTGTGTGTGTGCGTGCGTGCGTGATTGCGAGCATGGCTGTGTGTGTGAGCGAGCATGCGTGGTTGTGTGTGTGTGAGTGCGTGCGTGCGTGATCGCGTGCATGGTTGTGTGTGTGTGGGTGCTTGCATGATTGCATGCATGGTGGTGTGTACGTGCGAGCGTGGTTGTGTGTATGCGTGCGTGCGTGGTTGTGCGTTGTGTGTGCGTGCGTGGTTGTGTGTGCGTGCGTTCGTGCGCGATTGCGTATATGGTTGTGCGTGCGTGCGTGCGTGTGATAGGGTGGGAGAGATGCGATGTAGACACGGCTCGACTAAGTCGAAGAAAATGCAGCCGTAAGAAACTCGTTCAGCCACTTGCAAGAAAACTAATTTCACTTTATGAAACCTGATTACATATATTCATTCCAGACACATTTTCCCCTAGAATCTCACGAAGAAGATTGTAGACCTTTTTTTGGGGGGGGAGGGGGGCCAACATTTAAACGAAAATTAGACAAAGTGTTTACTGTAAGCGGGTAGATTAGAATTGTGTCGAGCTGTGTAAATGCAGCTTGGGACGATGAGTGTGACAGAATTTACAATAAAATTTGACCCTTTCATCATCATTGATATGATTGTTCCATTCTTCTCATCTACACAAAATTAATCTGTATTTAAATCCCATTATAAATGGCTAAGCATGCTTAACACATGTTTATTCAGACCAGCACTTTTAGTCTTTCTATGGACACCCTTGTTCCATTTACCTCTGCATCTAGTAGAGAAAGAAAGAAGGAAGGAAAGAAAGAAAGAAAGAAAGAAAGAAAGAAAGAAAGAAAGAAAGAAAGAAAGAAAGAAAGAAAGAAAGAAAGAAAGAAAGAAAGAAAGGGACATTCAGACAGATTCAGATTCAAACACTTTTGTTATCCTAACGGAACTTCAGGTGCATTACCTTACTTCATATAACTCAACAGGCATCACAGCAATAAAAAAAATAACACGCACACACTGTGTCAATATAAAGACGCAATTACATATAAACACACATGTTGACATTTAACGTTACACGTTAAGCAAATTAAGTAGGTATGATTAAGTAACATAGTCAAAACCAAAAGAAACGCTAACTGACACACTGTCAAGGGTTAGTCACATTTCATGCATTCCGGTACAATGATAGCAACAATAAAAAAAAAAAAAACTAGGTTGACATGAGGTCGCGCGGTCTGTTGAGTGTAGCCCTTGATAATGACGCGCCTGGCGCAAAATAATGTGTCCGTTCTGACGCACTAAAATTGAACAGTGGTTTACGCTCGTGCATCGTGAACAAAAGCAGCAAGACTAAAACTTTCTTTTACGAACAGAGGGCACCACCCAGTAGGAATAAAAGCCGATGTTCGTACGCTTCCAGACAGACCACCTGTCAAGACTGCCGAGACTGAACGCTGCGGATCGGGAAAGAGCAATCAGACGACTGCAGGCTGGAAACCGCCCAAGCGGCGTGGCACATGCACTGGGTGTGGCAGTTTCCACAATCTGTCGTGTGTGGGCTCGTTTCAAGCCACTGGCAGCACTCGGGATGGAGTCAGAAACGGATGATCATGTGTCACGACTGCACGACAGGACAGACAGATCTACGGCGACCACCTGCGCCAACCGTTTCTCCCTGCCGCAGAGACGGCCGGGGCCACTGTCGGGAGCCATGGGGCTGCCATCACCCAGCAGACTACGCGTCCCTGGTTGTCTGAGCGACAGCTGTACTGCTGCCGTCCTGCACAGCAGTGAATGCTGACTGCAAGACATCGGCAGCATATTTATTGCAGTCATAGCTCTCTACCCATAGAATTGATGTCTTAGTAGCTATCGGCTGAGGGAGTGGTGTGTGTCAGTGTTATGGGAATTTTGGCAAGAGTCATGTTCAGAGCATTTGTAGTTAGCCTGAAGTATTTTTTACATACGAAGGTAGGAAGTAGGGACACTCAGCTCGCGCTGTGGTTGTCGGAGGAGGGTAGTCAGAGACCGTGTCAGGAGGTTTCGATAACACTTCCTGGTCATCGGTCCTCGGGTAGTTAGCCTATTTATTGAGCTCATACTGGCGCAGCCCGACAGCTGAGACGACAGTTATGAGCTAAATTGACAGGTTTATGGTCGGGCAGTGTGTCTAATACCCGGACCACCTGCCGATAACGCGTCTGCTGCTGGGTTGTCCTCTAGACCAACATAAGCCAGGGATTTTCCAACCCTTGTCTTGCTCTGGAACTTGGCTTAAGTTCAGCGTCGTGGCGGCTTGTCTTTTCGTGCACCAAGTCGCCGGCTGTAAGTTCCGACTGGTCGGGGAGGGGACCCTGTTTTGTATGAAAAGTATAGGAGCGACCGAGAAGTGTCAGGACCCGTCAATCGCCGGTCGAGGAAATTCTGTCTCCGCTTCACAAAGGGCAGCGCATCGTCACCTGATAGTTCTCTGTGCTTTACACCTGTTAGGTGTAGTGTTACCGTAACCAGTGCCTGCCTGGTGTAAGCAAAGTTGCGCGTAGCTCTAGCGTCCGCGTTGTTTAGATTGATGCATGTGTTGCGCGAGTGGTAAACAACAGTACCTTAAGCAGGTAGTTTAAGAACGGTATTTGTTTTTAGTCCCTTCGGTGTCCATTTCCATAACCACTTCTTCTCATACTATGTCATGTTTCATTGTTACTTCCAATAAATCATGATAACACTCAGTATCGAACGCAACAGTAGCAATGTCTACTTTTCTTCCATGTCCGTTATCTGCGTTCTCTCACAACCTTCTACATCGCACGTTCTACATTTTGACGTAATGCTTACTATTATACGAATTTACAGCATGAAATTCCTTACTCCACGTGTGTGTGCGTGCGTGCGCGCAATGGAAAACTAGTTAAACTAGATTATTGTATTACAGAATGAAGTAGTTTTCCAGGAAGAATAGCTGACTGGTCTTCACTCGAAAACATTTACACCAAAAAGTAAAAAAAAAAGTGACTTCTATCACAATAAAGATTATCAGGCGTGGAGATAAAACACGTGTTTGCTATTAAACTTACGTCATCTCTTGTTTACATCTCTTTCAGATCAGTAATAACAAAGATGCAGTATACCTTCTTGTCAACACATCATTCGGCGATTTGTTCTGAACGAGCAGTGTAGCCCTGAATAACTGAACACACTGCACAGAAATGTCAACACTTCGTCTAAGGCTTCAACTTTTGACTATTGTCCTCAAGCCTGTTATTGATCTCCATGACCCTTTTCCTGGCAATGCAGTAAACAAACAACAGACGACAGTCTCACTGAAATACTTCTCATAGGATTCTGATGCTTACAGCATAATTTATGTATTCCGCATTTTGAATTTGTTGCACTTCGGCTCCCTACCCCAGTCCATTTTTTCTTGAGTGGGAAAAGGGATTAAGGGTCATTTGTTATGGTAACTCCTCAACCAACTTCAAATAAAACAAAATCATTGTTTATTAGTGGGAAAAAAGGCAATTGTCATAATGCCACCTCTAGCTAGACGTAGCCAATAGATAATCTGCGATGCTTTCACACTTTCAGGATGTACAAAACAAAATGAGACTTGCTGTTCATGAGTGAGTGAGTGAGTGAGTGAGTGAGTGAGTGAGTGAGTGAGTGAGTGAGTGAGTGAGTGAGTGAGTGAGTGAGTGAGTGAGTGAGTGAGTGAGTGAGCGAGTGAGTGAGTGAGCGAGCGAGTGAGTGAGCGAGCGAGCGAGTGAGTGAGTGAGCGAAACCTGCCTTTAGCTTCCTTGTTACTACAGGTTTGTGTTTGGGCATCACGTGGGGCGTGCAGTTTGAACAGGTTTTCGAGTTTTTATTAGCAGCATATTTTACCGAGCCCAGCTTTGTGAACTTGTCAGAGTTGTACTGAAATTTACAAACACTATGAAAATTTCTAAGGCATTTCTGGAATAGTCTGGAAGATTTCTAAGTCTCTGACGCACAGCCATAAGCATTACAGAGTCTGGCACAAAAAAACCGGTTTAATCGAGTTTAAGGCGTCAGGGCGCATCTGCTAGATGGAAGGTTGCTGGTTCGAATCCTGGTGTGGCCAAAGGATTATTTCCTGGAGTTAAACATTGTGCAAACTCCATTCGGCCATTTCCCCGCACATTAAACTGCCTGTCCGCACTGACCATCTTACTGCAGCCATCAGTCTGGTGGTTCTTTCAGTGCATAGATTAGTAATGGGACCCCTTCCTCCATAGTGCGAAATCACCGCGAGGTGGAAGCACTGTCCCTATAATAACGACCACCAGGGACGGAACGCAAACTGATAGATGGAAACACACAGAGTGTAGGTGACAAAGAGATGAAGTAGGAAGACCAAGAGAAGCGGACACGTGTAGACCCACGGACCTCTGCCCCTCGCCATCTTAGCCAGGACGTTGGAAGAGCCTCAGGTAGTACTCACGCCAACTACACTGGGTTGTATTTCGCCGATAAGTCTACGAGACAGACGAGTAAGTGACTGCTACTGTGCCTTATAGGACTGCTCTGCCAGAAATAACTATCTTTGAGTCTGGGACTCTGGTTGATTAAGATAGGTGGTTAAGATAGACGTCATAGGCTAGTGGCCAGGCAAACGCCAAGAGGAGCTAAGGTGAAGTGCTGGTATGTTGCGGTGTCACAGCTTCGTTGTTGGGTCGTTGAACAGCTTCAGAGCTGTGTACTGCGGTAAACAGTTGTTTCCGTAGTGACAAGAGTAGGTGCTCTGTTGTCAGTCAGTGTATCTGTGTATAGAGCGGGATCATAGGCCGTGTTGCAGTTTGATTTCCCCCCTGGCTTTAGTTTGTTTATCTTCTTTGTCTGTTTCCTTGTGGTATGACGTAATCAGGCAACATCTTACCCTAGACACGAGCACGGTGATTCTTTGTAAATAATCTGTAGATATATTTGATGTTGTCGAGTCAGTTAGTGTTTGAAATATATGTTGAATAACCGTTCGCTGCAGTTGTGTCTTTTACGAGGGTGGGGGCTCTTGAGCTAGAAGTGTTTTGCCTGTGTGAGACTGAGCGAACGTGTCAGAGTATGAGAATCTTTTCCCTAGGTAGATTTCTCTAGTTGTTCACATTATTTCACAGCGTCGTCACCCTTTGGTGTAGAAACCATTGACCTGTTGCAGTAAAGGTTTTGGTGACGATTGCTCAATTAAATCTACATTTTTACGAGATCACCATACAAGTTGACCAGTAATTCTGGAAAGTCGAAGTCCAATAAGTAAAGGTACCACCCGGCCGTCACAGACAGGACAGACAGATCTACGGCGACCACCTGCGCCAACCGTTTCTCCCTGCCGCAGAGACGACCCGGGCCGCTGTCGGGAGCCATGGAGTGAGTGAGTGAGTGAGATTCGATTCGATTTCTTTATTGTCATAAGATCATTGTCCTTTAACAAGGGGGAGATAAAAAGAAATTACATAACTATATTGCATACGCATCCATTCTACTTCCCATTCAAACGCATCCATTCATCTTCACAATCGAAGCAAACTTTAGATGTGGTCAGTAGATTGACCGAACAAGTTACGTGATTCGTACACCAATGCCTTGAGACAGTCATGATAATAACCTGTATATATGCTGGTTGTACGGCAGGCCATTCGCGATCAACTGAATGTAAAAGCTTTCGTCTTCACGATGAGCTCTGTCTTCTGTCTAGTGCTAAGTGGAGAAATTTAGCTA
>SMGT01003197.1:25919-37065 GCA_004794575.1 Lanistes nyassanus
ACTGGCCTTTCATGCAGTCGAATCCAGCCTGCTGTTGCTCAAGCAAAGTCGATAGCATCGACCGTATATCACCTGCATTGTCATCACCAGCAACTGTGGGAGTTCCTTGGGTTTCAGGACCAGGGTTGGGCTCTATGTCCCCTGCACACAACAGCAAACTGGCAAAGAGGACTGCCAATAGCACACAGCGGCAGCGCAGGGTCCTTGCCTTGCAGTAGGCAGCCATGTTGCCCCGAGCGCGTTCACACATATATCTCCAGAATATATAAATAAAGCGGCCACACACTGACCTGAAAGTTGTGCTTTCACTAGGCATAGTCCTTAGGCGTAGTTTGGTCACAAGGACGAGGCTGATTAGTGTAGTAAATCTTAATTACGCAGAAAAAAACAGTCTAAATTTGAAGACGATCAAAAATACGTCCGTACAACCGGCGAGCACAGTTCACAGTTCGAGTGAGTGAGTGAGTGAGTGAGTGAGTGAGTGAGTGAGTGAGTGAGTGAGTGAGTGAGTGAGTGAGTGAGTGAGTGAGTGAGTGAGTGAGTGAGTGAGTGAGTGAGTGATGGGGGGGCTGTGAGCGAGAGAGAAATAGCGTGTGTACATGTCTGTGCGCGCAGGCGTGTGCTCAAACCTTTCTGTGAATGAAGGCAGGGAGTAACATAAACAAATTCAATGTGATGTCTCATGTTTGTAAAAAGTAAGTTTCTTTCAGTACCAGTCCACTGCCTGTCTTTTCTGCTGTCTAGTGATCTCGCTTGCTGTCTAGTGATCTCTCCTGCTGTCTAGTGATCTCTCCTGCTCTCTAGTGATCTCGCTTGCTGTCTAGTGATCTCGCCTGCTGTCTAGTGATCTCGCCTGCTCTCTAATGATCTCTCCTGCTCTCTAGTGATCTCACCTGCTGTCTAGTGTCCTCTTCTGCTGTCTAGTGATCTCACCTTGTGACTAGTGATCTCGCCGGGTGGTCAAAGAGTACGCGAGGCCCACAAGATACCGAATGACTCCATCAGACACCGACGGCTATGGAGGAGAAGGATGGGCTGCGGGAAGAATGGAATAAGGGAAACTCAAAGGCGCAGAGACAGCCTCAAAAAAGAGAGGGAGCATGATGGGCAGGACGGGGGAAAGACACGGGATGTAATATGTCGGCGCCTCCCGAGTTTTATGTTATTCTATAACAGAGATGAACCATTTGTTTTCACGCCAGTTCTAATATGCAGCATATTTCGCCCCTTGACGTTAAGGGTGGTCGTGTTGGGGCAGTTTTGCCCTCCTCTTTTATTCAGTTCTCCCTCCCCCCCCCCACCGTCTTTCCTTATTTGTGTGTGAGTGCGTGTGGGCGTGTGTGCGCGTGTGTGCGTTTAATTTTCTCTGTTTAGGGATTCACCAAGCACCCCCACCTTTTTTTTAACCGCACTGGCGGTTTTGCAGGAGGACAGTGCTAACGTGTTACCGGCACCACTCGAGAACCTAAATAAAATAAGACTTTCCTTTCCTCATTTTTGGGGCGTTCTAACTTCATGTTTCTCTTTGTGCATTGCATTTGCGCCAGCATCTCTGTTCTGCCACAAAAAGATATCAGATAAAATTTCTTAAAATATTTATTCTTCTGCCTATTCTGACGTTGCTCCAACGTATATCATACGAACTCCACTATTTTCAGCTTTGGTTTCAGACAGTCTGAAGTAACACATAACGTTTTGTGAAATGAAAGCTGCTAACATTTCCTGCCATTTTCTCACTTCCTGCTGCACCGAGACAGTGCGGCAGTCTTTTTGCAAAGCAAGACGAAAACCCAGAATACACACGAGTTGCTAGCAAAGAATCAAGACTGGACTTGGACAATGAAAAGTTTAATGTGGGGTAAGTAAGTGTTTACCATGAGCAGCGACAGCACTTCAGCGCGTCGCCAAGCGTGTGCAAGTGTTGGAGCTCACTGGGACCTGCCATCACCGGGGTCATCGAGTCGAGAAGCACTGACGACCCCTTTATTCCAGTTTGCCTTTCCATTACATCAGCACGAAGACATTAAAATCAGACACTCGTCCACCATATGAATGTACCGTGACGTGCAGCAATGTCTGGCGCCATGCTAAATTATGACACCCAATGGGATCTTTTTTTTACATTCTGCCAGCTTTGGAGATAAAGTGCAGTCGGCGTCAGGCAGGCCATTCTTAGCATCCCAAGGTTTCTCAAGCTTTCTTTGTAAAAATTCCAGTCAGAAAAATGTGTCATGCATAACGCAACCAGTCTTAAGTTGGAACAGCCAGTTTGTAGTTACAAGCAGAAATAGGTCGGTGGGGTCGATCTAGTCAAATTCCACTTTTTCGCCAAAACCATTCTTAAGACTGTTAATTATTATATAAATGCAAACTTTTCCCTCAAATTTAACTATATTTCGGTGAAAAATGAGCATTCGTGTGCTAAGGTCAGTGCTCCATGCTGAAACGTTGGAGCCGGTTTTCTTAAAATGGCTGCCACCCATATTCTGACCTTCAACAGGCCATATCTCTGTTACTAATTAAGCTAGGACAATGGTTCTCATATCAATGATCAGAAAACACTATAGATTTCAAAAAAGGTAGTTAACTCAAAACACCCAATTTCGAGGTGCAGTGTCGTTATCGAAGCAACCGCTACTTCTTTGCAGAGAGCAGCATTGTCGCTTTGGAAAGTGGGGCAGGGATACGCGCTGATCGTTACAAGGGAGACAATTAGGAAAAGCAAATGTATACAGGAGATTCTTTGTTTAGTCCCCTTTCAAAATGCAATACATCACATTTTACCACGACTTCGTGAGTACGAAACAGATTGACTGGCATATGTGCTTGTATGCACACGAGCCTGCCTAAACCACACACTGTGTACTGGGATGCATGCAGTCCTGAAAAGTAGAGAGATTCTTGCTGTGTCTGTGTGTTTCTGGTTGCCATTTTTTCCTTTGAAGTTCACGACTAAAATGTGTCTTTACATTGGCAGCAGCAACGAAGGGGTAAGGAACACAGCCTGACGGAGTGTTAGACTCTGAACATCGTCTGAAGTCACATGAATTACTTTCAGGCCGGATGCTAGAAAATCTCACTTACTTCGGCCAAGCAAGAGATATGGTGATGCTTTATTGCAATATCAGTTTTTAATATTTGAAACATGTAAACAATAGACTACAGCAACCCATAGCAGCTGTAGTTAAGTGGCACCAAACGGTCCAGCGAGAAAGAGGAATGCCTTCAAGGAATCCCTGAGTGGGAGAAAAAGAAATATAAATAAAGTCTCTTGTGCTTGTGTCACCAGCAGTATCCAGGCTAACTTCCTGATGTTACGGCGAGACTGCCTGACGACACGCGCAGTACGAGGAGGTGCACGAGCTTGTGAGCAGCCCCATTGAAATACCCAATCGCCGCTCTTTTGCTCAGGTGTACAGCGCCATGGTGATAGAGTGATCACCCATGTGTGAGCCCCCTAGTTAAAGCTTAAAGGTTAAATCTAGATGTTATATAGGCTACCCTCCTCCTTTTGTTCTTACTTCGTTCATGCTCGTACTTCTTCCCCATCCCCAAAATGTAAGCGGTTTTTTCGTCAGCTCCTAACGATAACTATTTTGAACAGACTTTTAGCTTCTTGCTTTGCTTGGTATTTTCCTCACAGTTCTACTAAGAAGGCTGGGTTAAGGAACGCGGGACGTCTTCTGGCGCGTTAGAAATCTTCAAATTAAATTTTATACCGTTATTGTGCACCATACACACCTTACACACCTACAAATCCAATCCAATCCAAGCTAATGTTACTGGTCTTGCAGTGGGCAGCCCGGTTTCTGCCAAAAAGTAAATAAATGAATACTATTCAACAATAAGGATTTTAGAATATATGTTCTTTTTACATTTGTAACATTAATGAATTAAAATGATAAAATAATTGCTCAATCCATTTAGATATCCTTTCACCTATATACTCTTGTTTCCATGTATATGCACATACAAACAATTCTTACAATATTAACAGTATATTGAAGAACAATTATTGTAGTTTTACAGTGACCGACATGTTAGCAACAGGTTTCATGCTCTTATAAAATGATACCGGAGTATAATTACACAGCCCTTTCCCTTCGTGGCATTCAATGCAATGTGAAACGTGCCTGCAGGGCGATTTTTTGCATAAAATGTTGCCACCTGTGTTTTAGTGCAGTCCTTGGCTCCACAACACTGACGACAGGACTCTCATCTGGTCCTAGAGTCGGAGGGAGGTGTATACAGAATAATAATATTGTATCGCATAACGAATTCATATATGATAATATATTATTTGAAAATATTAACAGCAGCCGTTTGTTCACTAAGAGGAATGACAAACTGTTCCAAATTAGCTTCACAGTTTCCCCCTGAAATTGATAATTGTGGTTTTAAGATGCTCCTGGTTTCATGCTGAAAAACTTAGATAAAGTCAATGCTCCCATCTGTACAGAGGCGAGATTTATACCGACCATGTAAGCTGTGGCTTAGAGGTCAATGTTTGTGGCTCAGACGTCACTGTTTGTATCTCAGACGTCAATGTTTGTGGCTCAGACGTCAATGTCAGTGACTAAAACGTCATTGTTTGTGGTTCAGACGTCAATGTCAGTGACTCAGACGGCAATGTTTGTATCTCAGGCGCGTCAGTGTTTGTAGCTCACAGGTCAAATGTTTTTTCCCAAACGTCTATGTCTGGGGCTCAGACCTCAATGTTTGTGGCTCATCAGAGAGTAGCCTGTGACCGGTACATCGGGCCATCCATAAACACTTTCTGCTTTCAGGCTATATACTACAAGGCAATGTCTTAGGTAACACCAGATAGTAATCAACGGGTGCTGAATCTGCGGAATTTAGTTTCTCAGTGTCTTTTTTCTCCTAGGAAAGAAGCACTCTAGCAGGGAATGTATGTGAAACTGTTTGCTTACCCATATACACCCAACCGAGAGAGAAATAAAATAATGGATTGTTACAGTAGCTCAGACATGGATGTCACTCGCTGGAAACTAGTCCGAACAAGATGTTAAAGATCGCACTCGTTTACGGCAATCTGTTTCTGATTAAAATCACATTCATTTAGGCTGGGGTGGACATGTGTTACTTCAGTAAATACTCGTACAGGTTAATTGCAGTTAATCACCCAGAAATAGCTTCCCTATTGTAAAACATTTCTCAGTTACTGCTGATTCCGTCACCGCTCTTTGTACTCATCGATTTTGCACGTCTCTGCATAAACAGTGTTCAGACGAAATATTTTTTTCTCCTCAAGAACACACCATTCTGTCTTCACAGTCGTGCAGTACAACAGTTGAAGCTCACGGATTTTCATTTTGCGACTGTCATTCAAAGTATTCTCCAATTTCACCGAATTCCGGTGTCCTTTGAGGAAAAAGCTGTCTTCTTTGGCAGTTTTTTTCCTGTGTTGTTTCTGAAAAGCAGTGTCAAAGACATTTTTACATATCTTTGCGAGTGCGTCATAGTTTGGTTTTGCAAAGACACCGTTCTTGTTCTAGCAACGGAGATGGCCTCAGACAAAAGCGATAACCCTGTAAGGGTTCTCTGGAATCGGGTTCAGATATCCGGTCTCCAAGCTATCATTGTCATCAGAATTTTCATCGTCTGTCGAAGAAGGGCAAAAATCAGTGCCCTTGCACTGAGATTTGGGTAACTTTGTAACTCCATTGACATAATATTCGTTATAGCCCTTTTCGTCCTTTTTCTGTTTCAATCTTCGTCCTTGTTTAATGTTCACAGGTAAGATTTCGTCTCCCAGAAAAATCACCCTTGATTTCTCGTTTCCCTCACATTTCTGACTTTCAATTTTATTTTCCTCTTCCTTAGAGCAACTGACCGTGACGGGGGCATTTGCCGGAAGCGGAAAAGGTAGCCGGTGATCCAATTGGTCTTTATTTCTCCTTGTTCTTTCAGTCTTGTTATAGGCAGATGGAGATGACCAATAAGTCACATCGTTCAATTCTTTCCTAAAATATGGCTCATTTGGTTTGGCTTTTGACGGATGTTCTCCAACTACTCCATTATGGTCTTGTTCAAGAACATGCTTATCTTCAAGTCGTGTAGGAGCTGTGGACGTTGTGCCATCTGGAGTAGGTGGTAGAGGCCATCTTTCTCGATCCGTCGGAAGGTGGACAGCATGACCTGCTCTTGGCACAACTTTGTTTAGGTCACTCTTCTCAGAAAAACTCCTTTTAAGTGACAAACCGTGGTTTGTTTTTGACGAAGATGACAAAACCGTCTGTGAGTAGAAGTGAGGTTTTGAATTCTGTTCATGCTGTGAAACCGGACCGGGACTGGAACTTTGGCGATCCGCTAAGGCTTTAAAATCAGAGTCATTGCGCGCGCCACTTTCATAGGCAACATCATCTACAGACGTACTAATCTTTTCGCCTCTTATTAAGACTGAGCCAGCTTTTCCAAGAGAACCGTGGGATTTGGCAGGTTTTGTAGACTTCTTTCTGAGCAACTTAGAAAAAAGACTGACGAATCTTGTTTTCGGTGGATCAGGATGTACGTGGTGAGTATGAACCATCTGCGTCATGTTCTCCGGAACGTACTGAAGTGTCCCATAAAGCAGGGGATAATTCGGTTCATTCTGCCAGTTCTCTGTAGATCCGTACACTTGACTTCCAGCAGGAAGGCCCTGCTCGCCCAGTTTGCGTCTAACTGTTTTTCCACAAAAATTCCCTAAGGCACTTCCCGGTGAAGCGTCAGCTGTTTCGTAAGTCGGCCATTTCCACAGCCTGCAAAAGAGACAGATTCCAAAATATAGTGATGATGATGATGATGATGATGATGATGATGATGATGATGATGATGATGATGATGATGATGATGATGATGATGATGATGACGCCGACGAGACGACGATGACGACATCAAACAACAATAACATTAACAAAATTAACATTTTGAGTTAAGTTCACTGTGCAGGTAATAAAGATTTTATGCAGCATTTGTTTACATTTAAAAATCAGAATCAGTTTGTTTCTTGTCTGTAGAGCTTGTAGTCATTTCTTGGGATTTTTACACATGCAGCCTAAAACAGACAATTGAAGATGGCGAGCATCTAATGAGTTAACATCCTCTCTCATGGACGACATATAGTGGCAAGTCCCAAACTTATATTTTAGAAAAATCATGTAAGTACATCAAACTATCTTTTCTCGTGAGGGCTTGGTGTATATGTAAATATGTAAATGTGTAAATCTGTAATATGTCAATCTCCCAGGAAAATCTCATTTACTCACAATAAACAATTTTTTATATGTCCAAGCATTTAATTAGCTCTTAATTTGCTATTCGCATGCTGGTCATGCTTATTGTAAAGGGTGTAGACAGAGGTGGACCTATTTGTTTCTATTTATTTGATGCTGGCATCCACGTGTTTTTCAGTGTTTTTACTGTGCATGGACTTGTCCCTCTGTGGAGTGCTGATGTGAAGCTTGCAGCATTTTCATTTCATTTCCTTGCCTGTATCTTAACTCCTCTACCAACATTTTCTTTTCGATGTCAAATGACGTCTCTTCATTTCCCGCTTACTTTCTCAGACAGAAAAAAAATCAAAGTACTTGATTTGCTGTTCGCCGCACGCAGGCTGGCGATACTGGTTCAGTCTAGTGATGAGTTCCGCTATGGTGGGTCTCATCTCTTTGTCGGGGTGTCTGCACTCACAAACAAGCTGGTAAATCCACTGAGGCATGTCTGGTACCTTGGGTAGTTGAACACCTTCTTGAATCGAATTCATTACCTTCCAGAAACAAATGCTTCACTTGAAATCCTTGTCAGGGAGATTTAACCAAACTGAGGAAATTTATGAACAAATACAATATGTATATAATTTACTGCTACGTTAAACTAAGCCTAAATGATCTATAACAATTAATCATTATTACCCTTTTAAAATTTCATCTTCACTTTTGTATTATACTAATTTAAATTTGTAGTTGTGTTTTAAGGATATATTCTCTGCTTACGCGCACGTGCGCGCACACACACACAATATTATATTTTAAACTGACGTAAGACTCTGAAGGACATAGAATAGCGTAGAACTAAATTCACCTTTGAAGCACTTGTCTATTAAAAAGACAGGGAAAAGCAATCCATATAAGTTCACAAAGACAAACGCGAAGAAATGACACGAATATTAGAGAATTACGGGCGGCACGCAGGAATACCGCCAGGGAAACTAACAACAGTAGAAAGAAATGGACAGCTGAAGGGACGGACAAAGGAGTGTTCTGATGAAAGTAACGATGGAAGGGCCAGCTGAAAGTAGACGTGACAGATGGAAACTGACCCGCAACATCATCGGAAGAAAAACATAACTGCATGATATTTACCTCATCCCTGCATTTATCGGGAAATGGGACAAAGTCTTTTGTTGTTGCAGTGGGGTTTATGGAGCACATCTGGCGGATGTGGTACGTTTGCCAGAAAGTGGTACCCAGCATGAAGATGTCGTTCTCCTTTCCATAGACGTTCAGGTGAGCGGCCTCAGGGGAGAGCCTATAAGACAGTTCACACTATTATCGCAAGGTCAGAAACTGTTGTAAAGAAAAGCACAAGTAAGAATATCCGATTTCCAGGTATTTTAACATCCAGTCATGCGTGAGATGCCGACTGCTTGAAAAGATTACACGGTCTGAGTCCACACCAGAAATGTCCTCCTAAGAAGGCGGCCATCTGCACTGTTTCGTAGGTTCCAGACTATCCTTTCCCGAATGTTCGTATTCTAAGCCTTCGGCTACAGCAGCCTCATCTGGCACTTCCTCTAGAAGTGTCACTATTCTGTCTTCGATCGATGTAATGTTTAACTATTTCCACCAACTTTTATTGTAATTTCAGGACAAATTTGACGATTCCACAAAGTCGAACACCCGAGTAGTTAAGAAACATTCGAAAGTCTACAGCAAAATAATCATTATTTTGATAGAACTGATAGCAGATCCTAATCTGCTCAAATCCAGTCAAAGTAAGCCTTAAGTTAAAAGTAATTAAAAAACCCATCATCATTGAAATGTCTATGAAAGATTTGCTCTTGGTTCGTACTTTGCTGTTGTGTTCGTACAAATGTGTCATTACTTGCGATGAAAATGATAGTAGATCCTAATTTCTTTCCATACATATCTGCTCGAATCCATTTAAAGTAAGTCTTAAGGTTAAGATTAAGCCATAAGATTTGCTCCTGGTTTGTACTTTGCTGTTGTTTTCGTTCAAATGTGTCATTACTTGCGATAGAAATAATAGTAGATCCTAATTTCTTTCCAGACATTTCTGGTCGATGTCAGGAACGCATAGTACAGCTATTGTCTTAAGGGGGGAGAGGATGTCAGGAACGCATAGTACCGCTATTGTTTAAAAGAGAGAGAGAGAGACTGGGGATTGAGTTCAGCCAGCAGGTCAGCGACTAATTCAGACTGTCAAGAGTGACGAGATCTCCCTTTGTTTCATTCAGCTCTAAGAACAATAGGTGCTGTGTAGGCACGAAAATCGCTGAATCAGTAGAAACAAACCTTCTAGAATGTTCTCGAACCGCCAAATATTATGGGATGTAGTCATCACGTGACCAGATAGTTTAATAGGGCCGGCCGCACCCCAAACTTTGCTTGTCCATTTTTACACACCCTGTGGTAACATCGAAAACCGTTGACGTTAGGAAGCCCGTGGTCGGCTATCAAAGGTGACTGAGCTTTATAGTAATAAACTCGAGATTTAGTGATAGGTTTCTAGTCCGAGAACTAGAACCCAGCGTAACAGAATTGGAGTTCTGCTGATTAATGTATTTCCCCGAGAGGATATACATTCTGGGTAACTATTGCCGAGTCGAGCTCTAGTAGTTACCCGTTGAAGATTGGAGTTTGCGTCCGCTAGAGCGTCTAGGGCTTACGGACAGTAGTGCTAGAGAAAGCACATATAGACCACGTAGGAATCCGCGGGTTTGCCGAGTTTGTCCCTGATTCCGAAAGCCAAACGACAAGGAACCCAAGTTGTGAAGAAGTTGATACACTTGTCTGAATGTACATGAAACGTCAACGTACGACTGCAGAAAGAGAGATTGAATAACTAGATTAAACTCAACGTGGAAACACTGGCTTGCTGTAAAAAGAACGGTAGTTAAACTTCGACAACCACTACTGGACCGGTGGGTCGCATCATCACTCGTCTACGTATCATCTCCCTTTGGCTTCCCATTACTCGTCCTCAAGTTCACCGTCGTCTTCAGTATCATCGCCTTCTATATATCATCGCCAGTTTCAACAACATCGCCCGTCTTCAATTCACCGCCGTCTTCACTATCATCGCTTATCTTCCGGATTATCACCCTTCTCTCCATATCGTC
Organism: Lanistes nyassanus; assembly: GCA_004794575.1. NCBI lineage: Eukaryota > Metazoa > Mollusca > Gastropoda > Architaenioglossa > Ampullariidae > Lanistes > Lanistes nyassanus. Next base: position 36,283 of record SMGT01003197.1, read on the forward strand.
GTGATCGTCGTTAACTGATCTACTAGAACTTGTCTGACGCTGTCAAAGCTTGAACTGTGAACTGTGAGTGAACCGTGAACACTAGAGTTGCTGCATTTTGTTAGTGTGGAACTGTAAGGAACAGGACTCATTTATCGACCAAGTACCTTTTGGATTGCGTAACGGTGTATCTAATTAGTGTGTGTGGAATCATTATATAAACGTAAGTCTTTTTGAATTCATTTATAATAATTTTGTATTGTTGTAAGTAAAAGGTGGAAATAGATCCACGCTTGTGTTTCCTTCGAGTGATTGAGGCGTCTAACAAATTTCGAACACGAACACGCATTCAGGCATACCACACACTATAAATAAACCAAGTTAAAGCGAGAGAAAAGTTTGATAATCGGGTTTCTGACAATTTGAGTGACCTGACAGTCGAATCCAGTCAAAGAAAGCCTTAACTAAAAAGCTATAAAAAAAACCCATCATCATCGAGATGTCTATGAAAGATTTGCTCTTGGTTCGTGCTTTGCTGCTGTTTTCGTACGTGGGTCCCACCGTCTGAAATTGACAAAGACCTCGCAACCAAATGTTCGGAGGATATACGCTATGCTCCACATTAGCCAGACTCCCTGTTAACAAAACCTTTACTGAGAAAAGGGGAAAAGCTTTGGTTAGTGTTTTGGGGCGGTCTTATTAGCTTAATTACTGAAAAAAAAACCTACAGGATAACTAACCGGCAAGCAAAAATGAAAAAGGCGGCGAAACAGCATATACAGAAGCGGCACAATGGCTGTATAA
>SMGT01003198.1:18605-30189 GCA_004794575.1 Lanistes nyassanus
AAAGCACAAGCTTTACCCCAGAGAAAATTAGATAAAAGAAATACTTTGTATTATATTAACTGGTCAGTTGGTAATATATGTTCATGTACATGTATAACAAAATAGGATTAGATTTATGTTTTATTTATTATAATCGGTAGAATTGAAAGTGTAAGATCTTTATGTAGATACTGGCACGAATAAGTGTGGTTTCTGTAGGCTGATCCACAGGTCAACACTATGACGCCATCGAGTTGCACTTTCAATGGGAAAAGTACCATTAAGATCAATGTGACAAGACAGGAACAGGGCGCTTTCATACAGTGTCGAGTGTACCATCCAACACAAGGCAGCAGTAGCCCCATTGATACTTGTACAGATGCCAGCTATTGTCGGAGGGGAAACAATATAACAGTTTATTGTAAGTAGTCATCTCATTGTTCTTGTTCATTCTGCATAAATTGAAATTGTGCTTTTCATAGTTATTAAGAATTACAAATCACTTACAACCTATAGAGTTTGAAAATGTTAATCTTTTAATTTACTCAAAGTCAGGATAATTCTTTTAAAGTGTGTCGATCCTAGGGAGGCATTGGGTAGTGTGTTTGAACAAAAATAAGTGGTTCATAGTTTTTAACTTTCTCGTTATCTCTCTCTCTCTCTCCCTCACATACACACACAGTACTCGCATCAGTACACTAGCATCTGCTGCAGCGAGAAAGTGCATTCACCACCCTGACTTTTTCTTAGTCCTCTTATTTTGAGTCTTGGAGTATGCACAAACCTTGTAGAACATGGCATCCTATTGCCAGAAAACTGAACAAATTTAATTTATTTAGTTTTGTCAGTTATGCTAAACACCATGTGGTCACCTCTAGACAAACATTTCAAAGAGATCATTCTAGACCTTTGGGCATGCTGAAAGATCCTGTTGTTCCCTTTATTCTGCCAGGGACTCTGTTGTCCCTTCACCCATCATTTCTGGTTTAAATTTCATTTCTAATGCCTGAGGGATGCACATAATGTGTTCTGAAGCCTTAAGTATTATACTTGTATATGCAGGGAGGTTACAGTCATTTATACTGAGCTAGTGTGTGTTTCTGTCCCAGATCCTGTAAGGGTCAGTGTATTTTTGACAGCAGTAGGCCCTGTCTATCAGGGCGCAAGTGTTACCCTCACCTGCAGTGCAGAAGGCTATACAGCACCAAGGTGAGCCAACATTCGGGGGGGGGGGGGGGGTTGGTTTCTTTAGAACACCATACTTTCATGATAAAAAATTTTTAAAAACTTGATCACAGTTGAAAATAAGGGTAGACTGCATTATCCAAACAGTTTTAAACACCTTTCTGGTTCAGAGATTTTTCTGATGTGCCATTCTTCAAGGTGTGTTTTAAGAATTGCTTAAGAATGTTGGTAAGAATTCATGTATTATTATGAGAGTAGTCATTTATTCCTTCAGAGAACTTAAGTTTCATGCAATTGTCCTTTTGTCTTTTTCTATAGGTTGGAGTGGTACAGAATGTCGGACATGAGCAGTTCACTTAGCACCTCTAATACGCTCAGACTTTCAAATCTCTCACTGAATGACACAGACACGTATGTTTGTATGGGATTCAACTATGACCCAAATGGCAGAATGCTGAATGATTCTAAAATGGTGAACATAAGTGTTGGTAAGTTGTGTTAGCATTAGGGTACTTCTTATTTCCTTACCCTATTTGTAAATTGTTGTCGTGCATTGCATTAGGATTGTCCGAATTATTGTTCTTGGAGGTTATAGATTGTAAATTTATTGCAAATCTAAATTGGAATTCAGCTTTAGTGAGAGATCTCAAAGATGAGACATGAATTAAGCATTGCACACATCAGTGTTACAAAAATATACAAAATAGTCTTACCGCTGGTCATTTAACATGTTCTAATACATCTGGTTAAATTTACATATATTTGGACCCCTAAACTGCTTTATACTCCCCCCCCCCACCAAAGAAAAAGGTTATACACAAACATAGACCTTGGTAAGTTAACATTACATTAGATTAAAAACCTTTATTTGTTAGAAGGGGTAAAGTAAGTTACGATGTTATGATTTGGGAAGGATCTTTCTGGCGTAGCTATCTCTCTTTAGACAGTATTTAACCAGCGAGAAAGTTGAGAGTTGCCTACTGTTCCATACTGATCACCCCCATGGTCTAGCGGTTAAGGGCATCTGTTTCTGAGGCAGGAGGTTGGCAGTTTGAATCCGGATGGAGTCAATAAAAGACTTAAAAAGTTGTAGCTGCCCTACTAGACGCCTGGCATTATAGGGTCTCTGTCCTGGTTGGTTGATGTATGTAACTGTCTTGATGACCATGTGTGTGCGAATGCGTCAATGGATGTACGAAAGGCTACAATAAAAGGACTGGTTTAGAATGTTAACTGATCTGCTAAACCACCTCAGAGACGGTTTGCGGGGACCTTCAACTGAAATCTGTAAGCAAGCTTCTGCTCAATCGTCTGCTGCCTAGTCTACTGAAGACTGATGGTGTTAAGCCTCGTCGCAGAACCAAGTATATGCCCTTCTACTGGACTTGTTTGGAGTCTTGTATCAGAGGTATGTCCAGAGCAAACCGGTGGCTGTAGTGCAAGGTACTCTTCGAGGGTTGTTGTAATCCCTGAAACTGGTGTGTGACTCTCGGCAACTGCACCCTCTGCTGTGGAGAATCTCTACACTGACAGGAGGAACCACAGAACGTAAAGAAGGAACTCAAGAGACAGAAGGGGGACAACCTAAAGCAGAAGCAGAAGTCTGGCCTTGAGGGACTGTATCTAATTAACTCTAGTTTTACCAGTTCAGAGGTTGAATGCCGACCGAAAAGTGTCCCAAAGAGTGTGACGTCAGCGAGAGTGGTTACCAATCCCCAGTAAGCGTGTCCAGTGGCAAAGAACATGAAGGAGAGCTCGAGAACGCCTCTTCTGTTAACCAGGAGCAGCTTGGAGGACCTGTTGACACATTAACCTCTAGGACAGCAGAGAGGGGTGCCCCGTGGTACAGAGTAGACATTGTGTGGACTTTGCAAACAACCAGGTGATGTGTCTTGTGTGTTCTACACGTGTTCATAGTGTGTGTGCAGTTAAAACAGGTACGTACAGGTCTTGATCTTGTATTTACCAGGGCAGGTGATGCGAGGAATTGTATGTTGTTAGCTGACCAGGAAGAAAGTCGGGAGTCATCACTATTATGAGCCTATAGATTGTTATGTCATTTTGTAAATTCTATCAGTAAACAATAATCTCTTTTTCTTTCACGGTTTTAAGGATCAGTCTTTGATTCTTTGTTCGTGGGGAGATAATTGTAGGTGGATGGGGGCTCGGGCCACCGTGTGCAGTGAGATATTAAAAAACTCCATAAGTAACAGCTAGGCCTACAGTGATTTTTTCCACCAACGCATTTGTCATCCTCTTAACTGCGAATGGTGTGGAGCAAGCACAAGCACGATGCCTTAACTAAGAGAAAACCTAAGCTCACCATGTGACGATACTTGAAAAAGAGTTGTTTGAAGCTGGTTTGAAATGACCATCAGCTCAGTATTGCAGTATAATTGAAACAATAGGTTAAGATTGTCCCATGACCTTTTTAGGTTATAGGGGAGTACGATACGCCCACTTTTTTGTGGGCCAGCGTCATAACGGTGGCACCCATCTCCTCCCCCTTGCTGCCTTAAATTGCCTCCCCTGATTCATGGGTCATTAACCCGTTTCCAGCTGGGGGATGTGTGTGGCAATGCATGGGTATCAAACCAGCAATTGCATATTTAGATGCCAGCTCTCAAGCCACTCAGCCACCTGCTTCTGAAGCGATATCCATTGTTAAATATGAAATGCCAGTAACTGTTATAAATTTAACAGACTTTCATAAAGTATAAGTTTAATTATTACTAATGACAAGAAAATAATTCTTATTGTTTATTTCCTGTGATGATTTGGGGAGGTGATATTTAAAAAACCTGTTCACCATGAGTACGACATAAAAATGTTTAGCACAATAATGATAAAGAAGCTTTTGTTCTGATGCAAATATTTTATACTTTACAACTGACTCTAAAATGGAAAAAAATCATTCTTTCTTCTGCCATTTATAAAAGATACATGGACACACATGGAGCACTTTAAGATAATGTTTTTACTGCAAATCAAGCCATGAAACCTCCATGTAATAATTATTTAATGAAGAGAACTTTTTAAGCCTGTTTTCCTTTTTCTAGTTCAAACTACAAGTCCACTGCTTACAACCACTTTAACAAAAACCACTACAACTCCACTGCTTACTACCACTTCACCAAAAACCACTGGAACAGGTGGCATCACATGCCAACAACAGGATAAATGTGGTAAGTGCATAACTTTAGTCTTTCAGGATGCGTAGCTGTCAGGAAAAACTGGTAAAGTTAGGTAAATTCGGAAAATGTTTTCCAGTGACTAAAGGTAAGGGAAATTGTAAATAAATGTCAGCAAATTTGCATTTAATAGCTTAAGATGTGTAAAATCTGCAAAATAACATGTTTTACAACCAAGGTTTTGGATATTAATTTGTTTTAATAATGCCAGAAAGCAGAAAGAGGCCGCACACTTGCCTTGATAAGTAGTACTACTGAGATAGTCCAACTAGACATATCTCAATAGCTGTAACTTATAGCAGAAATCATATTGGCCATGGCTGCAAAAGCTGGAGAAGCAATTATTTATTTCAAAGAACTTAAACCATTGAACTTAAGAACTGAGTCAGCGTGAAGTTATTAAGGCATATTGGTGAAAACTGATAACATCAACACTTTAGGCGAAGCTCGTGCAGAATCAGAATCTGTCTTTCTATCCACTGTCTTTTAATTTCACTGCCTAGAGAGTGGAGACCAGTAGGCATAAACAGAAGAGCTTTGATCAGTAGCACCTTTTCTGGAGAAAGCTAAAGCTAGATTTTTTTAAATTTTTGTTTTGATCTCGCCCCTTTCAACTGTTGTTTCCCCTTTTGACGAAAACAGGCCACAAGGCGTTTTTCGGCCAACTGCCTTGTCGATCAAGCCTTTGACCCTCACCTCATGCTTACTGCCAAAATTAGTCACACAAACGTGGCGTCTTGCAGGCTCAGACCACAGAATTCATCTGTCTAGCTTAGACTCACCACAGACCTTAACTATACAGATGCTTACCTAGTCTGCCTAGCTAGGCACAATAACTCTTCACGAAGAAATGCTTACCCTTATGACAGGTAGGTATTATAGATGTATTTACTTGATGTTAAATTTTTACTGTAGGAATAAATGTTATTTTTTATATATGAATACGCAGATGTGCAATTTTTTTTAACATTTTGTGTTTGAATATTTGTTTTGCTTTCTGTATATTGTATGTGTTTATAAGTGCATGGCTAATGTTTTAACTGAGTGTAAAAATGTGTTTGTGTTTTTATATTTATTATTCGTTTACGTGTTATGTGTTTTCTCTGCTTTAATAAGCTTTTATGTCATCTCACATTATGTGGTTAATTTTTGTTTCTGTGTTCCAAATAGTGTTAAGTTTGGTTATTTTATGTATAGCTGTCTGTATGAATTTTAATATGCTCATATCTGTTCAATGTGGCCTTTAGTAAGACAATTTCAGTTAATTTTCCGGTCATGCACATACTTATATCTATATACGTGTGTACATAATGAGGGATTTTGATTTGTGTTTCATGTGTGTTTATGTGAAATATTTGTTGATATCTCAAGATGTATAGTAAATGTTTGTTTTATATGCATATTAGCTAAAAGTATTCATATAATCTGGTCATAATTTCATCATATTCCCAGTTAATATTTTGCACTGTTTGCCATCTTTCATTTATTTCTATTTAGTGGTAGGGGATTTAGAAGAATAACATATTTTGTGAATTTGCATCATTTAAGACTGACATGACATCAACATTATATGTTTTATAGCATAACCTTTTGCCTGTTTCTCAAAATTGGCTTTTAAGCTGTAAAAGTTCTGACAGCTACAAGTATGCCATATCATCCAGGCTTGGGCACAGGTGAGTGATGCTGAGGTGAACATATTTAAAGGGCATGCACTCAGTCACAAGGGCACTGAGCCCTTTTGACTGTTCCCTCTCACAAATCAAGTTAAAATGCCAAAAAAATATAATAATAGGGTTTTTAATATTCTGGGTATGTATGTGCTCCCTATGTACATTTTAGAGACCATATGAGTGGTAGCTGTATGTAAATTACGTTATGCTTGCATAATTACAAGATACTCTTCCAGTCTCAACTAAAGATGCAAGCTCTTACACTTATTCTTCCCAGCCTGCAAAAAGAAAATTCAGGAGCATTGTATCATAAGCTCATGTTTATGTATTAATCATTAGCATAAAAATGTCACAAGCTTCTCTATTGGCTGTAGTGGTGACATACCTTATATGTTTCAGTGTGACATCACATGTAGACCTCTTCCTGAATGTGGTAATGATTTCAACGAGGTGGAATTGTTTGCTCAAATTTAGGAAATTTGCCCTTATCATGAACTAAATGTATGCATTTAAAACTTATTTTGTATTCATGTATGTCTTTATGTAAACATTTGGGATGACAATGCAGAATGGTGTGGCTAAGACATGTTGCATAGCAAGTTGATATTTAAACAAAATACCTACATATTTTAACAGATTTCCTGCCTGTATGTATCTGTTGGGTTTCTCTAGGCGATGTCAGCATTGACACATGCAGGTACATATGTGTTCATCGTTTTCACACAGTGAGGCTGGTGTTTGCCAATGGTTTAGAACTCGCTTTGGGCATTCATATTTTCTCTGTATGTGTCACCTTTTCTTGTCGTGATACAGCTTTTGTTAGCAACAGCGAAAAAAGTCTTCTCGTTTTGGCTTTTACAGTTTTAAAAAAAACAGTTAATGTTCTGCTGTTCCTTTCAGAAGGACTGCCAGCGCCTTCAAAAGCAGACGATCGGCGGGCCTTATACTGATGGGCAGGCGAACATTGGAAGATATACCCGTACGCTGGTACACACCAAAGCTTTTGATGCTTTCAGCGTTTGAAAGCTGCTGTACCATAGACGTATAGAATTTTCAAAGAAAAAAATACGCCCAGCGGTGTGGTGAACATTGACACACTATGCACTGGCGGAGGTTGTGTTCCAGCAGAAACCAGTGGCAAGCAAACGCAGATGACTGTGTAGCCTAATAGCAAGACGGCGTGGACAGTGAAAGGACACGGCTGGGTGACTGTGACTGTGGATGGATTAGCCAGGCTAACAGGCCAAAGACTATCCTCCCGTCGCAGTGGCGTAACCGTTAAGGCATCTTTGTCTGATCGCAAGAGGTCTGTGGTTCGCGCCCCGACCGAGTCATACCAAAACTTAAAAATTGGCAATCAGGGTTGGCTCGGTGTTAGTATAATGTGACTGGGCGTGGCTGAAGCCTGTGTTGTAACAGCAGTCCCATTGTTGTAGCACGTAAACGTGTCTCAAGTAACACCGTCCTGATATGCACATAGTTTGCGGCTGGACGTTAAGCAAGGAAAACCAAACCCAGTGTTGACGACCATGCACTTCCGGGGTGTGTTTCTAGGGTACAATTAAGGCGCTTGAGTGCTGACGTCCTTAACTGGTGTCTCCAGCCTCATCCAATGGCTGTGCAGGCCGCTTTACTTACCACAAAGACCCTAAGTTGTAAAGTTGTAAAATCTGTGCTCACGGCAAGGGCGTGCACGCCTGGGTGGCGGCGCTTGAATCCTATTTCACCCCGGGCACGTCTCCGTCACGAGCAATCGTTTTGATTACGTTAAGGGCTTCCTACACTTGCAATGTTCTCTGCAATGTTTACCATATATGGAAGTTGCAACGTTGAGCGAAAATGTTTCAGGGAGGCCTCTCAACATTTTAGGGGATCACACGCCGCGCTATTTTCCAGCAGGGGCTCAAAATGTTGCAGCGTGTCAGCCAATCAGAAACGATCCGGCTATTTAGTGCGGTGTGGTCTAGCGCTGGTCGTGATCATGTTGGCCTTCGATTGATAGTCATCTGGTCAGAAAAAACGATTTTCCAGTTAATTGATCTCTTGCAGCACCATCCCAGCATATACGAAAACACATCCCCTGACTATTCAAACAGAGATTTAGTACGGGAAGTTTACCCGTCGATTGCGAGACGGCTGGGTCACGAAACTGTCGTGCTACATTCGCAAGAAGCGTCTGCTTTCGGTGGAGTCGTGTAGTGATATTCTTGTAGAAGACACGTACGCGTATGCTCCCAACTGGTTTCGACGAGCAATGCACTGTGGAACCCACATTCGTCTTTTCCATTTTGTTTCTCAGACTGCTGGGCGAAAATAAATGCAGTCGCAGAAGCTGCAGCGGTCAGAATAAATTGTTCGTGATCATCCATAGTGTTACTATGGTCAGCCCCTAGAGCGAACACGTGATGATCATGTGACGATCTGGCTGGTAAAATGTTGCAGGTGTCATGCGCCCGTGTACGGAGAATGCTCGGAAAATGTTTTCGCTCAACGTTGAGAGCATTGCAAGTGTAGGAAGCCCTTTAGGCGGATATAAAGCGTTCATTTTTGAGTGCCTGGCAGCTTAACTGGTGGTGTGCATAGCATTCACTGCGTTTGGAAAACAAACTAGGAGGGGGGATTTGGGCGAGGGGAGAGAAAACTATCCGTGTACTTCCCTTGTGAACCCGCACGCTGAAGACATCTTGGAGCAGAGCGCTCAGCAGCTTAGTGCACGTAATACAGCACTGGTTTGCGACAGTGCACTGTGGTATGACCTGACCACTCGCGTCAAACAACCCTTGGAGACAGCATGCAGTACCTTCGCGAATCCGCTTCCCCGATCGTTCGTGAAGTGCGCATGTGGGCGCTCGTGCGTCCGGGTGTGTGCACCGCATGCGTGGGTTGGGGGTGCTGGATGGGTGCTGGGGGACACGGAGACCAAGTGTACCACGCGTGTGCCTCCCTGTGTGTTGCGTGCGAGGAAACGCAAACGTGACAGTGTGGCTGTCTGCTGTGTTTGTGCAAGTCCTTGAAGTGTCAAGGTCAGGGCTGATTTACGGGAGGGTTTTCATTGCCGGGGTTAGTTGTTTGTCCTACGTTTTATTGATGCTTGTGTTAAAATTAAAAATCAAGGGAACTGAATGCTTGTGTTAGGTTTGCTCGACGCCGTTTTATGCCTGATGGCTGCGACAGGTGCACGTGATGCAGGCAGAAGCAGTATTCAGTTGTTTGGGTGCATATAGGTTGTAGATTGGTAGCTTGCACGAGCTAGTTTTCGTGTCTGCGAGCGCTCATTACCCCAGTCGTGAGACCCTTTCACCCTATGTATTGTAATGTATGTGCGCATTGACGTGCGAGAATAGGAATTTGCCCTCATCACTGTTTTCCTCTTCAGGAATGATTGTATAAATGGCTCTTAATTAACTGTTTACACTGGTTGTAAATGTGACTGGACCCAGTCAGAGCACGCTAAAGACGTTTATCTGGAGTAGAAAATTTGAAAGATTGTAAACCAAAGACTGCATTAAAAAATGACTGATCATTTATGTAGGTGTCCTCAGTGTCTACGTGTGAGAGAAAGAGCTGAGAGACAAATTGCCGTTATGTACGTGTGATGACAATGCAGAAAAATCGAAAAAATACTGAACAGCAGCTGTTCTCATTTTTACACTAAAGATATTTTGTACGATCCGGTCTAAACAGGGTACTCCACCTCCACTGAGATCTGCACTACTGCAAATGTAAGTGACCGCAGGCACAGATTTATAGCTACACGGGCCTTTGAACCAGCAAGAAAGATATCGTGCTCGGCAGGTCAGATGAAAAGATCGAATAGTTAATGCGTATCGGGTTTTAGAGGAGTTTGTGAGCACGAAAAAGCAGTTTGTCGCCTTCGGCAGTGGGGTAAAGAAAAAGAGTATTCTTTTTCTCGTCGTTTTTGTTGGAAGATTTATACGGAGACCGAGGTAACAACGATGTTTTCAAAACATAACTGAAGCTTCTGATTCAGAGAAGTCACCCGAACTGCACGCAGACCTGGTAACGAATATAAAGCTTTAGTCAAAAGTCTCGGAGACGAGACCTTTGGTGGTCATGTCGCAAACAGTGCATCTGATGACGAAAAATATTCACATAGGTGACGCAGAATACACACTCGGATGACGCAGAATATACTGGCAGATGACGCAAACGCCAGCAAGGACGTTCCTGGGATTTTTGGACAATCCGCAATCGAACCGTTGCCGCAAGAAAGCGAAGGATAAGTTTAGAACAAGGATAAGTTTAGGATAACAGCCTGCAGTCCTCCCACAACTTCCTTACAGTCTTGATTTCCCCACCCTCACCATCCCCATCACTCGTGACAATTTCCTGCTGCTGCCTATCCTCTCCTCGCTCACCAGTTCTCGGGGGAAAAAACCCACCTTCGCTGCTCTAACCTAACTCGTCATGGCTGTCAGGGGACTCGACCTTCTCGCATTTGCCCGCCTACTGTTACAACCTTCCCCCTTTATCGTTGTTTGGTCTTCCGTCCGCGCCAGTTACATGTTTAAAAAAACCAATTATATCTATACTGGTTACATCTGAGTAGCAGTTAGGGGCATAAAGTGTAATAATTCCATTGCTTTGACACACTCCTGCAATTCTTCCAAAGCATACATCATCATTCTTCTGTTGGATTGGGTTCCACAGTTAATTTTTCAGGTACTTAATTCTTGCAGCCCATTTCTCAGCATTTTTGAAGTTCAGGCTTTTCTCAAATTTCTCGTAATCCCTGTAGTTGTTTACGACAGCAGAAAGTGTCAAAAAATTTCAAAGTTTGTGCTATTCTCCTGCTATGCAGCCTACGCGCCACTTCTACTGCAGATAAGTCTTTTTCCTTTTCGTTTTTGTGTCGTCCTGATGAAGGGGTAGTGCCCCGAAACATGTAGATTGTCTTCGTCTTTGTCCCTGTCTAGCTTGGTACAGTTCCCTTGTTTTACATTTAATCTGGGCTTATCCTCCACCCGGCAGTCACTTGTTTTTCTTTTAAAGTTTGTGATTTTTAGCATTTGACAACTCTCCTCAAAGTTTCGATCCTGTTGATTACAGTCGTATAATTCACTGAATTGGAGTGTACAATAGCCTTTCAATTTCTCTCGTTTTTCTGTGCCTTCAACGTAATTACGTTCGAGTTCCGTCAAATTTTTATCTATATAACGTTAACTAGCCTAAATTTAGACGAGCAGCATCTGTGCTTGGCTGCAATCCCATGCAATAAGACAGAGGTGGCGTTGAATGGCATTTGAGCATAACAGGTTTGTTTACCATTACCTGTAGTCCTGAATCTTATCTAATTAGTAGTCGAAATGATCATTTCTTTTCTTTTCTCTATTTCGCTGATCTCCTGGTTTACCAACACCCCCACCCCCTTTTGATTGGAGTCAACCGCCATGTTGTACTGAGCGCTTATAGACGTTTCCCGGTTATGTCTAATTCGTGTACACCTGTCACATCTGCACAAGTGCCCGAAGCTGATAGTTTTGCGGACAGGTAACTCCCACCGCCAAGACCGGAGGGTGGATGACGCATCCATGACAG
>SMGT01003200.1:0-20662 GCA_004794575.1 Lanistes nyassanus
GGGGGGGGGGGGGGCGCCTTACAGGAGTTTGTTTACAGAAATTTTGTTTGGAAGGTGCAGTTAGTGATCGCCAGCTTGAGAATTTAGCACTCTGGGTGATGGTACATTACAGTGACAAGAAACTAGCGAATGGCTCTGTTTGTAAACTTGAAATTGTTTAATTAACTGAAGCCCACGCACATTACCAATAGGAGCGACCTCAAAATGGCAAGATAACCACCAATCTACGGATGACAGGTGTTTCGGCATGACCGAAAGCTAAAATTAGAATCTACTCAGGACACAATATCAGTGTAGTGATTGGAAAATGAGGTTGGTTTACCGGGTAGAAGGGTAAACACCTTTGACTTGAATTCAAGTATGTAGGCCAGACTGGGTAGGCCTACATGCGCATGCTTTAAAGGGGACACGACTAGCATATCGATTACGCGTTCTTCTCACCGACACAGATTAAAAAAAAACGAGAGAGGATCTTGGGTTCGCACGGCACTCGTGCCTGGCGCAAGGTAGTATGTGCAGATAATTGCTATGCATTTATCAAGGATTTGGTTTTGAGCGGCTTGAAAGACTCGAGAGAAAGAGAGGGAGAGAGAGAGAGAGGGTGGGGAAGAAGGAAGAACGCAGAGGAAACAGGGAAAATAGAGGAGAGAGCAATCAGAGAATTATTATGATAAGCCGAACCATTCTCATAAACTGCAGACATTGATGCACTTTAGGGGAGGACAGAGTTAACTTTTACATGTAATTCATAGCGGCTCAGGGCTCGTTTAATTCGTCAGGGTTTCGTCAATACACCTTAGAAAGTAGTCTGCTCTGCGGTCATTCTAAAGCCATCTTAAAGATATCACCTGCACGTTTGTTGGTTTGTAGCCTTTACTATTCAACAACGTTTCCTCAGTCCTAGTCTGCTGACATGTGGGGAGATTTCTGATCAAACGGTCTCCCATTCTAGCTGTTTCGCTAGGCTGGGCAGGTAACTGAACTCCCCTTCATAGTTAGTTGTGGACTCAGAGGCTGAGGAAGAAAGAAGGTATATAGTGACTGACCTGGTGGAACGTGGTCACCGTTTGACTTACCTGCTCCTTCAATCAGTGAAGGTATTGTGTATCAGTAATAAGCAGGATTTTGTGTGTGCGTTGAACCACTGGATGCAATCATTGTATATGCTCTCTAGAAATTTCCGCTCAATGGCGTGTTCTTTTATGATTCTTTTGTGCAATGAAAATCCAGATGATAGTATTGTATGAAAACGCCGTTTGATAATGTGGATCGTTAATTGAATTTACGTTTATCTGTTCTTTAGTGAGATATAGTGCAGTGAATTTGATTGTTAGGAAAGTGAGGGAAGTTTAGGGGGTAATTGAGTGACCGCCATGATCATGAAAACTGGCAACTGGCTAAATACGCCAAGGAAAGCAAAGTGTAGATTGAGAATTGAACCTGTAAGTACGGAGTACTATCCCCACGTAGAAACGTTCACACGATGTTTAAGGTGGGAGGTGTAGTTCGAAGCTAGGGATACTGTACTAAGCAAGGTAAACTTAGGAGTTCCAGGTAGGGGTAGGTAACCCCTTTAAAACGACGACATCGCAGGACGCTTCAGCCCCAAAGGCGGCACCTGTGGTATTGGCGAGGGAAGCGAGTCGAGGGAGCCGGACCGCTTCAGGAAAGACAGTCGATGGGATTATTAGTTCGGAAAGCGGATTAGCGAAGGCGCTAGCAAGGCGACCTCGTAACAAGGCTGACGGGAGCGCGTGGGAGTGCGCCCGGATTTACCGGGTACAAGTCGTACGTGGCACCGACCAGGTCAGTGGGACAGCTGTGTATCGTCGTCGCAAACTATTGCCGCACTCTGATGGTAAACGTGTAGTGGAGCTGCTCCGGAAATTGAGATTTTTTTTTCGTGTTTACATTTATTCAGTTGCTCGCTAATAGTGTGGGGGGTGGAAGTGTTGATAGTGGGGGCGGTGAGAGAAGCTGATTCGCAACTGAGCACTCTGCCTATACACCCCTGACGTAAGGGAGTGTTATGTTGGTGTTTGCGAACGTTTGAATGTTCTGATTGTTTTTGATGTTGAAGGATGTAGAGGGACAAGGTGTTGCATGGGTGAAACTTGAAAGGGGTATTTTAAGGATTGTTGATTTATGTAACTGTATGAACCCACGAGGATTATTAGTTAGAATTGTTGTGAGGAGTTAGGGTGGAATCTGATAAAAAGTAGGAGGGGGGACAATGAAGGGAAATAGTAGAGTCAGGTACAAAGTTAACGTCCAGCGCTCCTGGGTAGTAATAAATAGTGGTGGGTCCTATTTATATTTCCCAGTGTTGAGTTTTGTTTGACTGACAGGTGTGTGAAAGAACACGATCGCGTGCTCCCAATGGGTCGTCTGACGTGGAAAGTGGGGGGGGGGGGGGTTCTGACACAACCAGCGATATGCTTCCGGGTTTATTATAAGGTACAGTCCATATAAGGACTGAAAGTAAGAATTTCCTGGCTTTCAATAAAATACGTATACATTGCTGTATACAGTCAAGCAGATGAATATTTGTGCATCTAGAAATGTTTGTAATACCTTAACACTTTACAACAAAGGGAATGACATAATGGGAGGTAATGAGAGAGGCAAAAAAGGCGAAAAGAGTAACGAGACAGACGAGTAATGAAATTGATATCAACATGCAAACATACCATTGCCTTTATCACCCCATTTTTTAACGAGATAACTGAAAAAAGCATGCAGTTATCAGACAAAGGGTCAGAAGAAACAGAAATCGTAGTTTGTGCCGGGATATAGTTGCTCAGAAGAGATTAGAGTCTTTATTATGTTTCTTGACTGTGAGTCACGAAAAATGACAGCGAGGGAGAGAGAGAGATTAGACACGATACGAGGATGCTCAAACTACCCACCACACCCCCTCCCCCATCAGGTGTCGACATATACCAACCCAATAATGTAACTGTGTAACTATACTGATAACAGGCTTCTGTACAGCGCAGTCACAGTCAGGAAAAACCCGCACCCCATATTTCACAATTTGAGAGAAAACTGTCTTTGAAACATCTCAGACTTAAACATATAACATAATTTATAAAGATTTTCCGTAACACAAATATAAATCATACCAGATGAATGAAACGATAACTCAATGTTGTAAAGAAAGAGTATGGTATATAACAAAAATGACATTAAAATCCCACAAAACAGGTTGGTATTTTCGAGATAGTAATTACTTTTGCACCTCAACCACAATACTCTTGACATATTACTTTCTTGACAAAGGTTATAAGACGGGGATAGATAAGCTCAGTGGAGCACCCACAGCAGGATGTAACCTCGCCATTCCTAAGAATATCATAGACACAGTAATGAGCTTCTGTAAATATAAAAGGAATAAAAACGTATTTACATTAACATTATATCATATTCAGAGGAAAACAACGATTGCCTTTTTACAAAACGAGATGGAAACAAATACAACTGTTTTGAAAAATCACAGACATTAGCTTACACTGGTTTATCATGCGACCCAAATGAATCATAGATCCCATAAATGCCACAATAAGGCAATGTCGTTAAAAAAAATGATGAAAGGCACACAAATGACAAATCCAAAATAACTGTCTCTGTATGTGTGTACAAAGATCAGTAACAAAAATCGTTCTACACACACGGACGGACGCACGCACACGCACACGCGGGCGCATGAACGATTCATTTATACACACAACTTTATATTCTTTAAAGGAAAATATTATTAAGAAGACAAACTTTTAAAGCAGCCAATAGTCATGCCCCTTCTAATGCTAGGGTTTACAAGTATATCTGATGTCAGTGTGCGTTTCCGTGATGAGCGTGGTTGGTAGAGGTCTTCTGAGAATCCCCCCCCCCCAAAAAAAAAAAAATAAATAAAGCAGTCAGTGTAATGTTTTAGAAACTGTAACAAACAGCTAATGGAAAAAGTATGGAGCTCAGTTCTGGTTTCTGGTAAAGCACATTTACCAAAGCGTCTCCACCCCGGTATGTCCTCCTGTGCTTTACCACCAAGACACAGTCATCAGACCGTCTTCTGGGGAAAGGACAGAGTGTCAAGGTAGTCACAATGTGACAAGATAGTCATAATGTGACAAGACAGTCATAATGTGACAAGACAGTCATAAGGTGACAAGATAGTCACAATGATTTGCAAACACGCATTGGGAAATTGTCAGTATCAAACATCCACAGCAAAATCTCTCCTCACAATTCTCAAGCACAACAGCTTCAGCGTGTCCTCTTCATCGTGCTTGAAGCTGGTCAAGAGTAAACGACCCGAACAAAAGGTCTTTTCGCAAAGAGACGCGAAGAGTGTCATCAACAATAATTTCTGTTCTACAAAATAACAACGTGAAAATAACAAAAGTCAAAAGTTCAGGGACTAAACGGGATTTGTGTACACAATTGAAGAAAGAATTATGGCAAGAATACACACACGCTGGCACGCTCATGAATTCCAACACATCAGTTATCGGGCTCTTATATCATGACCAGGCTCAGGGTCTCCATAAATCTGGGGGGAAAATCTGCACATTTTTTAAAACGGTCACAAAATTCACAGTGAAAATTTAAACACCTACTGGGTATCTGTACAATGGGTCTTTAAAGCACATCTCAAGCACAGCTGGAACTGTAAAAGATTTGTCAGCAGAAAAATATATTTGGTAACAAAAATATGAAAGCTTAGTATTTCTCTTATACTGAAGACATACTGTACAGATTCTTCTTGGAAAATGTAATGTTTAAATAAACAACACTGCACACATGTGACATATCGAATAACTCACGTCTTGTTTATCAGTAACATACTTTTTCCATTCACAATAATGGAAGCCATATCTGAAACCAACAAATGACAAGATTAAAAAAAATATTAGTCTTATATAAAGCTGAAATGCAGCAGTTTTATCTCAGATTATGGAATTTGCCAAAATCGTTTGCCAAAGAGCAGAAGGGTAATTTTTTCCCCCTCTTTGAGCTCAGGTAATAAAGGTAAAACAAGGTAACAACAAAGAGAACCTGACCAAGACGTCGAAGTATCGGGGCATGGCTCCTTCAGGAGGACACAAACAGATAACAAACAACAAGCTTCACTAAGCTGACAGAGACGTTGGTCATCCACGGTTGCTAGACAGGAAAGACTTTGTTGTTCAGTGACCGTAGATCAATGCATGCTCACCGCTGTTTGTGATGGCGGAGGTTGTGGCTGCAGTGGCGGTTGCATGTATGTGTGCGCGCGTGGGTTCGAGATCTTGCTCGTTCGAAGATGTCATTCGTCTATGACCGTAGTTGTAATCTAACAGACAATGGCTAGACAGAATAGGAAGTTGTTAAACAATCTTCAACTGGGATAGAACATGGCAGAGATTGTTGCATGTTACAAACAGAAGGCTGCAGAAGAATTTACCTTCTGACTTTTGTCGAGGAGCTTCGAGAACGACTGACTTCATGAAACCGACTAGTTACTTTCGGAGGTTCTTTGTTGACATCTTGGACTATTACTAGATATAAAGACACAGAAGTATCAAGTGAACACAGGCTTTGCATCTTCGAGCTGCTCATGCACGCACCCAGACGCGCAGTAAGACACAAATATTGAGTAATCTCACAGCTAATAGAGGTAAGGACGTTAACAATAAGAAGACAATGTACTTTTTACTTGGTGTCATTAACTAGCTGCCACATTACGTTTGTGTTTAATTGCCTTTACACAAGGCTATGGGTTTAAGGATCGTCACTATTCTTTTTATACATCGAGCGAAGATTTTCAGGCGGCAGCTACCGACTGGAGCCGTCGCTAGAGACAGGGTCCTGAGTGTTTCCAGACACGTTCACCGGCTGCAGGTAGGTGTCGGACTGACGCGCCACCTGACGGCCATCATAATCACTTCTTTCGTCGTGTATCTTCGCGTCACGTGGACTTTTCTCCGAGAGGTCATGTGACTGGCACACGTCCTCTGAGACTGTGCACACAGCTTCTTGTGCAGGATGCAGGTAATACTTGAACTTGTCTGGCGGCGAGGAGTCACCGCCCTGATCTTGACGTGAGCTGCTGCTGTGTCTGACGGAATGCAGGCGGCTTCCTGAGGGATGGGGCGCCGGTGATGTGGGATTCTTCTCTCCTTCAGGGATTGAAGAGTCTTCCGGTCGCAGTCGGGGGGACAGTGCCGGAGTGATCTCCTTGTCGTCCGCACCAGAAGTGACGATGTGAGGAATATGGTCACCAGGAACACTTCGCGCTGTACTGACAGTCACTGCACAACAATAATTCACGTCATCGGTTCTCTGAAATACATCGTTAATTATACATCATTAATTATACGAGCTCTTTCATTCTGAACTCTTTTAAAGTGAAGCGCGACCGAATTAGTAAACTTCAAATGTGCGCTTTAAACATTGTTCAGTGATCTGTGTACCTGGCCCAGGTGTTCTTTGAGAAGGTGGCGAATCTCTGACTTCTTCGTACAAGTTGTTGTCTTCCTCAGTCCCTGTGTTTTTACAATAGACCATCGCATGAAGTTTCCTGTAGGAGTTTCTTTCGTCAGCAGGGCTTCGCCGAGGATGTTCGTAATTGGTATGACCTTAAAAGAAATACAGAATTAGTATACAAATACAGAAAAGATACGCATAGAGAGGTACGTGTTTTCTACACAAAAGCAAGTACTGTTTATATATTCAAAATATTAAAATTCTTATTATTAAGGGATAAAATATGTACAAAGACAATATACATAAAAGGGACTATAGTCAAATTAACGAAAGAGAGATGAAGAGATTACCTCTTTTATATATAATGATGACACATGTAACTGTTACAGCTGCTGAAAGGATTGCACTAACGGCTCCAATTATGTACACTTTGTATCGCCCAAAGAAAGTTTCTGTCTCTTCTGATCCTGTAGCAGCTTAAAAATTAAGATTCTTTGTTCAGAATTAAATAAATGTATGTATTATGACAATAAATAAACACAAAAGAACTAGTTAAAAATATAATCTGGTGGATATGGCGTACAAGTGATCTTAACATGGGAAGAAGACGTGGTTTGCACAATCAAAAGCTGATTACGTTAGCTATAACAGGTCATGATCAGACGTTCTAAGGATGAATAAATATGAATATCATTTTCTTGCTTTTTCGTAAATCTGTTAAAAACACACACGCGAGCGTGAGGGGACACAAGGACACACGCACACATACATAGAAAAGTTTAGCAAAAGGATTGGGGAATGGGGGGGGGGGGGGGAGAGAGAGAGAGAGAAGATCATGCCTTTCATCATGTCA
Source organism: Lanistes nyassanus (assembly GCA_004794575.1). Classification (NCBI taxonomy): domain Eukaryota; kingdom Metazoa; phylum Mollusca; class Gastropoda; order Architaenioglossa; family Ampullariidae; genus Lanistes; species Lanistes nyassanus. The sequence goes on from SMGT01003200.1 coordinate 7,319, forward strand.
TACCAACCTGGAAATGCGAGAGTGCATGAACCATACCAGACGTGTGACGTCACAGATTTGCAGGTGTAGGTGCCGAGCTGCTTGCTTGTGACGTTAGGAAGTCGCAAAATGGCGGTGTGGTTATTGGAAATAATTTCATACTTATAACCCTGAACAGACTTACATTCTAACCCTCCTGTTGTCCACAAGCACATCAAAAGGACATCTGTGGACAGTAAGGGAGAGAACAAATTTACAACTTTTATTAGATGGTCGACTGGTAGTAATAATGCACATGTAGTTCACAGGATCGTCGGGAAGGTAAAGAGACCCCCTCCCCCAAAAACCCCAGAAAGACAGACAGAAAGAGAATAAGGAAAGAAAGATTAGGAAAGAAACAAAAGGCGATTAGATGGGCTTGTTGCAGTCAAGGGTCATTAAATTTTAAGCAGTCAGGTGCTACATCCAGAGAAAATATGTGCCCAGAAGTAGAGGCTTGAATCTATTGCCTACGATCCTCACTGTGTAAATTAGTTAAAATGGGGCTATAACATACAGGTGGATTGCACTGCAGGTGGTTCAGGTACAAGCTTACTGTGTCCACTCGGACATTACCGAGCATTCCATGTAGTTCTCGTGTAGTTCGTGTTGTAACCAATACGACATTACTCGAAACGTTATATTGCACCTGGAGTTCTCGTCTTACTCGTGTTGTAACAAATTCGGCATTATCCAGAACACAGTAGGCCTACTGCACCTGGCTCATTCCTATCATTCACGTTGTAACGCAGTATCAGAAAACTGCCAGACTTTATTAAATCTCCAAAGCGGCAGATAACCGTGGCTTGCTGTCCTTCTCTCACAACAGACGGTGAGCACGTTGCTGAAATGTCTGAAATAAGATCACAAAAGTGAATGAAAGAATCGGTACTGAAATATTATGCAAGTACACAAGTACGAGATCGTAGCCAAAAAGGACCCAACAATATACGATGCGTTTACAGTTCAAACTCCCTATGTACAGAACAATTTTCAAGTAAGCAAACATCTAAAAAAAAATCAGCGTAAAGGCTATAACTGGCCTAAATCAACTGGTGACAGAAGGAAAAATGTGAACAAAAGCTTGTTTGTAGTTTCGCAAAAAATGTCAAAGTGAAACCAAGTCAACTGCTTGTTATTTTGAACTCACCCGTGAAGTTGATCTCTTTGTTCAAAGCTAAAACATCGTTTCCTTTTAAGGCAGGAAATGTTCTCTCTGTTGACGTCTCTGAGTGAAAGAAGACAGAAGGTTTTTTTTCAGACGAAATGTTAGCAGATGGGATGCAAATGCAATGTGTTATGGAGATTCTCTGTCAATGTTATATCAGGGTAAGCTGCTATTTATACGTTTGAGATGTCCTAATGTACTGGATTACAAGTGGCTGGCTCCATGGATTTCCTTTCTTGGCTTTTTTCCACAAAGAATTCCGACTTACTATATTCAACTGACACCTAGCATATTCCGGAGTGATCATATCTGGTCCATTAAAAATAGGCAGTGACCATACGACAGGTTGAGTGCCCTCGTTAGCATTGTAGCTTTTAAAAAAGAATAAGCTAGCACTTTGTATAAAAAGCCATTTATAAATCACAAAAGTAACCTCAACTGTATTCAATCTGCTTAGAGAAATAAAAAAAAATTATCCTTGTAAATCCTCCTCAACCAGGCAAATTATACAAAAATATGAACTCATTTGTAAACCATCGCATCATTAACAAGGCCTTTTGTGGCTTTAATATAGCACAAAGCTTCGTTTTCTCTGCATAGTAAACCGCAGTAAACTCTTATCACGAGCTTACATCACTATAGTAATAACATGTAAAGACAGTTACTCTGTTTTAAGACCAGTTCACAGGTCTTGATGTCAGCATCATCGTATCCGACAGGCCTGCAGGAATACCTCCCAGCGTGACTGTTATTAACACGCGGTATCCGGAACGTGAAGATTCTACTGCAGGCGTCCCTTGACCCGTCATAGATAAAGCCGGCTTGTAGATTAACTGCGTATTTGCTCTCAGCCCACGTCCCAAGCATCACTCGAACTGAATATATAAATGAGAAACATTACATAGGAAAACAAAGGAAACCAGCCCAAGTTAAAGGAGACGCAGACAGAATTGACGTTTGGGGATCTACCCTTTAATCATCACACAAAATACACATAGATAAGCAAGCAGAAAGTTACACGTATATATACACATATCTTAATTGTCTTTTTCTTTAAAAAATTGTTTGATTGCTTGTTTTAAAGCGCGAATTGCCTATCTCTTCATTTAATATTAGTATTATACAGACGCATTAAATGGGAAAACAAAAGGAGTTAGTGTAATATGAGGTTATTATGTATAAAACTATTTCTATGTGCTCTTTTCTTTTGCACGAGAAAATCTCAAATTTTCGTCAAATCCATTAGACAATACGGGATTCACCAGTAGTTGGTGTATAAACGTGTATGCGTGTGTGCACGGCCAGGTATGTGTGCGAACGGGCTCACGTATGTGTAAGAGAGATTGAAAAGAAACATGAAGGAAGTATAAAGACAAACTGTACTTTGTGTACCTGGGCTGCTGAAATTTCTGAGGTGAAACACCTCGAAATCAGACCGATTGTGCATGACGTCCTCGGGTAGGTAGCAAGTAATGTATGCCGTGGCCAGTATCTCTACGGGTGGAATGTCGCACACTGGTCTGTCCCCTGGAGGTATATCACAAAAGGGTTTCCCCAACTGCACATGTTTTGGTTTTATAGCGAAAGTTGACGTTGCTGTACAGCAACAGTTGAAATTTTTCCAAAAGTTATTAGCAGATAAATAAGGTGTACAAGAGCCCCACTTAGTTTAGTTATGAAAAACGTGCTTGCGCACACCAACACGCACGCAGGAGCTCGTACACGCACACAAAGACAAAGTAAATACGCACGCACGCATGCTCAGGCACACATACGCGCACGCGCAATTGTACACCTATTGAAAAACGTAAAGAAACGAGCACACTAACATGTCCGAAAAGAAAAAACTACAAGGATGTCCACAAGCATTAATTAAATTACTTACCTTTATCCCAATGCCAATTTAGTTAGCGCGAGCAATGTTTTTCAGTTATCTTGAGGATAGATGATTTGCAATAATGAACGCAGCCTTATGATAGATAGCCTTACACACCACGGCGGGTGTGACTTGTTGTTGAAATACGTAATTTCTCATGGCTGAATCGTTATAGTCATTGTTATTAACCATTATTTCTACTACAATTTCACCACCACCACCACCACAAGTGCAAGATTAGCCATCACACCCCCAATAAGCTTGCTAGCATCAGATGAGGTATATAAAGCACACACACACACACACATCGTTTACACATCTATAAAGAGGCGTAAAACGCAAAAGTTATTAAAGACAGAAACTCACTTTGCCCTAGTGCCAAAGACGCAAGACGGAGAAATATCCAGACGTGCTGCTGACCCATAACTGCCTAAGCACTTCGAGAATGATAAGATTTGTGCACAGTGGGCAGTGTCACGCCACTGGTACAAGAGCTGACGGGACCCGGAAAAATAATTTCTTGCTAGTTTGATGAATGGTTTCATTTTCCTCTTTTTACTGTTATTGGACGTTTATGACATTAGGTAGCTTATATTTAGTACGTCAATCAATCAGATATAGCTACATGGATCCTGATTAAGAAGATGAAAAAAACCCCAACTTTGTCACTCTATTTACAGTTAAAACATTCACCATGCGTTTGTCTGCCTGTCTGTTCATCGATTGTCTCATACATCCGTCCTTCCGTTCGTCTAAAGACAGATTTAACATTTTAACCAGAGATAAATTGTATGGTTTACTCTTCTTTTAAACATGCTGGCTTATTGCCAGAAGTTCATAAATTATTACGATAAAGTTGTATTCTTCTGTGCCACAATACAACAACGGGCCTTTAAAAATACAGAACTTCTTAGATAAAAGCTTTTTTCCGCAAAAGCTGTACTAAGATTTCCCCTAAGTCACCAGCATCAGGACCACTTATTTCATCCTTAGCATCTAGACAGACATTGGCAAATCCACGCAAGAACAAATTCAAACACAAATTTCTAAAAATCTTTAGTCACCATTTTCGTGTACACGTACCTTCGAAATTTTTAATTCACAACATTCTTCCCTGTCTAGTTTCCGTATGTGATCAGGATCGAAAGTAGACTACAACCTGTGACAGTCGAAAATCTTCTCTAACAACTTCCTTAGGGCGTGTATGCTTCTGAGCAAGGGTAATATTTAATATATCGATCGCAAGCTACTCTGATTCAGACAACGATAACAATGATGGTTTTGAAAACAGCACAAAAGCTTAAAAAAGAACCCCAAGAAACTCAAACAGCTCGAGCGAAGAATACGCTGTAGTTCTATAAGCAACAGGAATTTGAAATAAACACACACGGTTGAATGCCAGATTATTTTGTAGTAGCCGTTCGACTGCTCTCCGCACAGCAGGAGAAGTTTAAAATATTTAGGTTGTAGGTAAGCCTGCAATCCGTCCTCCCTCTAGGGAGGGGTAACAGATAACGGATGCCAGAGGACATACTTATTGTTAAAATTAGGACAGGAATACACGTAGTAGAGTTCACTAAAGCGAGGATAAAAAGGGAAAGACAAAGTATGACAGAACCCTAAAAACACATCCGTATGTACACGCAGTCATAAATATACACATAGATATGCAATATGCATGCAAACACATATGCAAGTGCTCTCACAGATCGCGCATAGATAGTTGTGAGGGTGCGTTTGTCTCTATCAAAGGGAGAAGAACGGCAGATAAGACATGGGGCGGAGGTCATGACGCACCGTATCATCCACTGCTTACATGCGAGGATAAGTCCGACGTTAGCAAACGCTTGACGTTGCAACGATCGTGCCTGAAGCGACGGTCACGACACACAGGATTACCGAGGTGTACAAAGGTCAGTCGTAAGAGGGGGAACTCCCTCGAAACCATTGGATTACCCGAGAGCTTCTGTTGCACGGTTCAAGCATAGGTGACAACAGAAGCCATATATCTCTCACTCTCTCGCAGCCTTTACCCAAATTTTAAAAACGATTCGTTCGGACAGACGCAGGTGGCCATAAAGAAGACAGGCAAAATATTGTTTCTGTACTACTATCAGGGTAACTTTGATCCACAGACGTTTTTATTACTACTATGTTTTGTCTACACAACCCCCTGAAAAATGTTATTAAATAATACACATTCCTTTGGAGTTGTACCACACTATTTTCCAAGGAGCAAGAATTTATAACCTCCATTGTTTTAGTCTGGAGATAGATATTTTCGAGGTTGTGATCTCCCTTGAATGACAAATGATGACGGTGTGGTTTTATTTCTCGTTTGATTTTGATTCTTGTATGCTAAACACCTTTAATACAAGTTCTGTTAAAGCCCTCAGGTTTGTGCAAAATTTGCCTTAAAATGTGTTACCATTCTTACAGTTTATAATCATCCTTAGAACGAAACTGCATTCGTCAAAACGCTTCTACATTTTGTCACCGAGTCTCATTCTTTGTCTGAGCAGGTTACATAAGAGTTGGTCTGAAGGCTTCAAGTCTTAGGTGATCTTGATTGCTCAGACAGGTTACTTATTCACTTGTTCATGTTTAAATTATACCCTGTAGAAGTGTGTACAAGCCATTTTGCTAAGCTGCATTTTTATGCAGCAGAAGGATAATTAAAAAGGTACTGCGACCGTCAGATTTTTTTTAGTTAAGCATCTTTAAAACTTACTGGATTGGCAAACCACATGAAAAAACTCGAACCTGTTTTAGAGGTATTTTACTATGAACATGGACATTTTCACCTGCCTCCCTATTTCACTGAACGATCTAAATCTTAGACTTCTTTCTGACTGATAAGTGAAACAATGCAGTAGTGACACATTTGGTATTAGATCGTTCTCAGCTGATTCTGAGTCGTTCAAATTGTGTTTTTACTGTCTTTTAGGCACTTCAGGTCCTATTTGTTTTATGTATTATATAGTCTTGAACTGCCTAATAAAACTACTTGTAATAATCACACTTAAAACTCAGCTTTGAATCGGCACTAATGTCATCAAGTATACCTGTATTGTGCTCAGATATGGACATCCATAAAGTATATTAGCTAAAACATAATTTTCATGTTTATGTATAATATAATTTCTGATTTGAACTGAATCTGGATGTGGCAGGTGTTACATAGACTCTCCCACCAAATTTAACTAAACACATGTATATATATATACAAATCTCGCAAATGTACATGCATTTGACTGTTTTGATGTAGCAGCTAGGTGGTAAAAAATAATGAACGCATTGATATTGTATTCACTTTTTGGCATCGATAAACGAAATTTTGTCGTTGGTCGCAGTACCGCTTTACATGTATTCGAAAACACGCGGCAGAGAAAAAAAAATAGTTTTGTCACTAGGAGAATTTTTATTGATCACATGAAGCACAAATGCTTACAGCTTATAACGTAAGGGGGAACGAATCCCCAATGCGTTGGCTGAGTTAGATGAGAACTTTGCGAATTTAGATTTTCCGATTTAAATCATGAACTGTGTATCTGATAAAAGGCACATGGTCGGATTCTTAGTTTGATAAATGGGTGTTATACTGTAGGATCTTGCAATTTCTTTATCAGGACTACAGACGTAAGTCCTAAAAATGATCCCAATCTGTGCATTTCCATTTCCATACGAGGTATCAGTTTTAGCCATTTATAACTAATAAACAACAAATGAGGACCGAGCGCTTAAATTATCAAATTATAACTCCAATGGGAAGTACTTGAAACGCTCAACATAACCGTATGTAGACGCATGTGACCAAGGGAGCTTACCGTACCCAAACACGTAGCAAAGAGAGGGCCGAAAGAAAGGAACTTGGCAGATCCTCAAAAAAAGATCTGCCATCCCTTTCTTTATAACGGCGCTAGTCTTCACACAGCTAGCCCTCTGTACACAACGTGTGCATACAGAAAATCCCTATTTAATGTCGTCAGCTCGCTTACTAAGCGAGTGCTGACAACTAGGATCCAAGACAAACGCAACATAGGACAATTACATGAAATCCTCAAGGTGCATATTTGCATTTCTGTGTTATTGTCATGAACACGTCCAAGCCTGAGTACCTCCTTCCTAGTTAAAAAAAAAAAGGTGGGTGTATATTTAGAGTCGTAACACCCTAACAAGGAAGTAAAACGTGTACAGCCCAGACAGCTTTTCTGGCCTGTCTTACACTCGTGGCTCATAATGATCAAGATCCATCAACCCGCACTTTTTTAACTTGTGGCAGTCTGTTTTTAAAAGAAATTTAACAGGACAATATCTTGCTAGGACAAACACGAGCGTATGTAAGTCATCATTTATTTCTGACATAGTAACTATCTGAGCAGTTATTTGTGTTAAAAACGTAACTTTTGCCGGAACCCATCATATATCGGTGAACAGTATGTGTGTGCTTGAAGGAAAGAAGGGTGGAAAGGAAAGGAGATGTCGAGACTGGATTTAGTATGTCGATCATGAGTAGATGTTTCATGGTTCGGGCTTCTGAAAGACATGGGAAATTACCCACTAAATTTTAAATAAGATCAACTGTATATAGGACTAAGCAGTATCTTTAATCTGTTGTTGCCGTCGTCAGTGGCCTTGTTGATGCCTTTTTAATAACGCTTTACTGGCGTCAGTCGCAGTTTCCTTTCACTGTGTATACTGCGCCATTTTTCTGTATACTCAATTAGTCCGCGTGTTATTAATGGAGAGTCTGGACCTAATAATATCCAATCTAACTAGTTACGCTACGTAAGGGTGGATCCTTCTTTCCGAACAGCTATACTCAAGATAATGGAAAAATAGCATTTTGTTTATTAGATTGTTACTGCGATAAAGATAAGAAATTCATTACGATTTTGGGGACATTTTATTATAAGGACTCACACCGTACTTTCTTTCCCAAGATATTGGCAATAACGGATTGTTACTAAATATATTTAATCATATGTTTTGTAGCTTGAGGGACTTTGTTTTGTGTTCGTTTCTATGTTTTAGAATGTGACAAAGTAATGGGTACTAAACAGCTGGACGTCACAGGCGTCATTAAGGGAGCTCTTTGTTTGTATGTCTCCTTAACTGCCGTGCTAGCACAAGGTGAGTCTCCTTTCATCCAGGTCTCTTTATACAGACATGAACTGCAGCTGTTACATCCCTTATGATTTGTGACAGATGCTCATGATCATTCTTGTACTTTCGTTCGCTTGTTTCTTTATGCCTTTCAATAGCTGTGCGTGCGTGCGTGAGTGTGAGTGAGGGACCCTGCAAGAGTTTGTGGGCCACTTGTGGACCAACGTGGGCTGGAAAATAGTGCTTCTGTAGGCAGTCTCACATGGGCCTTGGCTGGAGACTGCTAATGGGTTCCACCTGGAATCCACTTGGGATTTTAAATTAATGTGTAGCCCAGTATAGGGCCCCGATAATCTTGCCCAACAGGTGCCTTTTTCATTGCCCACCTGGTTACCATCACCTCGTGGGCTTGCCCAGCAAGTGCCTTATGATAGCCCGCGACTGCTCACCCATATAAAACTACCTCATGAGAGTGTGTGTGAGAGAGATGTACACAGCACTAATCTTGTCAATGTTAATTATCTACTAATAATAATGAAAAGTGTTGAAAAGATTTTAAGTTTTGCCGAACTGGCACGTCAACTTTCACTATAAAACCAAAACATGTGCAGTTGGGGAAACCCTTTTGTGATATACCTCCAGGGGACAGACCAGCGTGCGACATCCCACCCGTAGAGATACTGGACACGGCATACATTACTTGCTACCTACCCGAGGAAGTCATACACAATCGGTCTGATTTTGAGGTGTTTCACCTAAGAAATGTCAGCAGCCCAGGAACGCCATGTACAGTTTGTCTTTGTACTTCCTTTCTTTTCAATCTCTCTTACACCTACGTGAGCCCGTTCGCACACATACCTGGCCGTGCACACACGCATACACGTTTATACACCAACTACTGGTGAATCCCGTGTTGTCTAATGGATTTGACGAAAATTTGAGATTTTCTCTGTGCAAAAGAAAAGAGAACATAGATGTAGTTTTATACACTAATTAACCTCACATTACACTAACTCCTTTGTTTTCCTATTTAATGCGTCTGTATAATAATGCTAATATTAAATGAGACATATAGCGCGGTATCATGACAGATATTGGGAATTCGCGCTTTAAAACAAGCAATAAAACAATTACTGGTGAATCATGTATTGTCTAACGGATTTAAAAAAGGTAGTGTGAAAGGAAAAGAGTAGTTTTATCTATATTAATTAAGCTCACATCACATTATCACGCTGGTTTTCCCAATTAATGTTTGTCGTGTATATATTCAGTTCGAGTGCTGAAAGCGACGTGGTGTGAAAGCAAATACGCAGTTAATCTACAAGCCGGCTTTATCTATGACGGGTCAAGGGACGCCTGCAGTAGAATCTTCACGTTCCGGATACCGCGTGTTAATAACAGTCACGCTGGGAGGTATTCCTGCAGGCCTGTCGGATACGATGATGCTGACATCAAGACCTGTGAACTGGTCTTAAAACAGAGTAACTGTCTTTAATATTTTTTGTGTGATATAAATTCTCAGTACAATTTACTATGTGGACAAGAAGCTTAGTGCTTTCTTTGTTAATGATGTAATGGATTGCAGAAAAGTTTAAAATTGTTTTTAAATAGTGAGCCTTTGGAAGCAGTTTAGAGGTAGAATGTAATGTTTTGTTTCTTCAAGGAGCTTGAATCCATTTAAGTTTACCTTTCCTGATTTATAAATGATTGTTTAGTATAAATATGTAGTGCCAGCATACTCATTTTACAAATTTGAAATCCTTACAAGGATATTCAATCTATCGTGTTTTCATTCTGTGTTTTCAGGTGAATCAGAAGTATCTGAGGGTAATGGTGATCTTCTTTCGATACGTTTTCACATGTTTCAGTTTTCCCGTGAATTAATTATATTAAAGGAATTGTAGACTCGTGGAATAAATAAAAGAGCTGCTAAAATAACAATACTTAGTAACGAACATCACAGAACTTGTAGTATTTCGTAAATATCTCAAAGACAACAGCTTGAGATAATTTATAAAACAAAATTAGACTATAATGTGCAATTTAGCTCTAATTTCTGACTTACACATCACCGTAAACTAAACAAACAGCTCGAAAAAAATTTAAACCAGTGAAAAATCGACAAAAACAATCTAGTTTACCACTAATTGGTGTTTTATGATTCACAGTCAAACTGCTCATTGAACCTGGAATCATTGTATATTAAAGTATGGTATTTAAAATCTACCAACTTTTGTGCATATATATATATATTCATACATAAACTTGATATTTGGTAGGCCTACTTTTCATTAGAGATTCGATTTGTTTTAAACTGACTGATTTGTAGCTTAGAACGAATCAACAATTCCATGCCGACACCTTTCCAGGTATCGCTACCGAAACTTGTACATATGATCATATGTATATCATCAACATCTGGTTCCTGTGTATGAACATAGTTTTTACAACTGTTTTGGCTATCGTGGGTGCAAAGTATTCTCAAAAGTGAGTATTACAAACAAATGGAAGCAGTGATATTCCCCTACAATATTTTCTACGTATAATACTGTATATACATCATATCTTAACGCGTGGCTATAGTATTTTTTTAAATAAAAATTTCTCTTGTTCAAAATGTATGCATCATGATTGTTATCTGGGAAAAGCGTATGCTGAAGAACCTCCTAAAATGCATGCAATATCCTTTAGGAACTTAGATGACTTTTGGGAATAGAGACATGATAAAAAGTTGTAGAAAGCTGCCAAAGTTGAAAGTATTAAACAGTCTGTTCTATATGCTCTTTCGTGGATATAATCCACTTAGTAGGAACAGTTTGATGCTGATTTAAACTGCTTTTTCCCCCTTGTAGCTTTCTGAAGAGATCACTCCCATATAGATAGGATATAAAAAATGTTATTAATTTCTCAGAGTTTGTGTATGCCAGTGTTTTAAAATGATATATACCTTTGACTTGAAATTAATGTTTTTTTTAAAGACTAATAAGTTTCCGAAAAAAGTTGAAGAAACATTTTCGCCCTGACAACAAAGCAGAAGATGGAACTCCCGACGGCGAAAAAATACCTATGGCTTATGCAACACAAGATGTTTCAAAAAGTAAGTGCTTGATTTTGTCGTTATTTTGAATTTACAAAAAAAGAACATCTTGAATGTGATTTATCTGTTCTTCTACACTTTAAAAGTAAAGGGTTTCAAGATGCAGAATTATTGCGTAGAAAAGTTTTAATAAGATGTGATTAATGAAATAATTTTTTTTAAACAACGACATCTGTCGAGAAAGAAGAGTAACGAAGCCATTTTTGGTATATTGATAATTTCAGACGGCTACATCAGTAATTGTAGTGTTTTAAAGGTTTATTAAAAGAGGAGTATCGAGTACACGTACTTATTCTTCACAGCACCTTTATCGGAACTTTCACCTGATAGCCTGTCACCTGTTAGCCTCCTGTCTCTCTGGTCTCCGCTCCGTTGTTTTCTGTCAATCATAGAGTTGGATGTACGTATTTATTTCATCTGTCAAACATGTCACAACTGATTAGTGTACCCTCCTTATCAGGGAAGAACGTCTGAGTAAAAAAAAAATCGCCTCAACCTGGCGGACGATGTTTCAGCTTAATCCAAACTTCGAACCCGGCCCCCAACACACAATTTTCAAAAGAAGAAAGATGCAGCCTGATGTTGCTTTTTGGGGGAAACATGTCTATAACATTTAAAGCTCAAAATACCTCTATATCATTCTGTTATTGAGTACATCCAATAAAATTGTTCTCTTAAGGATGTCTTGATCTGGAACCCTTCATTTTCAAGCGATGCCCTGTGCCCAGACGTAAATTTTCCTTCAGACCAAACTCTGTTCCAGGTTGACCGAATGACGTCATCACTCGCTGAGTTAACGCCCTTGCAGAGCAAAAACGTGCGCTCTACACAATCGACCCACATATCATTCATCTCCAGCTTCACTTCAACTTCAACTTGCCTTCATTTAGAATAGGATTTCACGAATCTGACTTGATTCGGGAAAAAGAGGTTTTCATCACTGAACAACAGAGCTGGTTTTAAATAAGGGTGGTCCATTAACTTAAGAATTCTGATTTTGGAAAAGATGCGACAGATCACTTCTGACCATTGTGGTAATGTGGCAGGCGCCGCTGGCACGGCCTTAACCTCTCCCTTCCCTGGTCAATGCTGGTGAAGATTTGCGCGTTTTCCTTTGTCGCCTTGGTTCTCATATTTGTGAGCTATTACTGTTTCACGACCTTTTACGATCGTTAGCAACTTGAGTATTAATTATGTGGTCTTATGGCTATGTGTTAAAAATGTGGGTTCATTATACAATCTGACAGTCTTCACAAAATAGTTTCAATTTCAGAGAGTAAAGAGAAGTTCTGATGTCTCCCCTGCCCCCATAATTCAGTGTAAATACAGCTGTAATGACAGCTGAAATAAAAAGATACGATTTACTTCTTTTAAAAATTGTGTTACATGGTATCTCTGACTTAGTGAGATATTTTCCATGAATAGATACAGTCAGATTACAGTTATTAGCAGCGAATATGAAAATTAGTACCAACATATGTTAAATATATGTTCAAAAGCCAATAAGCAGCTCATTAGGAATATTTAAGGTATGTGTTGTTTAAAAACGGACTTGGAATTTATTAGCTTGTCAGTGTGTTCTACTAATACATAAGATATTTTTTGGATGAAATTCATTTAGCTTAATAAAGGAGTTAAAAAATATTCCCCGGTTTCTTCCATGCTTTGTGGAATTCTGTTCACTGGCATTTACTAATTGCAAATGTTCCAACACCTTGTAGCTAGCACATAGAACACAATAACCGTTATAACATGTCCACAAAAATCTATAATAATGCAATCATCTCTATGGTATTTATTTGACTTATACGGAAAATAAGAAAAGTGTCAGAAAAGCAAAATGAGAAAGTAAGGGAAGTTTAAAAACAATCTGCCTAAAAATTAATGCAGATTTACAACATGCTCTGTATTACCAACATTCCAGCATTCTTGATAATGTCCTCCACTTTCCTTTTGCTGTCTTTTTCCCTCTTTCACACATGCACACTGAGAGAGAGAGAGAGAGAGAGAGAGAGAGAGAGAGAGAGAGAGACAGACAGACAGACAGACAGACAGACAGACAGACAGACAGACAGACAG
>SMGT01003200.1:20672-31818 GCA_004794575.1 Lanistes nyassanus
AGAGAGAGAGAGAGAGAGAGAGAGAGAGAGAGAGAGAGAGAGACAGACAGACAGACAGACAGACAGACAGACAGACAGACAGACAGACAGACAGACAGACAGACAGACAGACAGACAGACAGACAGACAGACAGTAGTCACAAATAGGAGATATCACAATGACATCAGTAGCAAACTTTATACTTATGATTTAAATAAATGCATGAATCTGACTGGATTAAATGCCTTTCACTGGAGTTGCGCGGGTGCAGATGCCACCAGTGTCTTAACTATTTCATTCATGCGTTCATGCACCTCACGCTCCCCTCCAGCCACTCGCTTTATCCATACAATAAAGATTCATTGTTTCTGTTTCAAAATCGTTGAAATTTATTTATGAATATACACGAATTGAAAACCTTTTCATTTCACATACACTTTTACACTATTTAGTATTCAAAATATACATAAAATTCAGATGAGGCATCGTTCTTAGTGCTTGATGTACTCACAAGAAGCTTACAACGTCTCCGCTATCTGTCTTGTGAAAACGCCCGCACTAAACAGTAACGAACGTTTTTTTTTTTTTGAAGCAAAAATCTTTGTATTAAAGGTACAGCGCTTAACCCCAACTGCATGTAACTTGCGTTCGTGTGTTAGATAATTGCAATAGTTTCTCTGCCCAAGCGAGACATACGTACTTTACATTGATGAAAAAGTAAAGAGCATTTTGTTCCTACCTAGGAGGATAGAAAAACAAGGCTAGTAAAGCAAAAGTAATGAGTGCTAAGGTGCCAGACATTTTGTCTATGACCATGTCATACCGTACACACGAAATGACTGGTATCCAGGTGCAAATTGATGTAAGCTTTTGATTAAGGTTTTTTATCCCTGCTTCTGAGCATGAAAAAAAAACAAGTACGAAAACCATCGTCGTCTGACTTAAAAAAAACGACTTTTGTCTGTTGTTCTCGGAGGCTACCCAGGCGAAAAAATGGTAGTTTAAGCATCAGCAATAAAATTATGTAAACGAAATTCGGCTTGAGAATAATGATAAAAAGATTTAAATAATGTATGGTAGTACTGAGTTAGTATTTGTTGATGAGCAGTTTAAAGGCATGCAGTCAGAAGCAGTGCTAACAAGAATCCTGTTATGTGAAGCATTTGGTATAATGCCAACTCATGTAGTTCCGGCTTCTTTGTTAGACTGACAGTGTAGTCCTACATGCAGTACTCTGTTCATACAGAGCAGGCGGGAAACTTGCGCTTTAAATGGCTTCTGTTTGCGGCAAACGATATCTGAAACAATAGGAGTTTCCATCACTGAGTTACAATCTTAAGGAAGTGATATACATCAAATTAATCAAAAATTACTCAACTGAGGATTTGTTACGAAAACGCTAAGTGGCATGATACACACTATTACCCAGATACTCTCAAACAATTATATTTAGCAATAGGTTTACCGGAACAACTTCAAAACAATAAATAGTTATTCAAGCCATTGAGAACGAGGAATAAAAAGTTTCCCAATGTTCTTGCAAACTTCTGAAACAACTTAAGCATTGCAGGTAAGAAAAGGTATTTTATATATTAATATATACCGCTTTCTGTGTTCATTAGGTTCATTAGGGATCTGTTTTAGCATTGTGTAAAACATTACTCACAAGGAAAAAGCTGCGGTGAGAACTACCAGCACTGCCATTAGAACAACGAGTGCAATGAACCTCCTGTCAGACAACAGTGAATGTGGAATGTCTGTTGATAAATCTGGAATAAATGCAGATTACGTAACTTTAATTCCGACTTCGCTCCCCAAAAGTGAAATTCAAAGAACACAGCTGAGATTAATTATTATAATTGTTATAATGACATAATGACGGTAGAATTCTGCTGTTTTCGAACCTTTACACATCATGGTGAGCCTACAGCTGCTTTGACAGGCTTTTGATATGTGCAGGCATTCGGCCTCAACATAATACAGGATAAAATTAGAACCTATTCAACCATATGCGTTCCTAGGTGCGTCGCTTCACCTCAAGTATACAGTTGCTGTGAATTCTATCCATTATCCATGCAATGTTAGAGGCAGTCAATAGCACGGTGTATTTTTGTCATTGACGCAGAGGTCTCGCATGGAGGGTTGTTGTAATCTGACCTAAGCACAGTTTTTTTTCTTGAGAACTGGTTCCTGTTTACTGTCAATGGATCTCTTTGGATACTTCATTCCCTTTACAAGCATCATTCATACCTCTCTTCCTTCGCAACCCGCTAGGAGACAAATCGAGGTGATGACGATGTGAAACAAAGCAACACTTACAAGCAAGTGGCCAAATACCTGACGAAAGTTTATGAAGGATAGGCACTTTACGAGTGCGGAACACACACAAGTTCGATTTCTCGTAAAATAGGTCAGGCTAGAGAACACACTTGTTTATCGTTCTCGGTGATAGAATAGTAAAAGCCCTTAGCAGAGGTGAAGACGACCACAGTGCAAACTGATTTCGATTTTCTTGGTTCATAGAAGTATCGTACGGCCACAAGTGAGAAACTCCGTTCACCCTCTTTATTACCCCACTCTCTCTCTCATACAGAAGGAATTTAATGTAACGGCAATTAGTGGTCCTCTAGGCTTGATATTTGTGCAGAGCAATGAACAGAGCAGAAGCGAACGCCATAAAGTAACAAATGTGTGTGTGTGTGAAGTGTGTGCGTGAGAGAGAAAAAAAAGAGAGAAACAGATAGAGAGAGGAAGGTAGCCAGGCAGGCAGGCAGGCAGGCATGGTGTGATTATATACGATCTGTATTTTTGTTTGTTAAAACTTTTTTTAAACTAGCAGTAACGGTTAGAACCAGGGTTGAAAAAGGGAAAACCAGGTGGTATTATTATATTCTTGGTGGAAGATAGTACCTTTCGTTTTAATGTTCGACGGATGACTGGACTCAGGAAACTTCCGCGATTGGTCTGGAGGTTCTAATATGGACCCGTTGGGAAGTGAAACTGGTGAAAAAATGTATACACACATACATACGTGCAAACTATCGCGCTTAATCATAAACATGAAGCGCGCGCACACACTTTATACGTGACAACAATGTGAAGCTTGCTCATAAGTTTATGAAGACTATAGATAGACTTTTATGCACACGTCTATACATCTTGACTACAGAACTTAAGGTATGAAACCGTAAAGGTTAACTTCTAAATAAGATTACATGAATCAAAATGCTAAACATCCTCACTGTCAATTTTAAAAAAATCTCTATTTTGAGAGCAACTTCGCTTTACCTTGAACAGAGCAAGGTCTTTCATAAGATGTTTCGTTATTATAAACAAGAACGCAAGAGCATGTTGATGGCTGCGGTTCCAGGTAAGAATTCCTTCTTACGGTCACTGTGTCAGACAATTTCCAGTCATAGCTGTAGCCTTCGGCGACAAAGCAGAATAGAATTTGTGTCTTCCAAAAGCATTTTAGCGCCGTTTCTTCTCCAGCTAGAACCAAATTAAATGTCATCTCAAAATGTGTTATAACTAATAAACAACAAATGAGGACCGAGCGCTTAAATTATCAAATTATCACTCCAACAGGAAGTACTTGAAACGCTCAACATAACCGTATGCAGACGCATGCGACCAAGGGAGCTTACGGTACCCAAACACGTAGTAAAGAGAGGGTAGAAAGAAAGGGACCTGGCAGATCCTCAAAAAGATATTGAGGATTCCACGTAATTGTCCTATGTTGTGTTTGTCTTGGATCCTAGTTGTCAGCACTCGCTTAGTGAGCGGGCTGACTACATTTAATAGGGATTCTCTGTATGCACATGTTGTGTACCGAGGGTTAGCTGTGTGAAGACTAGCGTCGTTATAAAGAAAGGGATGGCTGAGGTTTTTTTTTGTTTAGGATGTGCACGGTTCCTTTCTTTCGACCCTCTTTTTGCTACGTATTTGGGTACTGTAAGCATGCGTCTGCATCCGGTTACTTTGAGCGTTTCAAGTACTTCCTGTTGGATTGAAAATGTGTTATCTCAAAATCTGTATTAGGAATACGCAGTATAAAATGAGAAAATGTAAGAATGGACGCATCTACACGAATCATTTGATATCTGTTTTCATCGCAATACACACAGAGGAAGAGAGAGAGAGAGGGAGCGAGAGATAGCTCATGATAATTTGTGAAAGAGAGAGAAAAGATGGTGGAAGCGCAACCAGATCAGAGCGGTAGATGGTGAAAAAAAAGTGAATAGAAAATTCAGAATATAGAACTTTAAAGATCACCACAATATTGATGATAAAAGTACTATTACCGAAATACCTGAAAGACCAGCGGCAATCTTAAACCCTCGTATTTTGCCAGTGTCTTCCAAGAAAGTGCATGTCAGTGAAACATTCTGAAACGGATCTGAAATTAAAATTACATTCATTATTGTGTACACGATAAACCTAGTACT
Source organism: Lanistes nyassanus (assembly GCA_004794575.1). Lineage (NCBI taxonomy): Eukaryota > Metazoa > Mollusca > Gastropoda > Architaenioglossa > Ampullariidae > Lanistes > Lanistes nyassanus. The sequence continues at coordinate 25,101 of SMGT01003200.1, forward strand.
TCAGTTATTGTGACAACGACAACTGATGTGTTTCTCCATGCTATATTCAAAATGACCTCATCACTTTCGCAATGTCGATCCTAGAGGTCAAAATACAACTTGGGTTTCCTCCTCCTCTTCCTCCACCACCACCACCACCACCACCACCACCACCACCACCACCACCACCACCACCACCACCACCACCACCACCACCACCACCGTAATCATGTATCATGTACGAAGAGAAAATACAATATATTGTTTCATCAGGATCATGTTTAGATAACAGCATTTCATCAGATTGATGTTTGACAGGGACTTTTCATCAAGGCCGTTTTTTGTGGTATGCTCTGTCTTTGCGTCTAGGAGTATGTTTGTGTTTGGAATATTTTGGAATATAATAACTCTTACAACATAAATACGTGCCAAGAAGGGGGTAAACAAATGTATGATCGCTGCCCGATTCTTGTGCTAATTTCCAAACTTTCCGGCTCAAGCGCCCATCCCCTTACTTGGCACATACACAACCAAATGAATGAATGCAGCGATAAAAATACTACACTATTTATTCGACAGTTACGACAAATAATGCTCTACTGTACAACTACTAATATAAATCATAGAAAAGACATTCTCACTCTCATGCACTCATCACAGCGACATGTCACACGTATCTACACACATACAGTATTTATGAACGATAGATACATTCACAATATTGACACTCTCCGTCGGCGATACTTGCTTGCATCACCCGATTCTTTACAGAAGGAGCTGTTCGTCCTCAGCACAACGGTGGCAAGTCCAACAGTCTCTCAAGACCGACGTCACACATGCGTCTTTACCGTGCCAAACGACATTTCGATGGTCACGCTAGCTAACAAATCTCTGACTGTAACTCCTACACCTTAACAGGTCCCGACAGGACGAACAGACCAAACTCTGCCTACGGGAATGAGTGGCAGTTAGGTGTGCACGTAGGTATAATACTGGCTCGATTTTCTACACAGTCCGCTCACAGATAATTCCTCACAAATACGTTAAAGTCACGAGCGTGCCTGCTAACTCTCTATGCGCGGGGTAGGAGTAGAGGGGAGGTTTGGGGGCTGGATTACTTTGTCGAAACTCTATTTACCGGAGTCATACATCGTGCAAGTCTGGTGGCTCTTTCAGTGCCTAGCTTAGTAATGGACCCCCCCCCCTCCCCACATAGTGCGAAATCACTGCGAAAAGCACAGTCCCACTAAATCAACCAACCAAACGCATTTACTACCAAAACCAGCAGTTATTCTTCGTATTCTACACTACTGACACCTCCGAAGCAGTTATCCACGTTTCAGGATTGTATCTCACGAGTGTTCGCATATGCATCTTCGGTCACAAGAGCGGCTGTAAGGCCTGTTGTATTTTACGCGCAGGTTTACAAATGGATAGTCGGTAAAACGCCATACAACCCTACGCAGGGATTGGATTGCACGGGGGTGTTTATCTATTGTTCATTCATTAAGATTGACCTAAAAAACACGCACACGCACGCACGCACACGCACGGCGTACAACCGCTCTTATGATCAGAAGTGCATATATAAATGTTCATGTAATCCAACCCAAGATATAAGGCCAAAGTTCAGTAAATGGACACTGGCTAAGTGAGACAGCATGTTATATTGTTTCACAATCAAATGTCATACAGTATTCACTTTCTTGTTTTTCACAGGAAATATCTAATTCTGGTAGAAAACATACCGTTTGCAATACGACAAGGGAAAACAGTTAAAATCAGAAAAAGGACTAGCTGTATGTTGCAGGTCCGAAGATCTGGAAACTTCATTCTTTTGTTTCTGAAAAGGAATCGAAATAGGCACTTTAAAAATCCCAAGAAATAACCGTAAGCACTACAGACAAGAAACAAACTGATTTAAATGTAAACACATGCTGAATTAAATATATGTTATCTTAATTTTTGAGCTTAAAAAAGCGCAGAAAAACTGGAGCCAATCAGAATACAGTCTAACGTAAAATATGCTAATCTCTTAGAGTCACCATTGAAAACATTGCAGTTTCCTGGAAGATCTTTACTGCCTATACCCCACCCTTCCCCTAACCCCCACCTAACCCCTACCACTAGCCCCTACCCCTTACCCTTCCCCTAAATCCCCCTCCCGAAACATCCCCCTCTCCCTCCCTCCCCCCGCCCCCGGAAAGACCTGCGAAATATAGCTCGCCATTTAATTGGCTCCGCTTTTTAGACATCTTAAGTAGAGCTCGTCATTTGATTGGCTCCAGTGAATTAGAGCTTTTACGTGCTGCTTTGCCGTCTTCTCAAATTTAGATAAAATCTAGCAGCAATGAGGTAACTGACATCAATTTTGCGCAAGGCCTTATCTACACGACGGGTCGTGCGCTCTTGTGGTACATTCTTTGATTCACACGGCTGCTTTTACAAAGAAAATTTTGAATCCAGTGGCTTTTGAAGCCCGGGGGCTTGGCCTATTCACAGAAATGAAGTTTTATGTACTGAACGTACTTCCCCGAGAGGAAGCCATCTCAATCACATCGTGTCATGCAATGCGTGACATAGCTCAAATTGCAGCGTTTGGAGTGATTTTTATCGATTTTTGAACAATTGTAACCCCCCTCCCCCCAACTATTAAAGTTAGAAACATAACTCGAATGTCGTCGGAAAGATAAATCTAAGTGGAAAAAGGCTTTTCCTGGCTGAAATCCGTATGTTGCTGATGCTGTGAGGAAGACTGTTGAATTACGTAACCAAAGTGAATGTAAACACAGTGTTGAAAACTTTCCATTGACACCGCCCCCGGCGTGCGAGCATGTCGCCACGACAACCACCACCACCAGCGCTCCCCCGGTGAAGGAGGAGCGAGCGAGAGAGGAGGGCCGAGCGCTAGCACCGCGCGCGCAAGCGCGGCCGCCTTTCCAGTTGCTGGAACAGCTACCAGGTCACACTCGCGTATTACAGCCGTTTGCAACACTTGTAATCCACACAAATAACATACGAATTCCTCGTCTTCCTCCTCATGCTCCTCACTAAGGTTAGCGAGGACACCATTTTCGTCTTCTGACGGTAAATTTTCAATGGCGGGCAGCAATTTTTGACCACTAACGCAGAACTTAAAAGCACCAATTCCCTGGAGCCAATCAAATGACGAGATCTGTTTCGGCTGTGTAAAAAGCGGAGCAACTCAGTTTGAGAGCTTTATTTTGCAGGTCTTTCCGGGTGCAGGGAAGGAAGAGGGGGGATGTTTCGGGAGGAGAGGGGTTTAGGGGAAGGGTAAGGGGTGGGGTTAGGGTGGGGCTAGGGATGAGAGTTTGGGGAGGGGTTGATGGGGCTATAGGCAGAATGATCTTCCAGGAAAATGGAACACTTTTTAGTGGTGACCCTAAGCGATTAGCATATTTTATGTAAGAATGTATTTTGATTGGCTCCAGTTTTTTTGTGCGCTTTTTCAGGCTCAACGAGGTAGCCCGTTCAAGATAGCAGAACTCTGAATGGCTGTCTATTTTGTGGTCTAAGGAAAGGAACTATAGAAAATTGATTCTGGTATAGGCAAAACACCAGTGACGTACCCTGAAAGCGAACCGCTTTCGGTTAAAAAAAAAAGAGTTGAAAAGTCACCGCCAAACCGTCGGCGGAACGATATTTGTCGACAACCCGCAGCCGGCTGTTTCACCCGCCTGTCTTCGTCCCAGTTTTACAACCTGTCGCCTGCTCGTGCACGAACTGACACTTCGGACTGTTTATCTGTGGAATCGCCAGAACGTTTCGAACTTGACTGCGTAAATTGGATTATAACTTCATCTGTCGCCCACAAGCATCAACGAAATTTCTTCAAGATTGTGTGTGTGTGTGTGTGTGTGTGTGTGAGGGCGTGTATGTATGCTCGCGTGCGTGTTTATTGATATGTATTGCTGAGTGGAAGTTTTGTTTTAAATATTGTATGGTTTAACAGTGCGTATTCTCTCCATAATATTAAAGGGTCGAAATAGATCCACGGTTCGGCATTTGTCAGTGGCTGCATTTGACATCTAAAAATTTCCGAACACGAATCACACGCATTCACTGCACCGCTTCATTCATAAATTTAAATGGGTGATTTGCGACAAACATGCATACCTTTTGTTTTGAGAGCGCGGCTGTAAATAGTTTAACATGCTTTTTTGTCAAGTTCCTTGTGAACTCTCATGACCTCGATAAGTGATTATGTTGCTAGAGAGTCCCGCCGTCTCTCGCTTCTCCCTTTTACAGTATCGTGTACAGTGAATATACTTCCGGGTAATGTTTAAAAAAAACAAACTAAGTAGCCGGCGATAGGAGTCACGGTGGTTTTTAAGTCTGTGTGGTATTTGCACTCAGATGCAGGGGTGCAACAACAGTAAACACCAAAATCCTAGTTGTGATATACGTAAATAGTTTTGTCTACATTATAATATTTATAAAAAGGGGCGTGGCCGTCCTATTGAAAAAATATTCGTATTCTTTAGTATTCTTAATAACAGCAAGCCACTCCCTTTCGTTATGACTAATCATGTTCAGTAAAACTTTCCCACGGCTGACATGCTCTGCCAATTACTATTCTGGTCTAGATTTCTTTATATTTTAAACCGACCATACGTACATTCCTACATAGAAACACAAAAAATACGTACAGATCAGAGTTTGGCAGGGCTGCAGGATCGCTTGGTTCAATGATGAAATAGAGGGTTGTCTGCGTTCTCCCGGGATATCACGTGATAGGTTTTGTAATGACGTAGGGATAAGAAAGTAGATATAATTAGAAATTACTCAGCTGACACATGAGTGGTCGTACGGCCCGTTCGCCCCGTATATTTTACATACACCTTTACGTATGTAGAAGGTGGGTGGGTGGGTAATTTTTTGTGTCCCGCCGCAAACTATGTGCATATCAGGATGGTGTTGCTTAGACAAAGCTTACGCGCTGCCACACGGGGGACTGGTGTTTTTTGTGAGGCAACAGCTATGCAACCTACTTGAGGTTTAATGTCTTCGTGGTGTTCTTGGTAAACCTGAGTAAGCTTGGCATGTCGCCATGGTGAATAAAAAAACCCATGTCGTGTGTTTCGTCCTACACTTGAAGAGTACTCGGGTTTTCAATGCTGCGCAAGAACAAGGGGCACTGAAAGGGGTATAATTCGAATCTACTTTTATCATTTGAGTGAGCCGACTGCTTGATATTTCCAGGTTGATAATAAAGTCCAGTCCATATTATGGCTTTAAATCACGGTAAGAATGTTCTGGCTTGCGTTCAAGTGCGAAAACGTTGCTGCATGCAGTCGAATAGATGAGTATTTGTACATGTAGAAACACTTGGCTTACCTCCCCTTAAGAAAATCCACACTTACAACAAAGGAGATAGCATTAAAATAGACAACAATGGAGACAGAAAAGTAATGCAGTTGATATCAAAGAACAAAACGTCATTATTATCCTATATTTTAACAAGGAAATCGAAATACAATTTTTTTAATGGGAAATCACACAGTAAGATGATGATGATTGATGTTACTGTTGCATGAGATACAGCTTCCTAGGTATTTGAAGTCGCTCACTTCCTTTGGCTCCACTCCATTGATTGTTGTATTCTTGCTCCTTGTGGTGTTCAGTTCATCAGTTTGGACGTCACTTGTTATACCTCGCGGACCTTTTGTCAATCTATAACATCAAGGAAAGAAAATCTCACAGGTACTAGATATAAGGACGCTAACAATAAGAAGACAATGTAGTCAGGTTACTTGCTTTGCCTAGTTAGCTGCCGTACTACGTTTCTGATTAGCTGCTTTAAAAGGTCATGGGTTTTAACGATCGTCGCTTTTGTTTTCATAAGCCGAGCGGAGATTTTTAGGAGGCAGCGACTGACTGGAGCCGTCGCTAGATGCAGTGTAATGAGTGTTTCCAGACACGTTCACTGGCTGCAGGTAAGTGCCGGACTGACACGCCACCTGGCGGCCAAAATGACCTTCCTCCACGATGTCATGTGATTGGCAGACGTTCTCCTCTGAGACTGTGCACACAGCTTCTTGTACAGGGTGCAGGTAATATTTGAACTGGTCTGGCGGCGAGGAGTCACCGCCCTTATCTTGATGTGAGCTGCTGCTGTGTCTCACGGAATGCAGACGGCTTCCTGAGGGATGGGGCGCCGGTGATGTGGGATTCTGCTCTCCTTCAGGGATTGAAGAGTCTTCCGGTCGCAGTCGGGGGGACAGTGCCGGAGTGATCTCTTTGTCGTCTGCACCAGAAGTGACGATGTGAGGAATATGGTCACCAGGAACACTTCGCGCTGTACTGACAGCCACTGCACAACAATAATGCACGTCATCGGTTCTCTGAAATACATCATTAATTATACATCATTAATTATACATCATTAATTATACATCATTAATTATACATCATTATTTATACATCATTATTTATACGAGCTCTTTTATTCTAAACTCTTTTAAAGTGAAGCCCGATCGAATTAGTAAATTCAAATGTGTGCTTTAAACATTGTTCAGTGATCTGTGTACCTGGCCCAGGAGTTCTGTGAGAAGGTGGCGAATCTCTGACTTCTTCGTACAAGCTGTTGTCTTCCTCTGTCCCTGTGTTTTTACAATAGACCATCGCATGAAGTTTCCTGTAGGAGTCTCTTTCGTCAGTAGGGCTTCGCCGAGGATGTTCGTACTTAGCGCGACCTGTAAGAGAATTAGTTAATAAA
>SMGT01003201.1:0-23603 GCA_004794575.1 Lanistes nyassanus
CCCCCTCATACCGGTAGTACCTGGACATGTCCGGCAGCAGCTGCAGAAGTGGAAATGGCTGGATTTCCTCCTCCTCCTCTGTCGATAGAACTGGTCTTCACGTTACAGGTCAAAGTGCAACTTAAAGTATCTGGTACGCGTTTACAAACTAAAGAGAAGCCACTGGCATAATTCCCCATTTTCGGCATGTACGCGAGATGTAGGGCTTAGGTTCTTGGCGCTGACCTCCCTTTTCGGCATGTACGCGAGGTATAGCACAGACCTTACATATACAGATACTTCACTCGGGCGATTCTAGTCTGCCCAGTTGCGTACGATAACTCTTCACCGGGAAGAGTTATCCAGCATGACTAGGGGTTGTGGAGCAAAACACGAGCTCTAGAACAGTATCGGCTTCCAGATTTAAAAGAATACATTCTTCGGCATTTTGTTCAGGAGCTAATTGCACAAACAGAAGAAGCAAACCAGATTGCAAACGAAAGACGTTTCACGTGTTCAGCGAGCGTATAAAGTTACGATGCCAATGATAGTGGCGACCAGTCTTGATGCATTGAATTGTTTGTGCTGAGCTTGACACAGCAAGCGTGGTCTTTTGAAATGTTGCAAACACGTGAAGCAGTACTATGATGATTAGAGAAAGTTATGAGTGATTTTGTTGGTCTATGAATACTTCGGTTTGATTTGTGATCTAACATTCAGCTTTGTGTAAAAGTAACTGGCTAGGTTGAGAATTCTTAGATCGTGAGGCCGTATAGACACGAGAATTATGTGGAATCTTGCATTTGATTGCAGGGCCACGGTTCTTCATTTTCTTTACATTCTTCATTTCTTTTCGTCATTCGGTTTTCATCTACGTTTTTACGCTTCGTCACTCGACGTTCGTCGTCGTCTTCGGTTTCTGCCTTTCCCTACACGTTTTCCTCTCTCGAGTTTCTTTTCCTAGTTCTGTTATCCATTTTGGTTTTACCACGTGCGCGGGGCCTATGTAGTACGATAGTAGTGTATCAATTATATGGTTGAGGGCAGCGTTAGCTAGGGTGATTTGTTGCTGTTGCTACTTGTGAGAATTCTTGTTCCTTTATTTTGTATGTCCATGTCTGTTGTTAGTATTATGTTAATAAATGTCATGTTTTTTGCTATCACGCGTCTGTAGTTGAGTAGGTTGCAATTTGGACACCTGTGTGAGTAAGTGCCTAAACCGGGATTGATCCCACGTAAAATAAATTCTTTTGTAACTTCCAATGGCGCACACTGGTAAATTTGGTCTTTGCCATTTGGGCCACGTGTGTGCCGGTTACAGTAGCTTTCATTATACCACACTTCCCACCACAAGCAGAACAGAATTAATAAAGTAGCGCGACAATCATTAAAACCTTCATGCTGGTTTCGGCACAAAACACCGCAACCAAAAGGGACGCAACTCTAGAAGCACGAGTTGCTTCCCTCAACTGGGCAGAATTTTCTTAACAAAGCGGGAAGAAGGAGTGAAGTATCTGTATATGTAAGGTCTGTTGGTATAGGGCTTAGGTTCTTGGCGCAGACCCTCATTTTCGAACGATGTTTTTAACTAAACGATAGGTAAAGCCTCTTCTCAATCGGACTTACTTGATACAATGCTTGTCAGTGATGCATTCGCCCAGTTAAGAAAGAGACTGAATTGATTACCTGGATAGCGAATTCCTGACAACGCTGAACGGATTTCGGAGAAGGCGGGATTGTCAAACCTCCGAATCTGCAGCAAACAAAGCGCACGTGAGGCCATGCGTTTTTGCTGAAATGTGCACGCACGTGAGTGAACAGAAGCTACTATAATTACAGCAGTTCATGACAACGAGACCTAGGTCATGTGGTAATTAGATGAAAGAATGAAGGTTCAAATGCATACGTTTTAGCGCCAGCTATATGAAGAAGAACAACGATTTGTGTTTTTCTTCTTTTTTTCTAAACGGTATTTCTGAACAGTTTTCTGTCAACAACCCTTGCTGGCCAAATGGCTGGAAATAAAATGCTGTCCTCTCGAGCGGAGATTGCCTGCTGGACTTTTTCATATGGCGTGTTTCATCTGGGAACTGTTGAATAATTAAAGGTGGTTGTTCGTAAGATCTCGGAGTTCGCTTGATAGCGGACAGAGGAGATGTAAATGTTTATTTGCGCTATTGAATAATTCATTATCGTTTTTCGTTAGGGCTCGAAAGGTCACCTATACTGGCAGTAAAGTAAGAAGTGTACGTTTGTTGATTTGCTTGTTTTCTGGCACTCGCCTCAAATAAAAAGCCTAGCACTGCCAGCCCGTCAGGATAGGCCATGGCTTTTTCCAGACTTCCATAAGCACTTTTCCAGGTCACTAGATGCATCTGAAAGAAAGATGGAAGAAACTGCCTGTCCAACATGTCCAAGTAAGGATTCTCCCTAAAAGTGATTCTTTTACTGGCATCGTACAACGCTCAAACCTGAATATAAATAACTTGGGCCTAACTTCTTACCCACACTGCTCCCTAGTCCTGCGCTCATAAATAATAATAAATGTTTTTAACGCACGAGAACTCATTTCATGCACACTTCCCGCGGACGAGGCACACAGACACTCTAGTGAAAACAACGATCACACACACACATACACATACACATACACCCACACAGAGGGAGAGATGAACGCAACACTGACCAATAGGTTAGGATACAGATCGTCCGTCATTCACAGGTGGGTAGAAAAGTATCATAAGAGAGGATGAACAGAGAAAGTTGTAAGATAATGCAGACAGGCAGTCGCGACGTCAGTCAAGGTACTTGCGGAAAAGAAAAGTTTTCAAGTTACGTTTGAAAGTCTGTAGTGATGGGGAGTGGCGAATGTTGTGGTGAAGTGAGTTCCATTGGGTGGATGCCGAGAAGGTGGACATGCGCTGTCCATATGTTTTTGTCCTGATGCTCGGTGCATGGCCTGTGGGCCGAGCTAAATCACAGGGTCTTTAAAAGTCCTCTCTATGCAAATCCAATCCCCATAAAACTATGTCAGTAAGCAAAGAACGTTAACCCACCTGCGTCGTTGTATTGCGGCAAGAAACACCACCAGTAACAGCAACTGTCACGTTTTGGGGTCTGGTGGGTCAAGGAGATTGCACCATCGATTCCAGGTGTGACCCATCCACGACTCTCCGACCCTAATTAAGGTCCGTTATCCCTTGTTCAAGTCGCCATCTAGCCGCTCACGTCATCACAAGCCCAGGTTAGGTCCCTGTTGACACTTCTGATCAGGGGTGCTGGCCCTAGAAGCCAGGGGGCAAGGTGTTACTTACCCTGAGGCACAGCGGGGAAGGGACGAGCTCTAGCCCAGGTGTCAGGCTGGCCAGGTGTGATTTAGTTTGTTCAGGGGAGGATTACGTATCTCGAGGAAGCTGCTGATGCGTAGTATCGAGCACCGGGGGCTTTGATGTAGCCGATGGATGTTAGCAAACAGGAACGGGAGGGGGTAGCTATGTCCACTCTTGGTGTCCACTTAGGGGCGTGTTCTAGTAGTTGACACGGGGTGTGGCTTCTACTGTCTCTGGCCTGATTGGTTGATATATGTAATTGTCTTGACGACCACGTGTTTGTGACTGAAAGAATCTATGGACGAAAGTTGAGAATAAAAGGACTGGTTTAGACCGTCAAATCATCTTCCGCCCATTTATCCTGTGAGAGGACATCTTCTACCCAAAGCTCCTGTGAGAGGACATCTTCAGCGAAATCTACAGTGAGGGCATCGTTAGCCTGAACTCCTGTGAAGAAGAGCTGCTGTGAGAAGAAGTACGTGTCTTGTGGTACAATTCTGCTGAAGGCTGAAAGATTCAGCTGCAGAATTGAGGTGTCTCTTTGTACTAGACGTGTGGAAGTCTGGTATCAACGGCACGTGGCTTGAGTAGACCAGTTGCAAAGGACTCTGCGAGGGTGTGGGATCCCTCCACACTGGCGTGAGACTCTAGCAGCACGTGCTCCTCTGCTGTGGGAAACCTCTACGCTGACCGGGCGGGAGAGGACTGCAGAATGTAAAGGAGGGAGACAGAAGACCGCGGACAGACAACTGTCTGAAGCAGGGGGCGAAGGTCCAGCCTTACAAGGAGGCTGTCTGTAACCGAGCTCTTGGGGTGAACTCAAAGGGGCTGTGTGTCAGCCTTGCGAAACGTCATATCCTCTGTGGCATGTGTGAACGTCAGCATCGAAGTCTGCTGTTACGTGGAAGTGTTCAAGAGGTCTTCAGGGTATCCACTGGTGAACATATCCAAGGAAGGAGCGCTCCAACGTACGGACTGTGGTGCGGACTGTATGAAGCATTCGGGAACGAGTGTTGTGTTTTGTGAGTGTTGTGCATCACGGGGTCATTCTTTTCTCGTATGCAAAGGCGGGATTAAGGTAAGTGGTTTGTCATTGTGTTTAATGGCGGGGCGGGTGATGTAGGGTGATATCAGATGTTATATTAGACCTAGCTCAAACAGAAGGAAATTGCGGGACCTCTAGAGTTTAAACATATATTGTCTTGATTGTAAATACTTGCTGTTAATATCAACAATACATTCTTCTTTTTTGTGTTCACTGTATTACGGTCTTTTGTTGTTCTTTATGGGAGACTGTAGGTGGTGGGGGCTCGGCCACATGATTGACCGCCTCGGTGGTCTAGTGGTTAAGGCGTCCGCTTCCGAGGCGAGAGGTTGGTGGTTCCCATCCCGGCCGAGTCATACCTAAGACTTAAAAATTGGCAATCTACTAGCTGCCCTGCCAGAAGCCTTGCACTACAGGGAACAGTACTAGGACTGGTTGGCCCAGTGTCAGTATAATGTGACTGGGTGGGACTGAGGCCCGTGTTGCGCCATCAGTCCCACGTGTGGCAGCACGGAAACTTTGTCTAAGCAAAACCGTCCTGATATGCACATAGTTTGCGGCTGGACGTTAAGCACCAANNNNCCCCCTCCGCCATATGATTAAGAAACCATATTAATTAATTCTAGTAATACAGTGATAGTTCCACCTACGCATATGTCACCCTCTTGACGGTGGTCGTGTGAGCGAGAATAGGAGACGACCCGTCAAGAGCAAAAAGAAATCTCCCAGTTGTGACAGCAACAATAGATGATGATGATGATGAGGAGGAGGATGACGAGAATGATGACATTTTATATTCTACACCTCAAGGTAGAAGAGCAAAAAGGGCGACCACTCACTTCCATCGGGAATGACCTGCCATTGATTGTGTGCTCAGAGCCCGCTTGGTTGATGCTGCCCCAGTGGAAGTGAACGTTGGCCAGGTTGTACACGCTGTCACCCGCCAGCCCGGGCGCGTGCAGGGAGAGGACGCCTCTTGGGTACGTCATCTTGACTGAAAGACGCAAGGCTCTCGGGTTTGCATGGTGTCACTTTTTGAATGAACAACGATTGTCGCGATCGGTTGTGGGGATCATGCTCGTCGGTAAACAGAAACGTGGACGATACCAATGGCAGATTGGGATTCGAGATCGGTTTCGCCTGAAACGTGTTTTGCGCGTGCAGTAACACCGCGCAATAATGCGTGGTAAGTAAGAGGCCCACAAGTAAGAGGCCCACAACCTCTTCCGAAAAGAAGGAGTTTGTGAATTTCAATTGGCGAAATTTGTGACAAAAGGGAAGAGGATCAAGACCAAAATGATCGATGTTGGCTTTCTTTCGTCGAACAACGCCACGCGTGTAAAATGTAAATATGTCGTCTGCAGGCAGACGCGGATCTCGGGAAGGCCATAGTGGCATTCGATACAGGCATGTAGGCCTATTTGTCAATTCAAACAAACAACCTGTATTATGTAGTGTTTACGCGGCTAAGCAGGAGCGTATGGAAACAGTTGTAACGAACCAGGTTAGCCATGTGGCCATCATTAAAGACTTCTTCTACAAAAAAAAAATTCTCTTCACATGCTTCTAGTTCTAACCTTTCCCTGCTGCACCTCTGCAACTCCAACAGCTATGAGTAAAAGTGCGTATCTCTAAAAAAAATATTTGATTCAATTTTAAAAGAAAATACATTTTAATGCAAACAGCTGAATTAGTTTGTATCAACCTTTTCATTTGACTTTGTCGAGACATGTATTTTGTGTATAACGTATGTGCCTCTCTCTCTCTCTGGTTGTGATCGTTCGTGTGCATGTGTGTACGAACATACATATATGTGAGTGTTCATTGCGGTGGAAAATAACAATAATCGTCCTGTTGCTGTATTTGCATGCTTGGTTGTCAGTTTTTTAAAAAAAAGGGGGACTACCTACCTGTGTGTCCGTCGTTTATCAGTCTGATGGTCACACCTCCGGCAGTGTCAAAGCGAGTGAAGTTGAACCGTTTGAGGCTTGTGTCGCGGACAACAAGCTTCGTATCGATGTTGATGGGCGACTGGCGAGGGCCGCTGCACGATTCGAAAAGGCTGGACCAGTGCTGAATACCTGGAATCGTTTGCAATCAAGCTTTCTAACACCTAGAATCGTTCACCCGCAAGCTTTCTAACACCTAGAATCGTAATTCACCACCAAACTTTTTAGCCACACCTCGACCAGATCAGGTGGAAAGAGGTTATGTTACCAAGCCGATGGCGTGTCAGATCACACTCCATTAGGGGGTCAGCGGACTACCCACAGTGGTAAAGAATATGAAGTACAGCCGATTTTGGAACGGAGATATTTGACCCATCAATTTCATTTTTTTCAACAAGACTGTAGTAAACCCACATTCATATTCGCATGATCCGAATCACTTTCTGTATAAATTAAAATGAAAATCTGGTTGCTGACTTTGCTACCGTTGTCTGACTTGGTCGTACCACTTTAACCCAGAGTTAGTTTTGATACTGAATGCATATTGCTGCGATGAAATTAGTTTGTACAGACTTAGAATTATAATTCACGACCAATCGCACACTCACGAGTACACATACACCCACGCATGTACACACTTTCACACACACACACACACACAAGGATCGAGACCTACCGTTTGCCCCAGCATCGTAAGTCCAGGGTTCGCCTCCTCCTAGCAATGAAACAAACATTACGAACAAAATCCAATTAAACAAATGCTTACATAAAGCACGTTGCAAATGCACGTTTCAGAGTAACGTGTATTCTGTAAATAATTTTTTTTGAAACCAATAAAATGCGGATCTGCTCAATTCCGCACATCACAATTGCAAGGCGGGAAGACCTGATGCTATAACGCAGCCCAGCCCAGCACAACATACAGATAGATGGACGGACGGACCGACAGACAGACCAAAAACGCCGACTGCTGACTTGATAACTAGTAGAAAAGGTGCTGACATGCGCTGGTGGAGACGACAAATATAGAGCAAAATGCACATTGAGAAAGCTCTCATGACGTATCGCATGCATGGTGTTCACGAACACGCGCGCGCACGGGCGAACACACACACACACACCCTACAGGACACAGAAGATGGATCACAAAGCCCTGGTAAGGCAACTTTGCGCTTCACTGTTCATGACGTTGACGTTTCACACAGACATTTGAGTTCCTGAATATTCTTGTTTCTGAATACAACGTACGCTATTTTTAAATAACGTATTCACGGGCGAGCTAGCGATGTCGCAATGCAGGAAGTACCAGCCACCCTTCTGCAAGTGCACAGATTGGGACACCTGCATTCAGTGCAGACATCCTGCTGTCGCTCGAGGCCTTATACGTCAACTTTCGTGACGTTGTAGTTTCTGGATCAGAAACGCGCTTTATCTGTTCTTTCTTTAACTGCTCCTAATTTTGTCTTATCTCCATAGTTTGTCTTGATGGTTTTTTTCCCGCTTTGACTTTGCTCTTTCTTTGTCCTCTGCCGCTGATTATCTTTTTGCAAGAACAAGATTTAAAAGTAAAAGGATTTCTTTACATAAGGAATGTTAGACGCAATTTTTTTTCAATTTATGTTATTAGAATAAAGAATTGTTTTGTGGAACTATTGTCTCTGTCTGATATATATCTGGAATTCGCAAAGCCCTAAGCTGAAGGTGAATATAACAAGAACAGTGCGAGGGCCTGTGCGCTAGACCAACACACATACACAATCGCACACGCGTGGGTATACACGCGCACACACATAAAAAAGCAAGCAAACATGGACACGAGCAATGAGAGCGGGAACAGAAGAAAGACGGGAAACTAAAACGTTGCCAAAATACATGCAGGATCATGATCATCAACAAAGAAAAACTTGAACGTCGCTGAGGCAGACATGAATTATATATATCTATAAATTCAGAGTGTATTACCAAAATATATGCATTTTGAGTACATTACAGGCAGAAAGAAAAAAAGTTTGAGAATATATTACCGGCTGACGTGGATTCTATCCCCACAAGTGTAAGGAGCACCACACACATGCACGAGTTCATGGCGGAAGTTTTCACACACAAACTGCGGGAGATCTCAGACAGTCCCGGAGATCGCCCGTTATATACGTCAGCAAGACCACACCGGGGCGTCAGCTTGCGTTAAAAAAGGGAAGGGAGCACAAAATAAGTTCCGTTTTCATTATAGTAATTGTTTCTCTAATTTTAACTATTTTTTACAGAGTAATAACATATTATAGGGCTGCAATATCACGATATTGGTAACACACTCTGATATTGCAGAAGTATTTTCTGAGAGAAAGAAAAAGAGAGTTAGAGGGGTGAGAGAGAGAGTGTGTGTGAGAGAGATTGAGAGAGAGTGATAGAGAGACTGAGAGAGAGAGAGAGAGAGAAGGTGAGAGATTCGATTCGATTCGATTCGATTTCTTTATTGTCATGAGACCATAAGAGAGAGAGACTGAGAGAGGGTGAGAGAGGGTGAGAGAGAGACTGAGTGAGAGAGAGGGTGAGCGAGTGAGTGAATGAGAGTGAGTGAAAGAGAGTGAGCGAGTGAGTGAATAAGAGTGAGTGAGAGAGAGAGGGCGAGAGAGTGAGAGAGGAGAGTGAGGTTGTCTTTTGATTTGAAGCGTTTAACGGTGTCCGAGCTGTGTAAGGAATACTACGGGGTGGAGAAAGAGAGAAAGAGAGAGGAGGGGAAAGAGATGCCACCTGTCTCTAGCTTTTCTGTTTGTTCCAGCGTTTTGCAAAGGTGTACACCATAGTAACACCTTGTCGAGTTTTCCATTTGCTGATTCGTTCATTATACTCCTTGTTGTAAACTTCTCATCGTGCGCTGAAGCAGCCGCCCCCCCCCCCAAACAATCAAATCTTCTCTTCGCGCGTGGCCATGTTGACGTCAGTGGATTTATGACAGAACACGCAGTTACAGAGATTTGTGACACATTTGGCGACCCCTGAATACCTGTCCTAGGTCATGTTCGTGTCGGAAACACCATTTAAAAAAAGTAGAATGTTATGATCAAACAATTAAAGATACACCGCCAATAAAAATTGCTACAACGCGATAAAGTTCTGGAAAAGATTGTGAACCCGTTATTTAAGTTAGACTTAAAAGAGAGCCCTTATAATAAAGCTCTGTCCTTCGAATCGACATCTACAAGGAGAAGAAAATATATATAACCAAGTTTACGTCACCTACAAATGTCACGAAAATGGGTCACTGCCTCAGCTGGACATGCAGTCTTATCATCCAAAGAGAAAAAACGAAACAAAACTAAAATCTCGAAATTCGCGTTCCTGAGAGGAATGTGTACCAGAAGGTGCAAAAGTCCCTTCTGACGCAACTACTTCAGTCAAAATTTGAATGAATTAGTAAATAGTAAACGTTTAGAGATAGGGATAAAAGGTCAACTCCAACAAAGATACTGGCAGCGCTCAAAAAAACCGTATGCAGACGCATGTGACCAAGGGAGCTTACCGTACCCAAACACGTAGCAGAGAGAGGGCCGAAAGAAAGGAACGTGGCAGATCGGTCCTCATTTGTTCTTTATTAATTATAAAAGGTCAAGATTTTATAGATACGCAAAAGCCACATACCTCTTAAATATAGTACTCCCAGCTGCACTAGTTTAAAATTAGCTCTTGTAGACTGTACGCAAGGCAAGTGATAAACACAGATTCTCTCTCTGTCTTTATATATATATTTATCTCAGTGCTACGAATTGCTCGAGACCAGCGGTTGATGTTTAGCCGCTATTGCCGTTCAAGGTTTTTCTTTGAGACTCGAGTGCAACTTGTAGAGCAGTCGTGAGCCAGCTTGTGAGCCAGTCGTCAGTTTTCCGCTCCACAAAACGAATGCGTCGGGCCTCAGTTATCACTCGCAGGAAGCTGACGGCCGTGGCCACTTTCCTAGAACTACTACCTCACAGGGTTTTTTTTTCATTTCAGAGAAATCGCAACTGTTGTACGACCCAAACGTCTAATCCCCGATGAAAAAGTCGATATCAATCTGTGGTCTAATCTGCAATAATGTTGAGTACCGCAGGGCAGGACAGGGGTCTCACAGGGCGACATGGGGTGACTGGTGTGCTGATGAGGATTTGACCGCTACCAGCTACACAGCTTCTTGGAATGTGTTTAAAGCCTCTTTGTCTAAGCGCCTTTTTAAACTGGTCTATGCTTGTTCTTGGAACCTGCCCATATACACGCAATGGTACCAGGAAATTCGCTAAAATGCGTAATAACAAGGATTTTTTAAAGTTATGTCTTCGTTTTGAGGAATTAAGGCTCTGTGGTACGTGTCTCCTACGGGTATGCGATAACAAACGCACATATTTCTGTTATGTATGTATGTATTTTTTTTCAGTGTTTGTCCTACATGTTCCGCTTCGACAATATCATGTATGTACAAGTGTGTTAGTATGCCTGCTTTGATTTTTCGTACTGATTTCTAGTCTGCCTTCACACTGAACAGTACACTGTCTCTGTCTGTTAACTACATGTACAGTAAAACCTCCAATATTCGACTTCGAAAAAACAGCCAATATCAGGTCTTATAATGAAGGACTAGTTGTACTGAACCGTTAGTGCATGCAGGGACATTTGCGTGTATGTTATCATGCCAGCCAATTGCAACATCTGTTTTGAAATTGCTTTTTTTAAATTCATCACAGAACTACACTGAAATTAGTTTTTTTCGCATCTCAATTACTGAACATGTAGTTTTATCACCCATCAGACTTACTTTATCTCATCATATCTAGTTTCCTCCTGAAACTTTCAGGAATGAATTACAACAAAATCTGTGATATAAACTATTTGTAATACTGTGAAATATCGACAAGACACGCAAGTCGTATGTTGTATGAAACTGTCGCTTCCTTCAGTCCGGTAGGCTTAAAGTCGTACATGGATGTCGGATGCAATGTTTATTGGTGACTTCCCTTAGATGCTTCTTTGTTAGGAGCATTTTCCATGTCTTTTCTCGAGTAAAACAGTTTTTTTGCGCTTCTCAAGGGATTTGGGGTCGACATTTCGCGTTTCTCAGTGAATATCTTTGCAAAAAGAAGTCTGGTTCTTGGGAGGTCGCTTATACAGTAAATGGTCTCCGTCAGAAAGTTTTGGGTCGTATGCCGGAGGAGGTCGTATATGGGAAGGTCTTATACGGGAGGTTTTACTGTACTAACATCTAGCCCACTGAATGTTGTTAACTGGTCCACGACTAAAATTAAAGATGAAGGCCAAGGTCTTTTTGCAAAGCCGACAAGCACAATAACAAAAAGGGAATTAGCACGAGGAAAAGATTAAAGTCAAAAACGTGGGAAGCGGCCAACTATTTCTGCTGCACCTCTAGAAACCTTTTCAAATCGACTACAGCCGCGCAGTTTAGGTAAACGGGAGTCGGTAGACAAATAAAACATATAATAAATGATCATGCAATTTCTAGCTTACGAAAATCATCTGTCTACATTTCCATTGATTATTTTTATTCTTCATAATTTGCTTGGGTGAATGAATAGTCGTAAACTGTCATTAAATAAATGGAATGAAGGCGCAACCTGTGTATGCTGTTCTAATGCAGGGTTTGCAGGGTTCTCTAATCGAGTCGCGAGAGTTAAAACAATTAGTCTGATCGGGATGAAGAATTTCCCTCCAAAATACTTTTCCTCCCCAAGAGTTTAGCACAAACATGGGTCTGTACTGAATATTCGATCATTTAAAAAAAAGTTAAATGATATTTTGTTGCAAACGGATGGACTAAATTTCTTTTGGCTGCTTCCATCCGACTTCGTCGCGCAGTGTAAACCCCGCTTAACACTACAGTCGAGCTGTGTAAACCCCATATAGCAGAAAAGTGCCAACCGCATGAAAGCGTTCCTGGTCACCAGACACTGATTCACACTTTCTGCTGGATGGCGAGCAAATGGAAATCAGCTGATTTTTTCCTGCCTGAACTGGGACTTTGAGTTGCATTCATTAACCTTAATCTCTCTCTAGGTTCAGAGTCCGCAGACCCCACCGCTTTGTCTTGAAATAGGAATGAAGGTTTGTACTACTCGAAACCTTCGAGTGTCCACAGAGCCAAAGTGTCTACATCTTGAGTGGGTGCCGGAAGTTCGGTATTTACGACGGTATTTACGAAGATATACGCCATGCGCCTGTTGGCTGTCTCTGGGAATGGTGGTGCGAGCGAACGAACGAACGAACGAACGAACGAACATACGAACATACGAACGAACGAACGAAAGAACGAATGAACGAACGAACGAACGAACGAAAGAATGAACCAACCAACCAACCAACCAACCAACCAACCAACCAACCAACCAACCAACCAACCAACCAACCAACCAACCAACCAACCAACCAACCAACCAACCAACCAACCAAAGAACGAACGAACGAACGAACGAACGAACGAACGAACGAACGAACATCTAAAGTGAAAGAAAGAATGATTGAGAGAACGTGGACCTTAAAGGGACAACGAGCATGATGATCGACCTGTTGCTATACATAGAAATATTTGTACGAAACGGAGAAATATTGAGTTTCTATAGACGTCAACATGGTCCCTGCAAAAGACAGACAGACAGACAGACAGACAGACAGGCAGGCAGGCAGGCAGGCAGGCAGGCAGTTTCTTGTCACGTAATCATTCAGATGAATGCCCGTCTTCCAACATTCGATTAACTCCGCATGAACACAGACGGAAATAAACTAGTTCGCCGTTCGGCAAGAAAGATTTTGTTTGATTTCGAACGAGAGCTTTCATCTACAGGCCTTCGAAGAGACTATACTGTCAAAATCTCCCAATCCGGAACACCGCTGACTGGATAGAGGTATCTTTCTCGCCGTACATTAGAGCCTTCGGTTTAAAGGTCACAGGCTAGTCGAGAGCAGATAATCCCGGCTTACCTCCGGCTTTCGGTGCCCAGCGCAATTATCATTAAACCGCGCATCTTCCGGTGCAAATTTCAGGGCGACCCGCTTAGTGTCGCTAAAGAGTCAACTTAGCTCTGCATCAACACGCCTTTCCCTATCGCGCAGAGGTTACTGAGAGTAGCGACAGCCGGAACCAGAAGATGTAAAAAAAAAAAATTGTTTTCGTGTTGTTCACACACTTTCTCCAAATAAGCAGAAAACTTCGTTGTGAAATAAAGTGGAATCGATGTTCCTTTAATTACGAGTTCATGCAAGCTACAATTAAGCTGTAAGTGATTAAATGGATTCGGTTCAGTCGTGGGTCGTGAAGAGTGTTCTGAACCCAAGACACAGTTATCGCAGAAGCTCGAGATTCTCGAGAAGCTCGGATGCAAGCCGGCCTAAGAACGCAAACACGTTGTTGAAAGTTTGAAGATAAGAAACTGCATACAATTGTCAACAAAACATGACGATTCCCATGACGTACCTGCGTTTCTTCCTTTTATAAAATGTGATGTCAGGCGGCCTACATAAAATGAATAAACATGTTGTATTGTAGTTTTCTTCCCCCATCCCTCCCCCATGCTTTCGCCTTTTGGGGTGAATCGCGGGGGGGGGGGGGGGCGGGGGAATCATGTTTGTATCCTAATAACGGCTTTTTTGGAATTTAAGAAAAGCTACACGGCACACAGACCCTATATGTGTTTGCATGGAATGTGTTTTGTCCAGATGTACACCAAGATACTAGAAGGTTCGAACGAAATCCTTTCACCTCCACTGTCCGCGAACTCGCTGTCAACAGAACTGGGATGCACAGTCGAGCCCTACAGGCATGACCTCAGTTTTATCTGTGTTGAGTTTTAGCTTATTGCTGTTCATCCAGCGCAGCACATCGTCGGCACAGGCCTGACCATCGGACAAAACAGCAGAGAACTCGTAGTCACTTCGGCACCACCAGCATATTTCTGATAGTCACAGGTTTTGGCATCTATAACTGCAGACAGCGGCTGAACGTGCAGGATGAACACGCAGGCCCCAAAAACTGAGCTCTAAGGATTAGAAGGAGCAGAAACCGAGTCTTCGGTGATGATGGACTGCCCTCGGCCGCCCAGTCTGTCATCAGCATTAGCAAGTGCAGTGTAATCAAGATTAGCAAGCACGTGCACAGACACGAGTCTGTTATCGGCATTAGCAAGCACGTGCACAGAAAACTCTGTCATCAGCATTAGCAAGCACGTGCACAGACACAAGTCTGTCATCGGCATTAGCAACCAGACGGTTGATGACATACTATGGACTACTAAGAACTACCTAGCCTTTTCCAAAATGTTCGAAACGAAAGGAAGACTTGAGACAGGACGATAGTTATCCAGTTCATTAGGCCCAAAACTATGTTTCACAAGGGATGGGGGTCATAACAGCCTGTTTGAACAGATGAGGAACAGTGCCCTTGGTAAAAGAGTGGTTCATAATATTGGTGATCAAAATAAAACGAGAGTTCCATTCCCGCAGAGAAGGGGGAATCCAAGACAGAAGATCCGGAGACAAGATTTATCCAGAGAAATTATCCGCCCCCTGGCGGTCAACGTTCACCGGCAAGCCATCGTACTTGTTGATACGGTTCCGGTCTTCGGGTGCAACTTCAACTCCAGTTCTCCCCCCTTGTTGACCTTGACATTACCTCGACCTTCCGAAGACCGGACACGACCGGAAAGCAAGGCCTGGTCCTTTGTCTTTTCCTTAACGTTGAACTTTCCGCCCGATAAAATCCTCATGACGCGAGGGCGGTCAGAGTCGCCGGCATTGTTTTCACTTTTCCAACAGACGCACGACAGCATTTTGTAAAAGTGGGACCGAAACCTCCTCGCGCTGAAACAAAAAAAAAAAACAAAAATGTTTTAAATAAAATCCATTTTCAAGACAAAAGCTTACAGACAGACACTAGTCTGTCATGGTCACTACGCGTATCTGCCTGGAAACTTGAATCTTAACAGCTTCTTTTGGAACAACCTTTGCCACTCGATAGACGACTAAAGTGGAATGAGCAGAGAAGGGGTTACAGGGAGAAATGTAACAAACCAGTCAGGCAGCTGGAAGCGGACAGTAATTGAGCGTTCTCCTGGTAAAGCAATGACGACATCCCGGTCGACTCGCAGCTTACCTAATAAAATACAGGTAGAAGTTAACGGAGTGATTGGCGTCGCACACAGCGTGCACCAGGTTCCTGACGAACTGCTTGCGCTCGAACTCCGCGCTGCCCTTTGGTGGCTGCCACCACTGCTGCACCAGCAGGTAGACGCACACAGGTGTGGTGGTCAGCACCAGCGCCGCTGACGTGACGCACAGCAGGACGGTGGCTTGGAGCTGCAGACTGGCGGCGCTGTTGGGGTGCCTCCCCTGCTGGCGGACCGGCGGGGTCAGCGAGCGTTGCAGACGTCGCGCCCGTCCGATAAGAAGGGAGATGAAAACGTTCAGGGTGAGCAGGACCACGCACGGGATGAAACCGTAGGCTGCTGTTTGCACCCACTGCCAGCTAGTCAGCAGCGGCCTGGCGACACAGAGACGGAGGTTTGTCTTGGTTGTGCTGGTCTGTCTGTCTATGTTTTTCTTCTATCTATCTATCTATCTATCTATCTATCTATCTATCTATCTATCTATCTATCTATCTATCTATCTATCTATCTATCTATCTATCTATCTATCTATCTATCTATCTATCTATGTTTTTCTTCTCTCTTTCTGTCTGTATATTTAGGTACTGGACTGGTATAAAACATGTGATTAAATTAAAAGAAAAAAGTTCTTATAAACTAAGCTATTCCCGTGTTGAATGCGCAATTTATTCGGTAAAGGAAAACTAAATTTATGAAAACATCATCCCCACACTGTAAACTCTTTTTTTCAAAGAGGACCTGTCCACAGAGAAATGAATCTTTTTTTAAAGCGACTGGTCTCAGTTGAGTACAAACGCCGATATTGGTATGCTATGGTTCTACTGAACCGAATCAGGACAGTGGTAACTAATTAAATCAACTGTGCTAATAATTCAATTTGTAATGCGTTGTGATTGCGAATTTGATTGACATCCGGGTAGGGCCGCCAGATGGTCTCATGGGGTTTGACTGGCAAACAGTTGCTGGGGAAGCTTGAATGGGCAACAGATATGATGCTTAAATGAATTGCACACATGCAACGTATAGAATACTTCAGAAGTTCTAACTTTTTTTTACCTATCAGAGTGCCTGCATGGTAGAAATTAGATATTCTTTTGATGAGTTTCGTGTGTTGCACTCCGCATGCACACGTCCCTTGGAACTGTTTAGGTTGGGATTAACCCACCGTGTTGCATAAATAGACTCAATTTTGTGTGACCGAGCATTATGTCTCCCAGGAGGAACCAATGGTGTTAAGTCCTGAATGAAGGCCACAGTGCTGGCGATGAGTAACGGTAATTGGAAATGTCGTTCATTTCTGTTTTCAATGGAAAATGAAAGGGCGGAATGTTTCAGACTAGAAAGAAGGGTTCTTTGTATTTTATACCAAGATTTTTCAAGTCTAAACTCCAAATGAAAAACGATTTGTGTGCTTCGACTTTAACAAACCCAGGTCTTTTCATTGACGTAGAAGACCCAACGGTAGTCTTATTTTCGCTCTTACAGGTGAACTACTACAGCCACTGGTTACGTCTGAACTACAACACCAGCCAGCGGTTACAGGTGAACTACAACAACAGCCAGTGTATTACCGAGTTAGACACCAGAGCTGTTTGCTTGAGGCACTGCAAGGAACGTTACACGGCATCATAAGAGTTTTAACTGTGGTGGTGAATATTCCATTGCTGCTTGGCATCCCTGGCAGCGTCCCATGCTCCGGCTAATTTCCTGGGCATCTTGCCCTAGAGCTGTTAGTAAGAAGGGGGGATGGGTATTCGGGGTACTGACATGTATTCATCGTAAACTACGCAGCTCTTGTTGGCAGGGTTATAGGTGACCATGACCAGAAGAGGCGCGGTCAGGGCGGCTGCCAGGACGCAGACGACCACGAGGCTGACGGCGGTCCGGGAGGAAGTCCACATCCTGGAGACCCTCAGCGGCTCCCGCACGGCCACAAAGCGCTCCACGGCCATGGTGACCAGCAGCCAGTTGGCATACACCACCAGGTGGTTGCCTAGGAACAGCAACACCTTGCACGCTGCCATGCCGATCTCAGCCTGGTGACGACGCACGAACAACTTTGAAATGGACAGTTTTTTTTCTTTTGCTTAAAAATAATTCAACGTTCCTTCTGGTGCCTTGATATCATTGAAAATGGTAGTTGTTAATGAGGCTTGTAATCGTTTTAGTCATCGCTGTCGTCATCATCGCATCTTCACCATCCTCGTTCTTTGTCATCATTGGCATCGTCTGGTGTCGTCGGGTGTCGTTGTCATCAATTATCAACAATCATCCATCCATCCATCCATCCATCCATCCATCCATCCATCCATCCATCCATCCATCCATCATCATGTAGTTCAATCTACGTGTACAAAAATACACATATTACCAAATCAAGACATTCGAATTGGCATAAACTGAATGAAGTTTAACGAGAATATCACGGACCCAT
The DNA here is from genome assembly GCA_004794575.1 of Lanistes nyassanus. Taxonomy (NCBI): domain Eukaryota; kingdom Metazoa; phylum Mollusca; class Gastropoda; order Architaenioglossa; family Ampullariidae; genus Lanistes; species Lanistes nyassanus. The sequence continues at coordinate 17,877 of SMGT01003201.1, forward strand.
AGGTCATGACATAAAACTCGTTTATAACTGGGTTGCAAGTCAGGATTATTAACGCGTCCGTCAGTACGTGTTTATACACGCGTTAGTGTTGCAGTTATGGGTGGAAAGCGTGCCTGGTAGAAAGTGTGTTTCTTTTTCTCTGATAGGGAGAGATAACGTGAGTAGAGCTCAGGATAGCACATGATCGGAATCGATGACGTAAACTTTGTGAACACAAGTTCGGGAGGGAGAAAAGTGCAGAATTAAACGAAGGGACTAATGGGGCAGGCGAGAGCCGAGATTCGAGACGGACAGGAGACATGGACAGACGGTAGGCGGGTGTGATTAAGCTTGTGTGTGTGTGAGTGGGTGACTACTGTAGAAAAGAGGAGAGTCCTGCTTGTGTGGGGTTACTGGGACGTAAGATACATGTACACCCACGGAACTCTTACATCTTACAGACACCAGACGGGAGTCTGCTGGTTTGGTTGACAGTTCTCGCTCTGTGCGAGATTATCGGCGGCACGTATTATATATCAGACTAGCCCCAGTATGCAAGACAACCTTACAGCGGACTCCTTCCTGTCATGGCGCGTATTTCAGAATAAGTTCCTTGAATTTCCCACGAACAAAACCCCAAGAGCTTATTTTTCCCTTGGTTTTTATGTTTTTGGTTTTATTGTGGTTTGTCAATTTTTTTAATTTGCTGTAACACCAACACAAAAACATATAAAAGCACGTTCACATCCAGAACCATAAAAACCCCACGCAGTCTACCCCCCCCCCCCCCTACCCCCCCTCCCCACACACACATTTATAGCTGGTTAGGAAGTTAATTAGAACGAAAAAACAATGTGATTTCTAAGCTGACAGATTGTATCCTAATCTATTAGTGTTCTATATTGTAGCCACATCAAGTCAAACTTGTTTATGACATTTTTTAACATGAAAGTATCTCTCAAGTCTATATCTGTGTTGCGATAACTATAGGAAAGGTCGATTGTCTGGAATAGATCTGGTCCATCTACATTTATATATTTAAACTTTTGCTAATAGAATAATCATATCTAGAGCACCATCTGTCTGGACAACGCCAAGAACCACAAGCTCTTGTGAAAAGTTAGTGTTTCATCACTGTACATTTTGTGAGGAGCAGCTGCTTTAGTTCTTTCCAGAAGGGGGCAACATACTGACATTTCCAGAACAGATGATGAATAGTTTCTTCCTTATTACATATTGAACAGTTGGCATTATCAACAATGTCCATGAAAAACAATAGGCGCCATGTAGGCAGGATCCTATGCAGCAGTCTATACTGAAACCATTTCAACTGACAGTCCAATGGTGTGTAAAAACGTTTGTTAAAGGCATGTTTCCAATCAATACATGTGTTAATAAAAATCTTATTCCACATTGATATCCCCGGAAGAGGCAAGGAAGATTTAGTTAACGCTGCTTGGATAGACTTGTTGCCTGCTTCGATCACTCTCCAAATCCTAGGTTTCTGTAGCCTATTTTCCTCATCCGTGTTAACATTTAATCCACTTTGATTTTTCTCTGTAGCCTCTACAATGCTCATAAACTCCAAAAGGTTGGTTTGAATGTTTGGAAAGCATCTCTGGAATCCTTTAAATGTAATAAAGTGTCCATTTTCATTCAGTAAGTGACAGATTTGGAAGACCCGCCCTCCTTCTGTCACTGTTTATTTAATATAACATGCCCCCTCTTGTAATGTTTCTGTTATAGAAGATGGATTCCGCGACAAAATCCCTCACTACATCAGTTTTACATTTGTTATACATTTTGTGTAATGTTTTATTACATCATACCAGAATGGTTTATGAACTTTGCTCATAAGGACGTTTGCAAATTCACCGCAAAGTAGCTGTATTTTTTCAAGGTCTGGATAAAAAAAAGTAGAACAAGATCCCTCACTGAGGAGTTCATACATACAATTCTTCTCAGCCAACTTAATTTCATAGTTGATTCATACACAAATACATTAAACATCTTTTTTAATCTTCCATCTTGGTAAGGTTAGCAGACAGTTTTTTTAATCTTATTTTTCTTATAATCCGATAGGAAATTCAGAAACATGGTATCTACCTCTTTCAAAAACTTATTATCTGGGTCGGGCAGGTTAAGAAATAAATAAGTCAGGTTTGGTAATGCAAGAGTCTTCAAGACACTGATTTTTTCAAAGGGTGTAAGATATCTTTTGTTCCAGCATTTTAGTAGCGTTTCAATAGCTTGTAGCTAATTTAACCACACAATGTCATTATAATGTACAGCAAAAATGATACCTATATATTTAAAGGTACCTGGGTACCAACTAAAGTTAATATATCTCTAAGTACCTTATTTTTGGTCCTGTCATGTTGCCCACCCATATTAGTTAGTTTTTTTTAATAATTGAAATTCAGACCCGATATGCTTGTAAACTGCATCAAGATTCTGATTGCTTCAGTAAAGGATCTCTTTGTTCCATCAAGACATAAGGAAGTGCCATCGGCAAGTTCTGACAGCATAACATCTTTATCCCCCACAGTTATACCCTTGATTTTTACATTTTCGTGAAGCATGTTCGACACTATCTTTTGCACAGATTAAATATAAATAGGGTGATAAAGGGTCTCCTTGTCTAACCCCCCTTTGTTTTGTAAACCAGGATGAATAGCGTCCATTGATTGAAATACAAGATTGGATGTCAAAGTGAAAGGTACGCACCCACTGCTTGATATCTTGCTCAAAATTGTTGAAATCTAAATAATCTAAATAAATAAATGACCAGGAAATGGCGTCGAACCCTGTCTCAAAATCAGCTAACAGTAAACCTGGTACACTTTCTTTCTCTGCATGCCATAATATGTCATACAGGAAACGAATATTTTCTCTAGTGTAACGCCCTTTCATAAAAACTCCTTGACCAAGATTTATTAAGCCTTAGCCTTGCTGCAATACAGCAGATGCAATTTAATAAGTAGTGTTCAGTAAAGAAATTGGTCTCGAGTTTCGAGATTTACTTTTCCTGCGGGTCCCACTACTGCCGCTTGTTGCTTGTTGACTTTCCTGCTCAGATTTCTGCCATTTACACAGGCCAGGCATACATGGTTCGTTGAAGAAGACTTTACGACACCTTTAGGAGTTTCACTTGTGATTATTATTTTTGTTAAAGTGGAGAGCGATGCACTTTGTTTCGGATAAGGGGAGGGGCGAAAAAAAACGTAGGGAACGCATCCTTTGAATAGCGAATTGTGCAGCCAAGTCACTTAATTCACATCCTTTCCTCGAATAAGAAACAGTCCGTGCTGTTCCTCGCCAGTACGTTGTCCTGTATTTCCTCGGTATTTTCAAACCTCGGTGTAAACAGTGAAATACATGCAGTGACGCAAGAACCGGAGATTTTATTAATATTGATCCATCGCTACTGATTTAAAAAAAAAGAACTAACGGCTTTGATCACTTTGTTGTGTTCCAGTTCTGAAAATACCTTTTTCTCTACCCTTCATTGTTGCCTCGCTATAAAAAGTGCTTAAATTTGCTTTTTGTTTCACTTGCGTTGTAACGATTTCCAGCATTTTGATACGTCCCCATTTCTTTGGGATTAAAAAAAGTGGTTTTGATCTGTTTAACTAATAAACTCAGTAAACGCGAAACTGTAAGTAACCCGTAGCTCACTTAACGCGTCTGCTTACAGACCGAGGGAACCACCACAACAGCTTCTGCCTTATTGTAACAGCGGTTGATCAAAAGAATAAATGGCATTAAGAGAAAGTAGTTTTTCTTTGTTTTTTCTAATAAGCACAAGTATAAGAATCGGGAAAAGACGAAAATTTAGTTACAAACCATTAGAAGGAACAATGTCGTGCCGACAGTAAACACGAGCGTCTCGTATGTACTATTTATTGTCATCAGTGTACGTGGCTTTCAAATAAACGCTCTGCCTTCAGCCTACTACGTATCAGTATTAAATCTTGGTGTTGATAACAGCTTGTGGACAGTGAAAAATTTTTTAAATATCATATTTGCCTTGTACATTATTACAGTTATTATTGATTTCTGCAGTTTTTAGAAAATAACTGTTGTTTGTATCACAATGGTACTGAGCCAAAGTTAATATAAAGTCACAGCGGTTGATTAACAAAATTGTTAATATCATATTGGCCTTGTACACGATCATATTTATTGTTTCTGCCGTTTTCACAAAATAACTGTTGTTTGCATCACAAAGTAACTGAGATAATGGTACCATACAGCACCCACACTTCTCCTACTTTTATTGGCTGTTTTGCTGCTGTTGTCTTCGTACCACAGTAAGTATCTGATCATAAAAATATATATATTGAGTATGTAACCCAGACTTATCTTGGCAATCGCTTTTAAGAGAGAAAGAGTGAGGGGGGAGAGAGGGGAAAGAGAGGGGGAGAGGAAGAGATCACAAAATGACGAAATAAATGTTATTTACTGTTATTTATGTACATGAATAAGCACTTCGTTCGCACGTAACTGGGGTTTGTCCTGAAACGTGTATAATGAGATTCTCCTGCTATACAGCCTACGCACCACATCTATTGCAGATAAGTGTTTTTCCTTTTCGTTTTTTCGTCGTTTTTGTGTCGTCCTGATGAAGGGGTAGTTCCCCGAAACATGTAGATTGTCTTCGTCTTTGTCTCTTTCTAGCTTGGTACAGTTCCCTTGTTTTACATTTAATTTGGGCTTATCCTCCAAGCGGCAGTCACTTGTTTTTCTTGAGTATTTAACACTGTCACATGTCACCCCTAGGTTAGCCTGTTCCCCCTTCCCTCTCTTGACACCTGGTAGGTGGACGCTACGTCATAGCGTGGATAGCTGCTCTGCGCCAGCCTAGACTGGCCAGAACTGGTTTAAGCTGATTTAAGGTCGGAAGAGCAGCTCCAGTACTCACGCTAAATGCCTTGGGTGTATTTCGCCGACAAGCCAACGAGATAGACTAGTAAGTGACTGCTAGTGTGCCTTATAGGTTAGGACTGCTCTGCCATAACTATCTTAGAGTCTGGGACTCGGGTTGATTAAGATAGGTGGTTTTATCCTGCCCGAGACAGGAGACGTCATAGGCTAGTTTCCGGGCGAACGCCAAGGGGGAGCTAGAGTGAAGTGTTGGGTCGTTGAACAGCTTCAGAGCTGTGTATCGCTGTTAAGCAGTTGTTTCAGTGGGGACAAGAGTAGATGCTCTGTTGTCAGTCACTTATTGTATCAGTGTATAGAGCGGGATCATAGGCCGTGTTGCAGTGTGATTTCCCTATTTGTTAGCTGATTACCTCGATTGTCTGATTCCTCGTGGTATGATGTGCCTCCAGTGCTTGTTTCCACCCCGTGATATTCAATAATACCACAGCTCGTCTGTCCTGCCTTACCCTTAATGTCTGTGGTGTTCTGTCGAAACTGATGTACCCAGATCTGGTCGAACTGATTAGTGATTATGATATATGCTGCCTGCGTGAAAGTAAACTAGATAATACTGACTCAATCCATATCAATGGATACGTAACATTTTACAAAAATCGCACTAAGTGTGCCAGGAAGTCAGAGGGGTCCTCATGTTAGTTAAAGAATCTATTGCTTCGTATATTACTGTCTATGAAGAGCAATCCCAGAAAAAAAAACGTTGACCATGTTCTCATGCATTTTTATTCTTTTGTTGATGCAAAACTAAGCCAGGATGATTTGTTTGTTAGAATCAGTAAGGAAATTACAGGTACTGACATAATG
>SMGT01003202.1:0-17018 GCA_004794575.1 Lanistes nyassanus
GACTGCGCTTCGTCTGGTCTCTATCCTCCGACCTGTCTGGCATGGGTGGCCCTACCAGCCAGCATAGCTCTCGGGGTTATTGAGACACTCAAGCCCGCCCACCACGCCAAGGTAGCAGTCCATGGGAGAGACATGACCGTCACACTTGCAAATTATCGTCGTGTCACCAATTTCTGTAATGTTCTCCTCCACGGATTCTTCACCTGGCGGCGTTGCCCGGGAAATAAAATTAGACTACAGTTGTACCTGCAATGGGCCTTCTAGGTATTTCACAAACTGTTAGTCTGTACCTTCCGTCTGTTTCCAAGACACTTCTCCAACACACACACTCACACAGCACATACCACATTTCCTTAACATAGCATTAAAGAAAGAGAGACAGAAAGACACTGTTGCGCAAACTAAACTTAATAATAACTAAATCATTATATTATTGCGGAATGAGCACACTTACACAACACTTTAAGTGTCGAAGGGTCAGCACTAATATTTTTGACCCAGTCCACAAGACAGCTGACCGTGGCTCCATCATCTTCGCGTTTCAGTTTACGCGAGAGCGTTAGACTAGTCTGCCCGTAACGGCCTGTTTCTAGCAGACTGTCCTTAACGAACACAAGCAGGCGTCCTGCAGGCTCTCCCAGACGGCTCGTGCTGCACGTGCATTCTAATTGTGAACCTTCCGGTATGACATCATCAGGGCAGGTCAGTGTCGGTTTTAAAGGAGCAACTGTCATAAATTAGAATTACAAAATGTATAAAGTATCACAAGAAACCACAAACTGAAGCACTTCAATACTTCAGTCTTAAACACCAAACGCCTGACGACAAAAATAATAAAAAGGTAAGTAGTAAAATTGGTTATTGCCATCTGGACAACTGCATTTTTGCCTTCCTGGGAAAATGGACGATTCCTAAGAGGCAAAGTGATGTTTTAGTTACATGAACTAAGAAATATGGTAAAGATTGGCCCACCTATCTTTACATAAAAGCAGCACAATATTTACAATTTATTGCAGAAAATGTACGACTGAAGCAGTAACATGTGATTTAGATAACCAGCAAGTGTTTTTAGTCTGCAGAAATGTCTGTCAAAACCAACCCTTCTGCATTCGTGGGTTCGGAGGTGATAGAGAGATGAACAATGAATCTTCTCTGTTCTGCTGAAAATTTTGCCAGGAAAATAACAGCGACTTTGGAGGTGGTGGTGGTGGTGGGTGGGTGGGTGGGTGGTTGGGGAAAGATCTCCAAACGCTGAAATTCACTTGACAGATATCTGCTTTAGTCTTTGAAGGATTTCAGACTTAAAGACTAACTCAGTAACTTTTGATATATTCTGTATGTAATGCGAATTTATCCTGTAATGTGCAAACGTCACATATAAAAGTAAAATTTACAAGTCAAGTGATTTAAGTTTTAGACAATGAAGTGTGTGAAAAAAAACATTGTACTAAAAAGTCATATGAAGAATTAAAAACAATAAGGACAACAACAAACTAAATACTGCTATCTAGTTTACTGACATCTATATATATATAAAGGAAATCTTTTGCGCATTACCACTTTGAACATCTAATAGCTAAGTTGTTTACGTGTCTAAATACTGCTGTTTAGCTCACATACCTATATCTACGGTAATTTCTTTCTGTGCGTTGCCAGGTTGAACATTTATGCAATAGCGAAGTTGTCTGACTGTTTCACGTTGACGAGGAAATTCTTGAGGAACAGTCGTCTCAAAGCTGCACTTCCATTTCCGTAGATTATTGTTGGGCTCGATAGGAGACAGGGATGAGGAAGGCTGGATCCTTGCCCACTGTACAGGAAAAAAAGGTTTCTACAAAGTAAACAATCGAATTCTTTAATTATGCTTTTGGAAATATCCACCAGAGTTTGCCTTTGTAGGGCTACATGTATGCCGATAAATACAAGTTACAAAGACTGATTTCCTCAATAATGAGTTCGATGATGAGGAGAACTTACAGATTGTAGTTCTTATTTTTTCTATTTGTTGAGAAATGTTGGGTAAATCATATGACTGTGACTAAGAGGAAGATTGAGAGACAGAAATAACTTTGATACTGCCCAAAGAATGAGGTAAAATAAATGCCACGTTTTGGGGTTTGGTAGTTCTAGGTGGGACCCATCAACGCCCCCCCCCCCATGTATGACGTCAGACAAGGGCACGTAATGGCTTTTCTACTGCGACACTGGGCGTTCATGCATTTCAACACATAACGTTAAGGCCAGGTAAAAAAAAACCACGAGTGTCATGGTTTAAAACAGCACAGGGGCTAGGGGTGGGGAAGAACACAAGGTGCACGTAGAGGGCGCGACTGATGAGCCACACGTCAGATTATCTTCCTGTATCCACGTAACCGATAGCCAGCAAGCAAGCAACTCAGCGACCGACCGACCGACGGCAGGCAGGCAGATCGACCCGTTGCAGATCCCCAGCACAACGTCAGCTGTAATAATATTTAGTCAACTGTGACATCTTCAAAAGTACACTAACTAGAAACTAAATAAGAGGATTGACTGACACATCGTGACACATTCTACCGCCCTAAACTTAGCTTCAGCTTTGACGACTGCCAACATCTTGGTTGATTGTTTGGAGGGTGGTTGGGTGGGCGTGTTGGTTGGTTGGTTGGTTAAAGGGAAAGTCCTTCCACTTCGAGGGATTTCGCACTGTGGGGGGTGGGGGGGTGGTGTCCTGTTACTAAGCTATGCACTGTAAGAACCACCAGATTGATAGCAGCAGTAAGATGGCCAATGAGGACAATCAAATTTAATGTGCTGTGAGAAGGTGAATGGATTTGGACAATGTGCAACTCCAGGAAATAATGCCACACCTGGATTCGAACCAGTTATTGCGCAATAACTAAAACCATAGAGCGTTCATAACTACTACGTCAGTAGGACGACACTTTGAGATCCTTTGCGGATAGATACTTTGGATAATAAGTCTTCGTGACAAAACGTTGATATCCTTTGAGGATTATGCCAGACAGTGGGTCTGTGTGACGATACTTCGATATGCTTTGTGGATACTGATACTGACTTTGATTGATAGCACGTCTGTGTGATAACATGTTGATATCCTTTGTGGATTATGACGAATAGTAGGTCTATGTGACAATACTTTGATCCTTTGGAGATAATGACTTTGGTTTACAATAAGTATGTGTAAAACGTTGAAATCTTTGTGGATAATTACTTGCTCGTGTGTGGATAATTGCTTGATAGTAATTCAGTGACACCACTTTGAAATCCTTCGTGGATAATTACCTTTGGATAATCGGTCTTTTGACAACACTTTAAAACCCTTTGGGATAGTTAATTTTGACAATACTCTGATGCCCTTTAGGAATAAGACTTGATTGATAATAAGCCTGCGCGACACGTGTAAATCCTTTGTGGATAGTTAATTCTCGACGTCTGTGTTACAACGTTTTGACATTTTTTGTGGAAAATTACTCGCGATAGTAAGTCATTGATAACCTGTTGAAATCCTTTGTGAACAGTACGTTGGCAGCTGGTGTGAAGAACACTTAAGGTATGGGAGTACCAACCAATTTAAGAACAGTGGGTGTTTAGGAAATTGACGGAGTTGGGAGGTTGTTCATTTGCGGAGAGTTGATTTTTTGTGAGGAAAAAACCGTGATTAGTAGTATGAAATTGTATTAGATGTGAACGAGCAGAATGGTGATGTTAGTGAGATAGTTTTTGTATTTGTATACATGCTGTGATCGTTAGTAAAAGTTAATGGGAAGCCGCCGTGTACACCAGAGTTAATAAATCCGTGAGTATCAGAGAGCGAGTGCGAGCGTGTAGTTTAATAAATAAGCCCGGGGTCTTTTTAGAAAACTATATCGTCTCGTTGGCTTGTGTTTGTATTTGTGCGGAGTCGTACGCAAGAAGAACGCGCCCCACACACCTTTGGGCGCCTGGTGAGAGTACCGTAGAGTGGCCAAGTGGTGTGTGACAACAACTAGAACCCATAAAATATTCTGCCTGCACGTATAAATTCCTTCGGTCATTCTATTTCGGCTCATGTATTCGCTGTCTAATGTTGTATGGAAGCGCATTACATTCCTTCGAGAGACAAAAGAGATCTATGTGCTGACAGACTTAAGAAGAAAGAAATAGAAAGCAGATGTGTAGGCTACACATTCTAATTATTTCGTTCAGATTTCTCCGAGACCAAAATCACGACTGTGTAGCCTTTGGGTCACGAAGCGTCGACGTTCGAGAATTTTTTTTTCGTGACATCTCGTATTGGAGAACTTCTCAGCCGCTGGGTGCGAGTCCATATTGAAAAAAGTCTGTAACTCTGAGTCATGCCAAAAAAAATTCTCATGCTGCGTACTTAACGCAGAAGAACCTGCCAATCGTCATCAGTGTTCACTAGAACAGTTCTCACTAAGACATGATTGTCATGTTTCTTTTGCATCTTTTCTTATTTTATTTTGAATACCTCCTGAGGGTGAAACAAAACATAAAGAACCCGTGAATCCTTCACTGTATGCACATTAACAAATCACTTAATGCGATTGATAACCTTATTAGAAGAAATGACGACAATTTTATAGATAAAATATTGTTACTGTGACATACGCGGACACTCCTCAACATTGCAAGTTTGGGTGTCATAAGATTGTCCCAAACAATTTCTCCCACACTCGTTTTGTCCAGTGCATTTCCGTGTCCTTGTCTGAGATCCCCAGTCACATGACTGAGAACATGACGACCAGTTGTCCCAGTCACTCCACTGTCCATCCCGCGGGACTGTAACATGAGCATGAAACAACGCATGGACTACAGTTGATAATGTTTGTGATTACCTGACATTGTTTATCACAGGGCTTTTAGCTTTGGTTATGCCGCTGACGTAGAGAAGAATTTCTATAGGAAACTGCCGTGTACGAAGCTCCATAACTAATTTTACTAACAATTTTCGGGAAATGTTTAGTTCTGTTGAATGTCGACGGAGATAAATGCGCGGTGCAGTTCTGTCTGCCTATAGCTTGATCTTGCATTACAAATGTTGACCTTTATACGACTAAACCTGTCAAAATATTCTAGGTTGGTGACATTTGGCATCTGTGTAGTGTTGTTTGCTCGTATGGAATTGTTGCTGGCAGTATTTATACACTGCTTCTAAACTCCGGCAGCAGGAGGGAAAACATGTACTGAGCCTTCTCAAAGTTCGTGACTTTAAAACAGTCGCTTGTGTATTCCAAATCTGTATGTGTTCTCTGCAGCATCAAACAAACTGTGACAAACGAATGCTTAAAGGAATGCATATGATTGATGCGAATGATTTAAAATCAGTGCGTTGTGGAGATGAGCATCAATAAATGGCGGAGTGTAACACTTTACCCAGACTCATTCAATCGTGACGACGCCAACTCGGGAGTGCGTCCCAAACTTTATTTGTTGAACATAAACCGTTGCAGGTGGTGGCCGGCTTACCATGCAACCTATTCCATAGTCTAGTGGCTATCTTATAGGACCTCTTCTCTCTCACTACTGTCTACCCTATGAGTGACACAGACTGAAGCCTGCTCTTCTCTATTCTCTAACTTTTGCCTGGCATCTAAAGGCAGTGGCTTCTTCCAGAGTATAGCTCCGTTGTACAGCTGCAGCGGAGGCGCATATAGAAGATAGCCCTGTGGCCCATCCTCCACATTGCCCCTCCCATCTTCTGCCTGCTAACTCCTGCCTTGGGCCTTCGTGGTCAAAACTTTCTAAGTCCTATGACCAGGCAAGCATAAGCCCTAAGGGCTGGGCGTAAGCCCGAGCACGCTTCTTCCGTCTGTATCCTTCTCTCTCTTGGTCTAATCTCCGTCTCTAAGTATCAAAAACTTCCCTCCTCTCTCAAGTCCCCCTTTTTATTTTTCCCTACTCCAGCGCCCTCTACATCACATGGTCTATTCTTGTAAACAGCATCACGAGTTTCCAAGGCCAGCGACCGGACATTACTAATACATTCGTGATCAGTTGTCGCCATGCCTGTCCCTGACTCTTGGACCTGGGAGGTGGGTTGACTACCCCCTTCCCCAGTACATATTGTTCTCTGGGAGAGTACGAAATTTACTTCCCTGAACTAAATGACCCTCTAGTTTAAACTGCGTGAACAATGCTATTTTTACACGCCAGGTCTCAATTTCGTTACATTCCTCCAACGGCCACTAAAAAAAAAAGGAATCGACAATTACTTTTTTTCTGATTAAACTCTCATAACGAAATTGAGTCATTATTACCTATGCCGGCCACGCCATCGCGAATACATCAAGGCATGCAATACAAGGTGTTACAACACAACAATTCCATGTTAAACTACATTATACAAATCAAAACATAAGTTCCAGCAGCATGAGTTGCCCGGGATCTCCTTAAAATTCAAAAATTCATCTCCTACCTCGCGACACCTTACAAGCAAATAACGTCGCATCAATTCTTCTGTACCATGGCAACGCATCTGTCTCACGGCGATCCACAGTTCATGTGAGTCCACCACGTCCAAACTTTTCAAAGAGTGTCTTTCCATGGGACGCGCTATTAATAAATCTATATAATTATCAACAAAAAGAACAAAGCTAAGCCTTAATATTATCCATGCACAAAGCTGACCAAGCTCGGTTATATATATAATATAAAAAACACAAATCAACTAATCCCAATTATAAAAAAACTCTATGACGGCATGCATAATGCAAATTACTACATCTTCGAAAAATCAAGAAAGAGTTCGCTCTTGTTTTCCATTAACCGACTGACTGCATGATGCGGCACAAAAACAACACACACAAAACACAATGTCAACGGTCCGGTTACCCACGGCTCCTCGCTGACGTTACACCTGTGGCTCGTCCACACTTCTGGGTAAAAACTGCTGGCGACGCTGAGTCCCGTCACATCAGGAATCTTCTCAGTCGTCCCACTCCTTGTTCTTGGAGGCGCCGAAATGACACAGGTCCTCTCTCCGGCGGGCGTCATGCACATCGCCCCTTTGCTACGAAAGTTCCTCCCCGTCCTCTGAGGTGAGGTGGCCTCAAAGACGCTTCAGAGATTTGCTCGCAACTGACCAATGGTCAACCAGTGCTTACACAGCATAATCTGGCTACCACCTCAACCCATAACTTCAGTTACCGCGCCAAATCTCAAAGTACCCAGCTATAACTCCTGGTTCAGCATCACATGCTAACCCCGTTGACTCTTCTACCGCCAACATCCTAATTTGCATCAGACTACTCGTCTTTTCATGCAGTTAGCATAATCAGTTACTCACTGATATACTGACATGTTAGCCTGCCCACCGCTAACACTATCAACTCATCAAGACTACACGTCTTAAAAATAAAACAGATCATCAGCTACTCGCTGGCTTCAAAACAAGTTACTTTTCCACAACAACATACAAAACAAAACAAAAACAAAAAGCCCGCAAAAATGCAAATCAACCAAATCATAAAACATCGAGAACGAACATCTACGACAACAACGACACAACAAAAATCCAAATTCAAATAATAAAAAAAAATCAAATCCAAGACAACACATAACACAATAAGCAGTTGGGACAGCTTTCCGTCTGGGTCATGACTCATCAACAAGCCACTATCTGACAGTCCATGTGTGCGCACGAGCGATGTGGGGGGGAGGAAATAAAAGGGCAAAAACAAAACACAACTAAACCAGTAGGGCTGGGACCCAAACACTCTATGGCATCCCCACAGCCAAACTGCTACATGGAGGCGCCGAAACATAAGCTCCTCTTCGGCAGGCGTCAACCACACCCCTCGACTAGGCGAGAACCTCCGACCCTGAGGCACCACCGCCTCAATACATCAAAAGGGCAATGCTAACCAGTGCTAACCCCGCACAATACGGCAGCATCCCATTCTCCAAACTATCACTACACAAAACCCACAAATCGCAACCCCGTTACACAACACAGTGTGAGAAACCGAGGCAAGACTGTCAACGCGAACACATCACGTGACCAATCAGACACAACAAACTTTCCCTGGTGGCTTGGCAAGCTCTAACAAAAACAATACCAGACCACAGCGACACCAATTTAACAAGCTTAACCCAAAACACTGCTCTACACAATAGACGCAAAACAACAACATCAACTACAACAATCATATCCCTAATTTCTCCAGATAATTTGGTGAAAAACTATGTGACAATAGTCTTATAAACCAGAGAATCAAACCACGGCACACGAAGAGCACGTAGCCTGCATAACATAATCGCCTAACATAGGATTGTCACATGCTAATACAGACACACACTCAAAAAGAAAAGTCTAATGACTAACAGAGGGAGACAAGTGTCCCGACAGGGGGTGGAGGGGGGCTACCGGCATCATGCCCACATCCGCGCCAGTCAGCCTGCGCGCCCGGCGACGCTACAGGAGGCCGGCTGTGTCCTCGCGCGTGCAGCATACGCGAAAATAGTAAGGGGTTGGGGGGCTGCACACAGACGCAGCCCACATGGCTGGGACGTCCACACAAGGGACATTTCGAAATATTATCCATAACAACGACTTCAGGTTAAACCCTGGACAAAAACAACACTCCACACAAAACACAAAACGAAAATCAAATCAATAAAACAAACCCACGTAACAACAACAATAAGCTACGATATATCCGTCCCTACTAATATTTTCCAATTTCCCTAAACATTCCTACTTCTAACTGCATCTGGTTGGCCATTTTTTTCAGCTACTAAGCGCCTCCCCTACATGTCAATCAGCCACCTACCTTGCTGTCTTCTGACGGTGTCTTTGGTTTCCTCGTCTATCGTCTTCTGCGTAGGGCTCCCGCTGTGGACTTCAGGTGTTGTAGAATTCTTGTGTCTGCTATGAGGGTCCTCTTCTTACGCTGACCTCAAAGTACTTCTCGCGTTGTGTTGCTGGTGTTTAACCACCGTCCGTGTGTAGCAGTGGAGAGACCTCAAGAAGCGTTGTATGACGATAACCGCCGTCCGGGTCAACGAGCAACAAACAAGACATATGTAACACTTTACCCAGACTCATTCAATCGTGACGACGCCAACTCGGGAGTGCGTCCCAAACTTTATTTGTTGAACATAAACCGTTGCAGGTGGTGGCCGGCTTACCATGCAACCTATTCCATAGTCTAGTGGCTATCTTATAGGACCTCTTCTCTCTCACTACTGTCTACCCTATCAGTGACACAGACTGAAGCCTGCTCTTCTCTATTCTCTAACTTTTGCCTGGCATCTAAAGGCAGTGGCTTCTTCCAGAGTATAGCTCCGTTGTACAGCTGCAGCGGAGGCGCATATAGAAGATAGCCCTGTGGCCCATCCTCCACATTGCCCCTCCCATCTTCTGCCTGCTAACTCCTGCCTTGGGCCTTCATGGTCAAAACTTTCTAAGTCCCATGACCAGGCAAGCATAAGCCCTAAGGGCTGGGCGTAAGCCCGAGCACGCTTCTTCCGTCTGTATCCTTCTCTCTCTTGGTCTAATCTCCGTCTCTAAGTATCAAAAACTTCCCTCCTCTCTCAAGTCCCCCTTTTTATTTTTCCCTACTCCAGCGCCCTCTACATCACATGGTCTATTCTTGTAAACAGCATCACGAGTTTCCAAGGCCAGCGACCGGACATTACTAATACATTCGTGATCAGTTGTCGCCATGCCTGTCCCTGACTCTTGGACCTGGGAGGTGGGTTGACTACCCCCTTCCCCAGTACATATTGTTCTCTGGGAGAGTACGAAATTTACTTCCCTGAACTAAATGACCCTCTAGTTTAAACTGCGTGAACAATGCTATTTTTACACGCCAGGTCTCAATTTCGTTACACGGAGATCTCACGTGGTCAGTTGGCTTTCAATGAGTTAAATGCAGGACTACATGGTTGTTGTTAGAATGTGAAAATAGTTTGTTGCAATCAGTCCGTTTCACACAATATAATCAGATAAAACCGGACAGTGTCGTTACATTTACAGCTATTTTATTCGGCAGACATCTATATCCAGTTCCTTAAAAGCTTAGACGCTACTCCTTTGTGGTGGTGTTGTGTGTTATCAGATCACGAAAATGTTGTTTGATCGACTTCCCCAAGGAGTCGAAGTTAATATTTCTAAAGGAACAATTAAAGCGACTGCCGCTTGGAGAGAAATCTAAGTTAACAAAAACGGAACTGAGCCAAGCTAGATTAACCTTATACGACACAGACAATCGTCTACTTTCGAAGTGTTTAGAAGGAATCGTATGTTGTTAGCTGAACCAGAAAGAAAGGCCTCTTATGAGCCTAGATATTTCATTCTGTAAATACTCGCTATCTGTAAATAATATTGTCTTTTCGTTCACCGTCTTATGGAGTCTATGGTTCAATGTTTGTAGGAAGATGGTGGTTGGATGGGGTCTGGCCATAGTGTGAAGTAGGATAAAACCATAATACAAAGATAATGTCTGCAGCTACCCACATGTCGTCCTCCCAACGTGCGGGGCAAGCATAAGGAAACGACGCGTTAAATGAGAAAGCTAGTTCTCACGTGACATGAAAACGAAAGCCAATCAGCAAAGGTTTTGTGTACATCAGCCCTATGTCTAACCAAGTTTATTTCTATCCACAAACAAAAGCTGATGTAATTTAACAGAATTGAGGTGTGACCCATTTTGCCCCAGACAAGTGGCGAACTTTTTGCACAGCATCAAATATATCCAACATTCTAAATCAAACAAACGTTATCTAAGCACTTTATCTGTTATCAAAACGGAAAACCTTTAGGTCTTTGAAAGTTTTTAAAAACAGTTAACAAACAGGACATCAATCATTGAACGTCGACGTAAACACTTAGCAGAGATTGATCATTCTCTCAGCCCCTCTCAAGAACTTGTCCAGATTCGTCATGTACGGACAGCTTTTGATAAAACAAAGTGTTCGTTTAGAAAAAAAACTTTCTGGAGTAGTAAACGTATTCGAATTATTTCAGGATAAAAGCACATTTGGATTTCTTTGTGTTTATGAAGTGTTTGACATCGTGTAAAGTAAGCCTAAATCATGAGGACTTAAAACGGCTTCTGCATATGATATTTTATTATATATTATTATTGTTGTCGTCACGTTTTACTCCAAGTCATCAGCCACTTGTGTGATTTTTTAGAACTATTATCAAAGGCAGAATAATACATTATTATATATATCTTTAAAAACTTGCACAACGACGTCCCAATTGTTAACATAAAAATATTTTTCTGACATTAATAGCTACAACAGTTCGTTATGATAAAGGCGTTGCCCCCCCCCCCTTCCAAAAAAAGGCAGTTTATACGACACCCCCTTCCCGCCCCCATAAAACAATGAATGTTACCACGGCACCTAACGCGGTACACTCTTGTGTGTCTGAGCTGGGACCTTCACAAGCAGCTTGTGACGGACTGCACGTGCGTGTCCGTGACTGTGTTCCAAGTCCACAGGTGGCGCTGCACTGTGACCAGCCACCCCATGGTCCCCAAACGGCAACAATCGCCACAGGTTCTCGTCAGTATCAGTCAACAGTTACAGACATGGAGCTGTCTCAGTTACGGGGAAATACAGTCAAAGAGAGAGAGAGAGAGAGAGACCTGATGGTCGAATAGTGAGAACGGTGTCCTCCAACCCCCAAGGTACTGGTTCGATACCAGTGGGCCGGAACACACTTTGCCATGTCGACTCAGCCGGGTTATCTGACCCTTGGGTTAGGGAAGGTAACCCAACGAGAGGGAGGAGATTGGCACCGGCCTCACGATATCGGCCGACAAAAAGCGGGGCTTAAGCAACTCTACTCCCCTACGACTCAAAAAACAAAAAGGATCATGGGACACGATTTGCAGTACACTTACTGCAATATTAAAAAAACCCTCAAGCGAACATAAACGCTCTTTAAACATTCTTGAGATTAGTTTAGCTGTCTTCTGTTTCATGCCAATTCACCAACGGACATCTAATGACAGGGTAGGAGAGAGAGAGAGAGGGGGGAGAGTTAGAAATGGTGCTGGGGGGGAAGAATGAAGAAAACATATCAAAGCTCTGACAGCTAGCCCTGTAAACAGCTGCAGGTGCTACATGCAAATAAAATATGTGTGTCGGATCGGACACAAGGTCCGAACCTACGATCCTTAATATCAGAGACAAGCCCGCGTCAGTGCTATGCTGCAGGCTGCCCTATGCTCCGGATTAATATAATACAAACAAGGAAATCTCGTGATATAAAAATAGAGTTAACACTGTTGTAACTACAGTGTCTATGTTAAGAAAACATACAAAATTAAGAGTAGCATAGACAGGCGACGATTCTTTACACACGTATTGTACGGACCAATAGCGTACACCTGCGATGAGTGATGGACGGAAAATTTACAAAAACGAAATGGCAACACTTTCTGACTAATGCTACCAGTTCGGTGCTAAGGTGCTTGTCAGAAACCAATCTTTAATTAAATGAGACAACGGTGCCTGCGTGCTTGCGTGATCGTTTTCAGAATTGTTTAGATGCACAATCACTCACAGGCAAACACAAATTGTGAGGTTATTTCCACCTATAAATAGGACACAAAATATTAAATAAATTCAGGAAATACTGTTAGATTACACAAAAATAAAAATCCCACGAATAACACTCAACAAGATATATCCACACACACACACACCCTCACACACGCACACACCTTCTCTCTGTCTCTCTCACATACACACACATACACGCACACGCACACGCGTACGCACACATACAATCTCTTCTCTTTTAATTTATTTGAGCGAGAGAGAGAGAGAGAGAGAGGGGGGGGCAGGCAGGCAGACAGGGCTGAG
The DNA here is from genome assembly GCA_004794575.1 of Lanistes nyassanus. Lineage (NCBI taxonomy): Eukaryota > Metazoa > Mollusca > Gastropoda > Architaenioglossa > Ampullariidae > Lanistes > Lanistes nyassanus. The sequence continues at coordinate 12,832 of SMGT01003202.1, forward strand.
TGCGAATGTACACATGGACGTTAACGTTTCTATCTAAATTCTTTTATTTTAGCACAAAAAACTTTATTGCGCCGCTGTTCTTAGAATGCTCAGGTTGTGAAGACTGTATTGCTTGTTACAGAAAATCAAAATAATAATTAAAAAGCTATTCTAAAGAACAGAAAAACATAGATACATCTATGCCATGAATAAAACAGCTCACTCTAGACATAATGAAAATTTACATACGTAAATACTGGCTTGTCGTGAGCACTAAACACGTATAGCTGACGCACCCTTCGTAGCTCGAACCGTCCCCGTGACCGCAGCAGTTTTAGCCTTTTTTCAAAAATTCATTAAAAAATCCCCCAAAACAATAAAAACATTATTTAAAATTGCTAACTAACTACAATAAATAAAGAAAACTCATTTCTTACCGTGTTTCTTGGACCTTGTTCCATAATTTTGTAAATCCTTTGATGGAAACACAAGTGAAGTTGAATAAATCAAAAAGTCCTCGCCATTCCTTACACAGTGTGTACGACATTGTTTAGTATACGACTGGCACGTTTTTCTCTTCGTAATCACTTTCTTGGGTCTTTCAGGCACAAATACTCTTGCCTTCATCCACATTATCACAGTAAATTTGCGAAACAATGTCATTTTGGTCTTCAGCGTGTAATTTGAAGAGTAAATCTAGCATTTCTCAAGTGAAAGAGCACATGTACTGATACTCCATTCGAATAATTACCAGAAAGTGGTCTCGGCAGTTTAAACACAGGAAAGGGAAGCAACTCGTGAAGAAATGATTCAGCTTTCGATTGCAAGAGTTCTTTCCCTTAAAGGATTAGCGGATATGTTTTGAAAAATCATAATTCACAGTGCAGGTGTGCGTATACTGCGGTTTCCAATGCCTCCCAATGGCAGTGCAGTCTGTCTTTTACTGCGTTACCATTGGGTTTGCGTGCATGTGTTGCTTTCCAATCGCTGAGAACTGGCAAATCACTCGCTGCAAAATAACTGAAACTATTTTGAACAGATCTCCGTTGCTGAAGTGGCCCGTCGGAAAGGGTTCATGAGGTAAGGAAGGAAGTCTTCCACAAAACCAGCAAATATTTACTGTCTTGATTTGTCCGTGCGGAAGTGTTTGTCCGCCCATCCCACATAAGGCTATTATTTCTGACACAGTACAGCTACACGCAAAAAGTGGCGGGCCTACAACGATCTTATGTACAATTTTTGCATGTCCATGAGACATACCTTAATGAGTCGTCCTTTAATAAAGAACAAATGAGGACCGAGCACTTAAATTATCGAAAGATAACTCCAACAAGGTACTGGCAGCGCTCAAACATAGCCGTATGCAGACGCATGTGCCCAAGGGAGCTTACCGTAACCAAACACGTAGCAAAGAGAGGGCCGAAAGAAAGGAACTTGGCAGATCCTCAAAAAGATCTGCCATCCTTTCTTTATAACGGCGCTAGCTTTCACACAGCTAGCCCTCCGTGCACAACGTGTGCATACAGAGAATCCCTATTAAATGTAATCAGCCCGCTCACTGAGCGAGTGCTGACAACTAGCACTCGGTTCTTGTTTGTTGTTTGTTATTATAATGTAAGAGGCAGAAAAGCAGACGACAACGGTGGTATTTCTTACACCAGACGACACCACTTTACACCACCCCCCAAAAAAAAAACAACAACAACAAAACAAAGCAAGACCAACGGATATTTCTTACGACAGATTCACACCGCAGGTCCCAGTCCTGTTTAGGTTTTTTGTTGGGGGGGTGGTGGTTGCTTTTTGTTTATTTGGTTTTGGGGTTTTGTTTTGCTTTGGTGCACGACACGTCGCTGACAGTTGATTATGGATTCAAATCTCTCCATATACAGTGTGGAATGTCACTCAAACCCACCATTAACAGATAAGAACGTGATATCAGAGCAGCGCTAAATACATCATCACTCAATAATAATAATAATAATAATTTTTATAATCAAAACCAACAAATATTAGTTCTTCGCACGCGAATACTGCTTCCGACTAGACACACGTGATCGCGTGACTGACAGTGGTCCCCGATTGGTTTTCATGTCAGCAGTGGACAAGCGTGTAATGTTGTCAAACTAGATTTGCGATGTATTTTCAAGACGGAAATCACCCAACAGTAAGAGACGTTATGGGATTTTTTAGCCATTAGACCAGCGGCGACTGTGTGAGCTCAAGCAGAGAAGAGTTGTTGACTCCTCTACTGTTTATTGCCCACACAATATAAACTTGTTTTTATTTCTTTTTCTTTCTGCAGGTTGTGGATACGCACGGCTTTAAGGTATTTAGGACTTTCTTGCAACTATGGACTAGAGAGACACTGTGACAAATCTCTCACTGACTTCTGAGAACAAGCTTGTTAACAGGAAACGACGATGACAGTGGATGATGGATGATGATGGACGATGATGGACGATGATGGACGATGATGGATGATGACGGATGGTGGTGGGTGTAGTATGGTGATGGGCGATAATGACGACGATAATTATGATCGCAATTCAGTTCAGTAAGTGACTGTTTTGAAGCAGAGGACATCAAATGTAAAATACAAATACTTGCCAGTCACATGCAGCTCGAAAGTCGCGTTAATGTTTCCGTGTTGGTTCCTGACTTTGAAATTGTAAATTCCGTTGTCCTTGACAGCGGCGTCTGTAACGTGCACGGTGCAAATGGCCAGGTGAAGGTCAACAGCATGCCTCTCACATCCCCCTGACAAAAGTCCAGACCTGACGGGTTCATGGTTCGAATCTTTTTTGAAGTAGGCAAAACTGTGGATAGTTGGAACTGGGTAAGCGATCACCTCAAACTTGAACAGGCCATCTGACCCTTCGATGACCTCAACTCGCTCGGTTGTTTTTGTGTTGCTGACCTGTCGAGGAGGACCTGTACAAGTATTCATTCGCTTAAATTTGAATAGCAACGTTTCAAAGGAACTCTATTAATTAACTGATATCTTCTCAAGTTCAATATTAAATTATTTAATTTCATTTAACTTTACAGAGTGGTTTCTAATGTTTACATTTCTTACAAATGTCAGATATATACTTCAATATTACAGAAAGTTTTGTCTTAATCCTGTTTCCTACCATTAAAATTAACTTTAACATCAAGGGTCTGCATTGTTTCAAACTCAAACATAATTATAAGCGTTTAGTCAAATGTGTTGAATGCAAGGCAAAAACATTTTACATTTTGCTGACATCGTCTGATCACAGTAACGGGTCTGAAGCCAGTCAAGGACGTTTCTTTCATTTTAAAAGATTTCATTTTTAATTATCAAAGGTGGTGAACGCACTTTCTTGTCACATCAACATCTGTACTTACCTGTGTGTGAACACTATTTGTCCAGCAGAAGATGATTTTGATATCTGTTGGTTTATTAAATATTTCTCACACTTCTCAAGATAAGTGACTAGGTAATTTTATATATTTTTCTGATAAAAATATCAGTATAAAAATATACGGTTTGCAACGAATGTATGCGTATTATCGAGTGTAATAAAATATATAAACATGGACGTGCGAATGTCAGTATTAGCTAATATGCAGTCTGGCTTAAACATTTTCATAGTATGAAATGAACATTTCCTCTATTTTAAAATCTTTAGTTCAAAAAAGCGCATTTATGCGAACGGGCGCGCACGCCAAACCACAGACACAATAATGCGACCATCGGCCACAAAGTCCATCTTAGCGTGTGTTTCGGGTGTTCTTTTAAATTGGTAGTCTTGATTGATTTTCAGTTTAATACGATTTCATTTTAATCATAATCAAAGTGCACAAAGGAGGGAGACATGGTTGCTGATCGGGGTGGTAGTGGTGGTGGGGGTTGAGGGTCGAGATAAAACTAAAAGAAAGCTGGACTGTGTTCACTATGCACTGGGTCAAAGTAAAAAGTAAAATCAAATTCATTAAAATAAATTAATTCCATCAAAATAAATTAAATCCATTGAAAAGTAGTTATTATTAGGAAAGGTGTTGTTGCATCCTAATGTAAAGTTTGCAAAACAGACCTAAGCTAAACATTGAATTAGGACTGACTGATCTCTAAAATATTTTTAGCTACAGCTTCAACAGGCCTTGCAGCTGTTAGGTAAGAATGTTTTGTGAAGAATTTTGGTATAACAGACTGAGAAATTAAAAGCAACCCCCCCCCC
>SMGT01003204.1:5373-24101 GCA_004794575.1 Lanistes nyassanus
TCTGTCGGGCTTTGAAGGTTTAAAAGGGTTTCTGAGGCGCATAGCTCGATTGCTGGTATACTTTCAAGAGTACTGTCCCCTTCCCCGCGAATTACTCCCAGGGTGAAACTATTTATGCCTTGCGGAAGTCAATTTCGTGTAGGGCAGACAGGTTACAAGACTGTTGGTGAGGGGACTGGGCTAGAATAACATATACAATGGTGCAAGTTTCTGATGGGGGCAGTTCTGATAATAAGGGCATTTTAGCTAACCATATATGGCTACAGTCCTGCTTTATATTCAACACCTTGCTGACCTAAATTGTCAGCGGTACGTTGCACTTGAAGGGCGACGGCTCACAACCTAGAAACTGTAAGACATCACAACACTACAAGAATCGTAAGCTGACTCGCAATGTATGTCACACTGCCTGCTGTTTTAAGGCATTTCTTAATCTGAAAACGTGCGGCTTAGTTTGACGAACCTGTACGTGTACGTATGTAGATAGTTGGGTGAACAAGGCCGCAAGTTCTCATATTTTAGGTATTTTAGAAATACCTTAAATGCTACGGATTATTTAGGTATGAACACGTCAGAACGACTCAGTACAGTGCTCCAGAGTATGCTTTTCTCGTGTTGATAACAATATTACACCCGAACAAGCTAGTCTTGGCTGCTGGGTCTGGCTTTTGTTTTCCATAGAAGCATACTTTGGGACGATTTTCGGTCCTGGCTGTGGCTGTCTTTCAGTCCCACCCCCACCCCCCACCAGCACAGGATTGTAATTTCTAACGTGTGCCCGCCTATTAGTGTGGGCTCCGCACACACACACACACACAAAGAGATGGCTTAGCTGGTATTCGAAACGATCTGTTTTGGGCAAGAAGCATTAATTTTGTCGGTTCCACTTTGCGTGTCACTCGGCACAGAACTGCAGCCTTCTGGCTTCCTCGCATTGCTGGCTCTCGACTGCACTCACTTTTGGCTGTTTTCTTCATTACACCAGTCTGTTAGTCTTACCAACACTAAATCTGACGCACAAGTCTGAAACGCCTCTCTCTCTCTCTCCCCTCTTATTATCACTCTCTCTCTCTCTCGCTTCATTTTCTGTATGCATAAATGCAATATTGTAATGCACATCACACTTAAAATGGACCGAAGCCCCTTTCAGTAAAGTTCAGTTAAATTCTCTCTCTCTCTCTGTTTCTTAGATGTTGTCATGTTTGCTGCTTTATCTGAAGGAGAAAATACGGCGAATCTTGGGAACTGTAAAAATCTAATATACCGTGACAACACATACATAGGGGCTAGTAAATATGCTTATGCGTCCGCTTGCATGAAGGCGCGAACATGCACAAACATGAACACACACAAACATGAAACATAAATACGAACACACAAACACGCACACCCCTAAGAACACACACGCACACACACCACGAATGCAAGCACACACCAACATCTCTCTCTCACACACACACACACTAACACACATACATAAACACACCGCACACAGACACAATGACTTGGGGCGCACGTGCTTATGCGCTAAAACTGTGCCCCCCCCCCTCCCGCCAAGCAGCTCTACTGTGTGCACTCCGCCGCTCGGAGAACCTCGAAGTTGTCCCGACTTCAGGAAATTGGATTCTCTCCGAGCCACACGTCCCTTTGCTCGCTGTCCTGATGTCTCTCCATCGCACCCATTCTCTCCCCCCTGTGCGACGCCCTCCTTCGCCCCGCAAGCCTCCACGTCTGGCTTAATTTAAGCTGGTCAGCCAAAATCGATTTACAGCGATCCAGCTATCTTATCCAAACAGTGTACGTAATGCAACCCACTTCCAACATGGCGCACAGCGGGCCCAGGGATGAGGCCAAGACGGCGCTGCTCATTTTCCCGTCATGCAATTGTCTGCCTGCGGACATCGTATGGTTTCGGCGCACGATGAGGCTGAGAGCAAGTCGTCAAAAAGAAAGAAAAAAGACATGCGCATAGAGAAGAAGAGCATCAAAGACAAGCAAATAAAAAAGGGAAACCTCAACAATTAGGTTTTGCGAATACATCGCTAAAAATAAACACCATAACCATCTCCCCTTTTTCACAGCTTGTGAATCTAAACGGTTATGTGATCTAATCCCCTCCAGATAAATACACTGTAATCAGCGATTCCATCATCGCACAGTACGAGAAGCTGTAACGCAAGAAAGTTGATCTTAGAAAACGATTTAACGAGAAGGTTCATGCAGCACTTGTTTTAACGCAATATGCCAATCTTTTTCCCCCCCCCCCCCCCCCCCCCAAAAAAAAACCCCGCTAGAACGCGCTTTCTCCCTTCCTCCCAGTCTCGATCTGTCTCTCCAGGGCTAACTGCTTTTCTCGTTACAGTTATTCATACTTCGAAAGACTTGTTTTAAATGTCTGCACCACTAGGTGATATATTTCCCTGCCACTTCCCACCCACCTACTGGTGCGCGCGCACGCACCTATTTGTAAATGACAAGTCCACACGGATCACAGACCCCCGCCCCTACCCGCATCATCTTTCTCAACAAGATCTTGAACAGCTTGGAAAAAGATAGCAAGCAGGAAGAGTAATCAATGACGAACACGACCCTCCTGCCTTCCACCTCCCACCCCGGTCGATGTACTAATTTCGTCGTGTCGCGGCACCACTGGCATTCCTCGACGTCCTCAGCCAAGCATAATACGCCATGCTGGCTTCGCACACGCCTGCAAGCTGAGCTCCTGCCCTGCTGGCACTGGTTCCTCGGAATGGCTTTGCAGCCCCTTGAACGCTTTCGCGGTTTCTCCCTCACGTCTGTACCCCGGGCAAGCAAAAGACGCTGTGACCCTCCTCCTCCCTGTCGCAACTGCTCTTTGGATCGGATACCGGGCCAGAAAGGGGCCGGTACCCCATCGGCCAGGACTTTCGAGTGCGAACCCTTTGAAAAATTCCCGCACGCCTGTTTTGTTTACGAGTGAATCGAGACGAAAATGGGAGAGACGTTTCGAAAGAGTCGAAGCTGGATGTTTGTGTGACTTCTACCATCCCAGACACGCTCACCAGTGTCAAACTGCGCGTGCGTGTCCGCACCCCTACCGTCCGTCCGTTCGTCTCCGAAAGCAGCGGACAGGGCGCAGATGTGCGGTGGCCGGCCGGAGCTAAAGTAACAAGACCTAATATCTGAAAGCCGCTGTTTCTCTGCACGGCACGAGGTCTCTGCCGCCGCGCTGCCGCATGAAGTGAATTGCAGCACATCGCCGGATCACCCTCGTGGCTTGCAGCGCTGTGCGTGTGGAGCGTCCGTAGTCTGAGAGAGTACGTCTCTCGTGCGCCTCGCTGCAGCGAGGATAGAAGCGAGTCTCCTCCCGTGCTCCTTTGCTGTTCGTGGCCAGTGATCTCGGCTCGCACACAGCTCGCCAAGACGACACGCGTATTGTGCGAGGAAACACGTGCATGCGCGCTGGGCTGTGTGCACGTGTCGGTGTGCGTGGGCGTTTGTGTGCGTGGGCACGCGCGCGCCCGTGTGTGTGTGTGTTCGTGCGTGCTGGCAAAACCCCTCCCCTTCTCTACAGTACTGTTTTCGCGTCGCTTTGCCACGTGCCAGTCTAACCGGAAATACATGTAAACAACGCACGCGCTTTGCTCGACACGCAAAACAGCTGGGGGGCGGCAAACCACAGCGCCACAGCGAACAGAGTGAAACTGAGGGACGATCGCCTACCTGCTGCGTCGAGGGGATCTCTCACGGGACCGCAGCTAGAAGTTTGGACAAGTCTTTCTTCAGCACAGTCCGTGGCTGAGAGAAAAGCTTTCTTCGTTTGCATTGCAGGATTCACAGACAACGGCAGCAGACGAACCCGTGCGCAACACAATAAAGTGCATCGAGCAAAGAGAGAGAGAGAGAAAGAGAGGGGGGATTAAAACTCCTGACACTCTAAGCCTTCAGCTCAGCTGTTTCCTGTAGCGGTCTGTTGTAAACACCGCGTGGCGTCGTTGGAAAACTGTGTCACTCGATGCTATAAAAGCTAGGAGACGCCGTGTTCCGCAGGCGGCTGCTTTGGTCTGCAGACAACGACGACACTGTGTGTTTATCTGCGGCTGTTACCTGTCACATCGCTGCCTCTTCCCAGCGCGTTATCTTCACCTGTGGCCAGACACCGTCACGCGAAGGCCAGGTGCGAGAGAGTTACTGTGCAGTTACCACCCGCGGCTGTGTGGCATTCGACAGGTTATCCTGCAGGTGAGCAAGACGTACGAGGAGAGTGCCAAAGGGGAGATAATCTGTGTGTCCCGTTCGGCGGACTCGGACACAGGTGTGACGGAAGAGGGTGGCCAGTGGTTCGTGGGACGGGGATGTACCGGGTGCTGGCATGAGGCGAGGGCAGCGCAAACAGCAGGGGAGAGGCGGCCTGCAGTTTCTGGCACCTGTCATCACGATTCAGACTCTGCTGAAGGATCTCTTAAAGCTTCAGAGGTAAGTCGGACAGAATGACCAAACAACTGGGGTGCTGGTGTGTGTGTGTGAGCGCGCGCGTGTGTGGGTTGGGGAGGGGAAGTCTTGGGGACGTTGTGCGCGATGATTTAATTTATCATCAAGTTCGTGTTCGCTGCTTTCATCCAATGTCATTGCTGGCTGTATTGTTGGGACTGTTTTTCTTGGCTCAGGGTTGTTCAGCACCTGGTGTAGTTCTCTCTCTCTCACACACACACACACAGCCCCTCTCTCTCTCCACACACACACACATACCGCACACTTTTCTGTCTGCGTTGTTCACGCCATGTGGACTGGAATCTACGCAATTTCTTTGTGTTCTTCCATCCCGCGTTTCTTTCTCTTGTTTGATATGCTTTTTTTTCGTTGTGTGTTGTCTTGTCTCTCCTCTCACTGTTGACTGTTTCTCTCTCTCTCGTCTTTTCCTCCTTTCTCCCGTCCATGTCTTCCCCCTGCCTGTGTTGTCTCCTTGGCTCTATTATAACCCTTGTGCGTCCGCGAGACAAGTGGTGGTGGGAGAATTGGAACCTCATTTTCAGAAACGCATTTCTTCATGGCATGTAAAAAAAATTCTTTCTGTCCACTGATTATGTCTCTCCCTGAAGCAGTCGGCGACAGCTTTCTAAAAAAAATTCACTTTTTGTAAGGGCAAGGAGAGCAACACTTTTTCTGCTATTTTTCACTCCTTTGCCATTTCCTTTTCAACAGTCTGTGGTCGTGTTATTCTTAAAGTTTTGCCTGAATGAAAAGTATGCGTTCAGACGTTATCTTTAAATGTGAAAAAAATTCCTAAGAAACATCCCAAACCATTATTCTCTGGCACTCCTTTTCACCTTTAATTTGTAGCTGCATGAATGTCGCGTTCGCGCATGTACACTCACGGGCATTTAGAGTGCGATCACGCAATGTCTGACATACAGAAATACTCACCGCGTAGAGAGGGCGGATGGTGGGAGGGGAAGAGAGCTGGGCTATAGGTCAGGGGGCTAGGCGAAAGAGGTGGCAGACAAGCGATGTGGGTTAGAGATGAAAGCGATGTGACAGTTCGAGGGATGGAGAGAGAGAAATTGTCTTCTGGAGGCGCGTATGCTATAGCCAGTCGTTAGACCTAAACATTCTTGTCTGCGAGAACCCCAGACGATGTTTGCAGTGGCGCAGAATTTGTATCTGTACGTGGACCTGCCAGCTTGTTCTTTTCGTCCACCAACATCTTCCCAGACCATGCGCCTACAACGTCTGATCCCGCTTGTTCTCGCGAGTTCCTTTTTGGTGTGAGGGTGGAGAGGTGTATTGGTTTCGCTACCCAAACGCTTCATAAACAGACAACTGCAGAAAGCCAGCAACAAAAATAGCTGACGTGTGTTCTCTAGATGCAAGGAGTGCTGGCACCTCGGGGGTGGTAATTAACCATAACGCCTTAACATTCGCATTTATATATATATATATACGTTTGAAGACTGTTGTCTGCAAAATAGTAAAATCGTGGTTGTAAACACGATAACCAGACATTTTTTCATACGTTCGTAAGACTAAATGAACACAATCTGTGTTCTAATTGCGCTTGAAAACGCAACTAGTCTACTGCTCCCGTGAGGTTCTAACGTTTCTCGTCTGTAGAGAATCCAGCTCAGGACTGCGCTGTATGCGGGAGTGTTCCTATCGCATTTTCAATGCACGGAAGTGCCGGTGCGATGAGATAGCGCTGAACTCAAGATGGCGTCTAGAACACACGCCCCGCCACCAAACTTCCGCTTCCGTCGCGTTTCAAGTTCCTGCCACAAAAAGGCTCCGCCTGAGAGCTATGGACATCTTCGTTAGGTGCTGAGTTGTTAAAATTCGATAGCTTGTGACGTAAGCACAGGTCAGTGCATATAATAAGTGAAAAGAGCGCTAATTTAACAGCTATTAAATAAGACACATATGCGAATTATTCTGATACATAAAACACAATGCCTAGATTCGAATTATTCACATTATTGGAATCTGCGTGCAGAGCTCGATCGAGAAGTATGAATATCCTGATTGAAGTCTGCCCCTCCCCCTCCCCAATTCACCTCCCCAATTCACCTCCACAACCCGCTTACACAGCCAACCGTTTCTCCAGACCGTTCCTGGTTGTGGGAGTGAGTATTACGTAGCTAAAGAAGAAATAAATGCTTGCTCGTGAGCAAGAACACACAAACACACACACACACACGCGCGCAAGCACGCTCACCCACTGGCACACACACACATATGTATATATACGCAAATCTTGAGGTATAAGAATCACGTCACAGCGGACGGCCCGTTGACTCTGTGAAATTTATTCATAGAATCGAGATAACAAACCGTCTTTGGGCAGCATACCTCTGCTCCCAAGTCACCCTCCGTGCACCGTTGCCTGTCTAGCTTCAGCTGCCATCTCTTCAGGATTCTGATCTCTGACAGCCTTGCATTGCTTCCCGGAAATAGAGGTTTAGCGGAACGGAGAAGGCCTGGCTGTTCGAAGGAGACGGCGAGGCTCTCTCACCCAATCCCCAGTCGTGGTGTCTCCCGCCCCGGTCTGGCTGTCTGCTCGTGGCGCATGCGTATAGCATGCCCAAGACCTAGTGGACACGGAGCCCCACCAAGACCTGACACCATTCAGGTCTCTGTGGAGATCGTCTGCTGACAGATTCAACTGCTGTGGAGTAGACAGACTGTAGATTTCAGAAAACCGACCGTTCTTCGAGTGAAACTTCAGCTGAGCGAACGGAAACTGGAGACCCAGCGATGGTCATAGTAACTTGAACGTATAGTATAGCTTCCCGTCTCCATCTTGATTTGTCTGCAGGGTGATCGAACTTGACGTTCGGCCGCAGATGAAAATTCCGATAAAGAGCCCAGGGAAAGTAGTGATAATCAGGCCCAATGGCGAAAAGCTGTTTGGGACCGGAAGTCATGGCGGATGCTTGGTCGCCATGTTGGTCTTAACTCTAACATGCCGACCCTCGTAGGCTGTCTGCGACCCTGTGGAAAGAACTCATACAAACAAAGCCAAGCAAAACAAAACCAGAAAACTGTGAATGGAAAGATGTGATCTTGTGAAGTGTCATCGTGTACATGCTAGCACGGCAATAGTTTCAGTTGCGATGGTTCTGCATAAGTTCATCAGGTTCTCCACAATCAGTACATACATTTCAGATCATTTCATTTCAGTACATTCGTTAACGTTTCCAGAAAGTTGTTCTATGTGAAGAATATTAATAAAAATAACTAATTCTGTCGACTGTCGAACCGGTGAAGACTCAAAATGGAGCTCTATGTAGAAAATATCGATATGCGGCGCATTAAAGGGTGCACAATGGTGGCTGGTCCCAGTAAATGCTGATATGACATATTGCGACTGTGTACCAGTTATTTTTTTTTAATTCTACCCCCGCATAGAATCTCTTTTAGCTCGCGGAGGCATCGTGTCTGGGTCAATATGTGACTGAATTGTACATTTTAATGATGTAAAGCACTAGCAGACGAAACAGTAGTGCCGGTGTAACTCAGTTTTGAAAAAAATGAACTCCATTAAAATCTTGAGACCGCAGGGCATCTTGAGCCTAAAGTACTATGCTGGTCTCAAGGTGATGACCCGAACGAACTCCGATCATGGGAAGTCCATCGATTTACATATTCGCCGACCAGACTCTCCGCTCGAATGATTCCGTGTTTGTTTGTTTGTTGTTGTTTTGTATGTTGTCGTACGAAGCAGAAAAGGAAGAGACGATAAGAAATGAGGCGACGGGTTTTATAAGAAGTAGGCAAACTGTGTGATTGAATAGTCATAAAAGCATAGGTGCTGCATGTCTCTTCCTCTTGATAAGCAACAAGCGACAGATGAGAGCAATTTTCTTTTAAAGGTATAGAAGAATTTGCAAAGTTGTTGTTTGGGAACGTGGTCTTATCCGTTTTGATTATGTGTTTTATATGGAAACGGTCTTTTAAGTCTTTTGGGGGGGGGTTGTTCCTACAATTTTTTTAATAAGTTCCAGGCAAGGACTACTATAATCATAATGATCATAATGATTATAGTAGTCCTTGGTTCCAGGCTTTTTGGCCCTTGTATAACAGCATCTGCGAATAATATACTAATGTGTGCGTATGAGGTTATAAAATGCTTTTGTTCGGTCCGATCTCGTCGTTTTTTCCCCAAATCTAAGGACGGTTGGAATGAACTTTACCTTTTAACGTAAGCATAGCAAGCTCTGAGTAAACCACAAACATCTCGGGGCAACTTCCTTTGCCGATTTCGATGGGTAAATGTAAATCCTGTGTCTAAGTCTGGAAAACTGCCCCAAAGTTTTTCTTTTTGTTGAAATCAATTGCATTTTCATGCTGTAGGATAATTTGTTTTATAATACGTCATCCTTACGATATGGCATGTCTCTGTCGGGCGATGGAAGTTTTCCACAGAAAAGGAATTGTAATATACAACTTATGTTAAACTGTGAGAAAATTCTGTGTACACTTGAGCAATGTTTATAAATATATGTCCTCAGCAGTGTTTCCAATCTGAAAAAAACCCGGATCTTCAGCGCTGTTTTCAATTTGAAAAGCGGAAAAATTTGCGAGCGTGTCGCGATATGACAGAATGATGTAGATGACGTAATTTTAAGAGGACGCTTCTCAGGATAGAGTCCAAGCAAAGTGGCGCGGCACCCGCGGGTGTCCAGAGGTTTTAAGAGTCAAGGGTTCTCACGACGAAAACAGCAGATATACCCGTACGTGCCCGAAATAGCACTTGAATCCTCGCCTCACATCTTCAGTGCCCTGGCGTTTTTTAACCGGTACACGCTTGACCAGCTATTCTTTGAAGATCACATAAAGCCCAAATCAGACTGGTTGCTTCAGGCAGGAGGTTCTTCGACACTAAAAAATGTATTTATCCAGTTACGGAACGCCTCCAGCCACTGCGCAGGTCTCTGTTGAGTGACCCCATGTAAAGCAGCTGCAAGTGTTTTGCTTATGCGCAGTTTACACGGCTCGATCAAGTCCCCTAACAGTAACGGTAAAGAAAGTAACCCAACCGCGTGCAGTAAACTGTCTAATTCCAATGAGAGATGTTTCCTCCGCAAACTTTTCAAAACTTTTAGTGGGATTTTGCTTCTCTATAGAATATTCGACTTTTTTGTTGCAAAGTTGCTCGACTAGTTGCTTATGACTGCCTTCATTCGACTCATTAGGACCGTGTAGTCGGCATGTTAGCGCTTTAGTCTAATCCTCTGGCCTTGCAACTTTGGTAAAGGGCGGCTCTCACGTGGCAACATTAAGCTGGCATCTTCGCGAACATTGCTGAACATTGCTGGCGTGCGCTAACTTTATGCAAGTCTTTTTCTTGCCATTCACCAAGATTGCGTCAACATTGCCTCGAATTGTTGCCTCTTCTATTTTCTGAACGAGTTTGTCGGTCTGTCAAGCACCTCAGCCTTTGAGGCTTTTGGGTGACCATTTGCGCGCTTATTACGTCGATTAAAGGATTTTAATTTGCTCAAAGCAAGCAATTTCTTGCCTTTCCCAGACACTCACCATTGCCACTTGTGAGTCGCAGTGAAGACCTGTCAGGAATAAAATAAAATAAATGGCGATTTCATTGTACTGCCGATGAATGCTGTCTTAAGCCTGGATGTTTAAATTTAGTGCACCTTCACTACGGACAAAACGTTTTGCGCGGAAGTGACTCTGAGAATTTGTATTTGTGAAAGTGTCTCTTCACTTATTTGTCTTTTTCGAGGAAGAAGAAAAGCTCCCCGCCCCCAAACAAAATGGAAAACCGACCCCAAACTTACGAAATAGATGGCTTAAAGGAATATTTTATGTATGCCTCATTGCTGGATCCAAAATCTGCACATGTTGTTGAAAGTACCTCGAGTTCTGGCGTGGAACAATCTAGAAATGCAATGCACGTGATAAAGTCCTCTATGCATGAACTGATCCTGTGCAGTAGTATTACAGTCGCTTGAGATTAGCTTGGGCTGATCTCGTGGCCTGAAAGATTTCATCAACGCAAGGTGATTCCGTGCGGTGACGTATGTGTGAACTCTTGTCACAGCGTGCGGCCGATCGTGTGCATGAAGTAACGTAAGAAATCTCTTGAGATGTGCGTCAGTTGATTTGATATCGTAACGTAACGGTATTTTGGGGAGTGCCTCGGCAAAGTCCTAGATAACGGCTTCAGAAGGGCATGACGAAGAACAGAAATAGCAGTAAGACTTACCTACGTCATTTCCACATTTCCCAGTCATCAATTTCCTGGTGTTTCTTGTCTTGTCTCTTTCGCCCCTACCCAACCCGCTACACACATCATTTTCTCGTATCTCTTTGTTTCGTCAGGATCTGTAGCACCTGCCTTAGACCATGTAGCCTAAGCTAGTTTACGTTCTCAACCTTTCGTGTTTTCTGATTCCGGACTGAGTTAGCCATTTATGCACCTGTTTCCTCTGCACAAACGCAAAGTTTCTTACAGTGACGAACCTCAGTGCCGTGTTTCCGTCTACATAGAAGCGGTTGTAAAGGCGCCCTTCCGCTGTCGGGCTGGATTGGATGGTTTTACTTTCTTAAACGTGTGCGTGAAGTACACAGGGCGATTAGACCTAACGATCGCTGTTCATGGCTGGAAGGGTCAATATAAACGCAGGCTACACTTCATGACTGGTCGTATGTTCCAGTCATAAAAGGGGTCGCTAGGCCAGTGGACTGTGTATTAATTTACCTAAACCTTTCCTTATCCAGGTCGGTCCAACATTGGGTTCTTATCGACCTGTTCAGTCATAACAGCGGTCGCAAGGCCCGTTCCCCTTGTGTATTTTATGTGCCCCTTTTGCGAATGGACAGGAGATAAGAATGTCTATGCAACCTGACACCGGAGTCTGTACGAGCACTATAAGGATAGAAGGTACGCATGAAGGTGTAACCCCATCCTAGCATTTAATCCAGACGTGGCGGGGTTATTGCGCAGTGTCGTACAGCATCGTAAAATTCCAGACAAGTTTCACGCCTGCTCATTTTACCATTGAACGTTTTCCTCAGATTCCGGTCTGCGCTATTTTCTACTTCTGCGCTTTGTCTTAATGTTGTTCCAGCTTTCTATGTATGGTAACCCGATCTCGGCCAAACACGGGGATGGGAGTGTACAATGCTCTTCTATTGGGTGAACATTCCTCCCGCTAAACGGTGCTGTCTAGTCTTTCATGCATTTGGTTGCTTTACTCGGGAGGAAAAAAAACCCCTCGTGCCTTTGCGGAGATACGAAACATGTTTATCACGCGAAAATGCCAGAATTAATTACGTACTTACGGAAGTGTGCAAGTGATTTTGTCTGAAGGCTTGCAATGAATCTAACGTGTTCTGGAGCTATTTTAAATTAGCTACAGTCATAAGCATGGGATGAAATCGATCATCTATTATATAGCGTTTGACCTTTAGTCGATCCCCTGCCAATGGAATTACTCGGTCGGCGGCCACTAGTAAATTACATTTCTATCAGTTGTCAGACTTAGTGGCAGTGTATTGATCAGAAAATTAAGTTTTGTGCATGGCTGTAACGTGTTCTAATTGGCTTTCTCGCAAATGCAAACTATCGACCATGTGGGCATTTGCTGGCAGAAATACATCCTGACCAAGAACGGCAGAAAGTGCCTAACATTCTGTTTCATTTGACTTTTTCTTTTTGAACTGGAAGGTCGTTACCAAGATAATGTATATACTTAGTACAACATTAATACATGTGTAATTTGTTGTCAGATCAAGAGTACTTAAGACCCTGTTTATCAAACAAGATTATCAGCTGAACGTTTCTCAAAAACCAAACGAGGGTGAGAGTGACAAAAATGAAGAACTGGCCTTTCTTTAAGGCATCAGTTTGAAATTTTTGCACTGTAGATTGTGCAAAAGCTGGGTTGACCATTGACAAGGAAATAATTTACATGCTGTCAGAACTGTTTAGGAACGTACTTTCCATCCAGGTATATATGTAAACATTCTGATTTTTGCCAATTATGCATCACAACCTGATTAAAACAAAATACAATAATATTTAAATGTTTGAGCTTACCTAAGCAATATTTTAGAAACCCTTAAAAATATTAAAATTTCATTAAACTTTGTAAAGTTCTGTATGAAAGCTATGACATCAGACAGTGCTTCTTTAATCGATTTTGCTGCTTGTAAACTGAACAGGGTGAAAACAGCAGTAGCCAAACTTTTCTCTCTCTCTCTCTCGCTTTCTCTCTCTCTTCTCAATCATTTAGGTCCGTTAGGTTTTCTGTAATCTGTCAGTCTTGTTTCTTTATTTATAACCGCCATGAAAGTCGTTCTTCTGACTCAGTGCTGTCATTGCATCTCATATTTCTTGTTTAATCTCGCGTTGTCTCGACGATCTATTGTCTCGCGTTTCTGCATCTGTGGTCTAGTCTCCTGTCAGTCTGTCGAGCACTTATTTATTTTTAATCGGCCTTTTGACACTGCGTCACACCACCCGCGTCTCCGCAAGAGAATCCATCCACCCAGGCACCCACTGTAGACTCTTTTATAATTATTGACAACTTTGTCCCTGACGATGTGCTGGGGATAAACGGGAATTATATCTTTGGAAGCATCCAGAACACCTTTCCGTGACACGTGAAGTTTCTGCTCGCGCGCATGCGTGCGTGCGTATCGTAACTGCTTTGTCGACTCCTGTGACCTCCGAAACCCTGAACGACAGTGGCAACCAGGCGGGAGGGTCTGGTGATGGTCCTGGCACCCAGGCCAGATCTCCGTGATCGGGCGGCTATTAATTACGCTTCATCAGAAGCAGCCCTTCGTCGTCCTGGTTGTCGCGAGTCCCGCTGTACCCCTGCAGCCCGCCGCCGCACGTCACTTGCTGCTGCTGCAGTGTCTGGCTGCCCGCCGACCGACCTTTGATCGCGGCCGGCGGGTGCGGCGATGCTGATCCCCGTGTAATTAAGGGCCAGATCATAAGCGGCAGCACGCGATGCGAAACTTCATCACCGGTTAAGGGCCTGATCCTGTTATCGACAAGTTAAATGGCTGCTGCACTGAGAGAGAGAGAGCGGAACACACGGACTTCTGCCTGGCTGGCTGGAAAAGCCCGAGAAAAAAAATTGGACTGGGGATGGGTGGGTGGAGAAGTGGGAGGGGCACAGGGGAAGGAGATGAAGGAATGAATGAGGAATGGGAGGAGGCTGGGAGACTGGGATGGCCGGGGGTAATACGGAGGCAAACCTGGCGGCCAGCTGCCCCGGATGTGAGATGGGGAATCGATACAAGATCCCGACTTGGCGGTGACCTCTCGGCTCCTGTGGTCAGCCTATGTGCAGCACTTCTGGCCCGGATCTTGAAGGAATGCGTTTGGGCAACTTTGTCTGGAACTAAAGGTTAGGGCACACGATGTCTTTCTACTTCGATGCTTCATGCGTCCGGTCAGCGAAATTTTTTTCCCAAATGATTTCTGCTCCAGCCCGGACGCGCATGCGAAGCGTGCCAACTGCTCTGCGCATGCGCTGCCACTTGCTAGATATAGGTCAAACCATGGCCTCTACACAGCATGACTTCTTATAGTTACAGTGACACGGCCAATCCATGGTGATTCATAGCCGTGGTAAAGAAATTGGAATTCACGGTTATGTCGCAGGTTTGAAACTCATATTAGCTGGCGGTTTTTTGTGGGGGGGGGGGGAAGAGGGTTAGGGGTAGCGTTAGGGTGTGGTATAAGGTAGGGCTTCTGTTTTCAGTTAAAAGTTCAAGTCCGTGTCATTGGGCTAAACGGGATGCGCATGCGTGTCCGGGCTGGGGCAGAACTCAGTTGAGAAAAAGAATTTCGCTTCCCGTCAAACCATTGCCCTCGGCCAAACCTGCCTGCACGTCAGCTGGAAGATGGATTTCGTCTGTTCTCTACAAGAAGCTGAATTTGAAACAGTAACAATCACTGGGGGCCTGGTTAGCTCAGTTGGGAGAGCTGCGGACTAGCAGATGGAGGTTGCTGGTTCGAATCCTGGTGTGGCCAAGGATTATTTCCTGGAGTTAAAACAACGAGTTAAAACAACTCCATTCGGCCATTTCCCCGCACATTAAACTGCCTGTCTGCACTGGCCATCTTACTGCAGCCATCAGTCTGGTGGTTCTTTCAGTGCATAGTTTAGTAATAGGACTCCATCCCCCCATAGTGCGAAATCACCGCAAGGTGGAAGCACTGTCCTTCTAAATAACCACCACCACCAGTAACAATCACTGGTAGCCAGCTAGCCTTAAATTCTCCCACTGTGCGGCTTCATGAGCACATTTCCCCTACAGCCTTCCTTTAGCATCTGATTAATTCCCTTGACTTGTTCTGCCTCCCCATCCTCTGCTCATCTCAAGCCAGAAGTCTTCTGCTTATCTTTCTTGTTTATCTACACCTTCTCGCTTTCCTTCTATCTTCCCGATCTCTTCTGCCTGGCTGTCCAACTCCATCTAAATAATTCTTTCGTCGACATAACATCGGTAGGTAGCACCACTAAACGTTGAACTTTCTTTCTTTCTTCTTACTTTCTTTCCTCTTTCTTTCTTGCTTTCTTCTTTCTTTCGTTCTTTCTTTCTTTCTTTTACCGGAGCTTTAACGTTTAACTTGCTGAATTGCTGTATACTGTCTAATTGCATTTTCGAAGACTTGCTTGCTTGGCAGTCTCCAAACATCAGGATGATGTCGGTTGTTCAATAACGGGGATAAGCATTATCACGTGTGTAAAACACCCTGTCCTGTTCAAGACTAGTGTGTCGCGGGAGGAACTGAGAGGAAAATCTTGTGCTGGAGGTTCCGTGCGCCCCGCCTACCGCCTGGGTCTGGCCATGGCCTCAGTCTTGGAGAACTGACAGCTGCGAATGTATTTACTCAGAACTAATGATGCATGCGGGACAAGTTGCCTTTCCACTGTTTACTCAGAAGGTCTGCGTGTTCTCTTTCACTCTCCATCTCTGTGTGCGGCTGTGTATGCTCTCTGTGTGCGTGTTGAGCGCGCACGGGTGTGTGCATGCAAGACTCCGTGTGGTCTGTGTGTGTGTGAGGGTGTGGGTGTGAGTGAATGCGCGCGCGCACGCGGTGGGAAGGTAGAGGGGGGAAGGAGAATGCAATACTGCTAGACAGCTCACTGTACAACCGAGAACTGAATTTATCTGGTTATCGATCAGTCCAAAATACGACAGTCGTGAAGACTTCAGTCTTGCAGCTTATTCTGTCTTTCCGTTTCTTCTCTCTCTCTCTCTCTGGCTTAAAGTTAAAGTTTCCCTGTCTCCGATGCCCTTGCTAAAACGTCAGACGAGATGGTGTAATGACCTTTTTAAAGAATGATATTAAACGAAATACGAAATACCGTGTGACACATTTCACGTTCAGAACTCCTACATTTGTGTCATTTGTTCATATTATCTTGGTGTTAAGGTACAACTCCATTTAATTTTATTTACATACGATCAGATTCCCAGACTTAAAATCGTCAGTCTGAGCTGTCAGATATGTGAGCCAGACTCAACAAACCCATGCGCGAAAGATTTCGACAAGACGTTTTACAGCTTTCTGTCTTGAAGATCCCGGATGTTCAGCAGAGATGGAAGATCAGTATTTGCATGCTCTGTATGAGGATTTTTGTCATGCACTTTGTCATCTCTCCCTCACATTCCTCCCTCTTTCTGTCTCCTTCTCTCTGTCTCCCCCTTCTCTCTGTCTCTCACGCACAAAGACCTTCTCACACGCACGTACAAACGTACACCCAAAACACACATGACCATCCCCCGCCTATCCCTCCAGCCCCACCCCACCCCCACAAAAAAATTAGCATTGCTGGAACACGTTGCTTAAAGGCCAGCACAGCGCCGCTGCTATCTGTACCATCTGACGTAAATACGTCACAGGCGACGCAACAAGTGCTGGAGACTAGAAGACGTGCACTGATGCTGACCCGTTTGTCATTCCTGCTGGGTCGGCGAGAAGAGCCGGAGAGGAACTGGAGCCTCGGGCAGCAAAACTCCTTAGCGGTGGAGTCAGGAAGCACGTGTGCGCTTTGGTTTCTGCCTGTCTGTCGGTCTCTTGACTTGTCTTTGCTGTCTTGTCTGTCTGCCTGCCTGTTTACTTGTCTTTCCTGTCTTGTTTGTCTGCCTGTTGTCTTTGCTTCTTGTCTTGACTGTCTTGCCTGCCTGTCTATTTACTTGTCTTTCCTGTCTCACCTGCGTTTGCCTGCCTGTCTGTCGATTTATTTGTCTTTCCTGTCTGGTCTCGGCTTGTCTTGTCTGCCTACCTGTGTCTGGGTCCTACTTGAGCCCCCCTCTCTCTCGTTCCCCTGCACTCTTTCTCCAGCCGCGGACTGTTCCTTCCACAGCCCTTGTCTGCGAAGGGAAGTAAATCCAACGGGCTTGAGTTAAGCGAAAGAACAAAAAATGTGTGTGTGTGTGTGTGAGAGGGGAGGGGGGGCACACTTGTACTAAGTCCACTTGTGAATTCAGACGGTAATATAGTGATAATGCCACATAATAATTACAATATTTGTAAGTCACAGGATTTTATTCAGTAACTTAAGACGTACCCACTGTGCCACACGTGCACAGACAACGCAAAGCGCTCACACGCACGCTGACACACAGGCGTAAACAACACCCGCGTAAACTACACCCGCGAAACCCCAGAGCAGGATAAAACTGGCTGTGACAGAGAGTAAAGACGAGTTTTCCAAGAACTGTTAAAAGACGAGAGCGTGCATGGGCAGGTGGCAGGTGAGGAGAGACGGACTGTTCCAGGTCAGCGGGCCGAAGACAAAAAACTAGAAGACACACACGATTCTCAACAAAGAGGGATAGCTTCTGGCAGGTTAGCCTGCAATTCTAAACACCTGGAAAGTCTGGCTACCACAGGTGTGAACATAATGACCAACATAAAAGCCCGTGTGGGCAAATACAGGTGTAACAAAAGCTGGCTTACTGCACACCTTCATGCCAGCTAACGCAAGTGAGTTAAGCAAACTTAGCTCGCTAACACAGCAGGCCTAGCTGGCTAACACGAGGCTTGCAAGCCGAGCTAGCTAATACAGGTGTGTCTAGCTGGCCTTTCTGGCTAACACAGGTGTGCCTAGTTGGCCTTTCTGGCTAACACAGGTGTGCCTAGCTAGCCTTCCTGGCTAACACAGGTGTGCCTAGCTGGCCTTTCTGGCTAACAAGAAGTGCATCTGCCTTGGAAAATCCCGATGACTAGCGCCGCAAGCTTGAAACCGCCTAGCACGTGCAGGAAACAGCCCACGTGCCGTTACGAAATTTCCCGGCTGCTTGCGTGAAATGCCTGCTGAGGAAATCGGACCAAAACGTAAACATTTTACTGGTCTTCTCCCGTTTCCCAAACCAGGCCCCGTATACAAGACAACCGAATAACTGACTTATTCCTGTCATGGCGGATATTCTAGAATAAGTTCTTTGAATTTCCCATGCACGACAACCGAATCGCCTATTTTTCCGTCAGGATCGGTAATGACTAAGTCATTCGGTCGTCCCAGGAGCGAACAGCTTATTCCAAGTTCGCCGAAAAAGAGACAGAAACAACTTCCTATTCGGGAATAAATTTAGTACAATTTACATGCATACGGGGACCAGGTGATAACGAACATACCGCCTATTTCTGACTTTCATGTGTGGATGTTGCTGGCCTTTTTTCTTTTTTTTTTTTTTTGAGGGGTTAGGGAGGAGTATGTCCAAGGGGTTTTGGGGAGGGTATACAGTTTTTTTTTGGTAAAAGACATCTAGCAGCCCACCGCAGATGTATGGCGGTCTAGATATTAATACTATCGATATTAGCTATAAGGATGACCCCAATTCGATAACCAACCAATTTTGTCAAAGTTATTTAACGGTCTTTAACGTTCTCCCCCACGCTCCCCCACGCGTGCGTTGATTGGCAAATAGGAAAAACTCCAGGGCTGGCTTGCATGAGCATTCTTATCGCCACTGCCGCTCATAAGAGTAGTCGTAAGACCCATTCTTCTTTTGTATTTTACGTACATCTTTACGAGTGAACAGAGATAAAAACGCTCATGCAAGCCAGCCCAGCATCTTCCCTAGGTGCAGTCAAGGTTGAGCTGAAAAATAAAAGATTTCCTCTGCTTCTTCTGCGCTGGATATATGGTAAGGTTTTACTACAAGAATAAACCACAAATCTGTGTACCAAAGTCTATGTAACTTCAAACTTCGAATTCGCCAAGCTGGATGCTCGCGCACGCCTTTGCTAGTCATTT
>SMGT01003205.1:2453-19800 GCA_004794575.1 Lanistes nyassanus
TTTAAAATCACGGAGTCAAAACATAAACACAATTCTAAAACTAAAACTAAAATTCCAAATGAGTTTGGGCGGCTGTCTTCGGACGTTTTTACCTAATTACATCGTATTAAAATACAACACAATGGCTTTTAATAGGTATGTTGCAATGTTTATGTTTGTGCACGTGTGCGTGTGCGTGTGCGTGTGCGTGTGCGTGTGCGTGTGCGTGTGCGTGTGCGTGTGCGTGTGCGTGTGCGTGTGCGTGTGTGTGTGTGTGTGTTGATGAAGAGATTTTATACTCGGCTGCTGTCCTGATGTTCTATATTTGTATATTATTTGAACTTTTTCTGAATGCCCACCACATGACCAAAGCAAAATAAAATCTGAAATCTAAATCCTGTTCAAATCATCTGTATCGACATAGGGAAGGTCATCTTCTTGAACACCAAGGTTCCTGGTAATTTGATAGAGGCCAGTTCTGGCATTCATATATCCACATAAATTACAGGTAAATCTGAAAACACCGTGAAGAAGACTGCAGTTGCATTTAAGATCCAGAAAAACACCAGAAGGATAATGAGTCAAATCAGAAGACACAAGCGACGCTGGACGCTTTGGGTCATAGAACCTTCGAAGGGTCTATTTCCAGAAGCTCTCACCGTCGATTTTGTCGTCTGAGTTGCCTCACTACCCTTTTGATATTTTCCACGTAAATAGCCGTGTATCTCAAATCGATCGAAAAGGACCAGTTACTATTTTCGCTAAATGACATGCGCCTTCCTTAGCAGTATAGTACGGGGATTCCACAAGTGGGATGTAAGCTGTGATTAACAACACATCTCTGCTAGTTCCGGGGAATTATCATCGCTTGGCACGTGTGTGTGCGTGCGTGCTTGCGTGCGTACGTGCATGCTTGCGCACGTGTGCAAGAATACGTCACCCCACACTCCGGAGCTTCACGTGAGACCATAACAACATTTTTTCCTACATGTGTCACATATATAGTTCATCATTTTCTTCACCCATTTCTTTCTTTTGATCTTCTTCGCTCATGTGTTACTCGTTGCTTATACGGAGGTGACCGGTAACCATGAAATGTGCCAGTAGTAGACACGTAGGTCACAAAGACTTGGTCCAAAATGGTAAAAGCTGTCCACTCTGTTAGGACTGCACTGGATTTCTCTAGTGGGGCGGGGGAATTTTCAAGTTTTCGGCTTGTCTTAATCTCAGGCACACAATCAGTTTATTTAGTCATCGGTTTTGTATTTTCCCCTCAGTACTGTACTGCACTTCACCATCGCCGCCATATTTACTATTCGTTTTTCAAACTGTTTTACCTGGTTCAGCGCAGCTTGAGGGTAATTGTCAGAAAAGTAACTCTTGCTTAGAACGTTGCTAAACCAACCAGTGCACGGCATCTGACAAACACAGAAGTGACTTTTGAAGAACGTTTCTAATTTCTTTCGGTTAAGCAATTGTCACTCTTAGAAGCGTTTCGCGTGAGAAGCACCACAAAAAATTCCTTATTTTTTTATATTGCTTCTCGAATCAGTTTACCGCCAGCTAGATGCGTCGCCACGTAACATGACACGTACCGACCTGAGTCCTGTTCCTGGAGACACACACAAAGGGTCTTTGGTTATACAGTGTGTGTCTGCCGCGTGTACTGAAGAGCGTGACCCGCCATGGGTCCTTAACAGCGTTTGCTAAACGCAGCACGGTGAACCTTTGTACGGGACAAGCAAAATTCATCACGGACTATAAAATAATGTGTCGACTTTAAAAAATAGGTTCCATTTTCCAAGTTGTTTACAATAATAAAACTTTTCATTAGTTCTCCAATAATTAAACAACACAAAAGACAGTATTTTGTGTTTTGAATTAAATTCCTAGTTCTGCTATGGAATTATCAGCCTTAATTGCCTGAGAGGAAATAACATTAGGATTGTGAGCAACTTTCGTGTCTACACTGGGGAAACGCCGCCAAACAGGGAAATTTGAAATGTAAAAATAATCAACATCGCCAGAATAACTGACAGGACTGACAGTATGTAAAAGGTGTCTTATCAGCTGTTTTAGACCATAGGGAAGTGCGGGTGAATGAGAGCCCAACATTTTTGTGGGCCATTGTCCTGAAGCTAGTGATTATCTCCTCTCCCTCGCTGCCCTACCTTCCCTAACCCATGGGGTAAGGCACCATATCCATTCGCATCTCCGTGAATTGAGGTAAGTGGTGGCTGCGGTGCACGGGAATCGAACCAGCGCCTTCGGGGCCAACCCTTTAGTCACTCGCCAGTCCGTGTACTCGACATCCTATGGAGAGCTTCTTAACCCCTTCACTCAATCTACAGACACGTTTTCCTCACGTGCTGTTGTGTTTTAGTGAAAAACAAATTTGGATTTTCTGTTCATTTTTATATAATACATTTGTTCATTAAGATTTCTTGGTCTTCTTGTTCTACCACAATGCCAGTCAGTTTTCAGACAGGTTTGTGGAAGTTTTCTGTGGATTTTTTGTACTTTCGTGGTTCAGCGGCGACAAAACTGTTCAGTAAGGTGAGGTCGCTTTGTGTTCCCAGTGTGCTTCTAGCAGTTATTGTAGCCAGTTCTTTACTGTGTGCTGGTGATGTTGAAATTGACCCTGGTCCAATTTAAGGCTGAGAGACAACGAAACACATTGCTACAGGTAACGCTGCTTGTAGCAATACATCAAGGTGATGTCTCTACCATGTTCAAGCATGAGAAGCTTTCAGCGCGGTTAGAAAAGGTGCAACCACAACTATCGTCCTTGCAAGAGACTTTCAACGAGTTGAGGACGGACCTTGTGAAGCGATCGAAGTAGCTGGGGCTCTCACAAGAGAACAGCAACAGACTTTAAAGCACCATCGAAACCAAGGAGTGCATGCGTACTACCTGGGTGACAGATTGATTGTGTATGGACCGTTGCAGCGTCGCCAAAACAACAGGTTAGCAGAGGGGATTATCAGATCGACACATACCCGGAACGAGCAGCGCCCAACAGAACGCCAAGTGCAGTGACCTAGATAATAGTATCTCTAGACCACGCACGCAGTACAAAACCTCTATAGCAGCCATGGTCCACTGCTGCTGGCCTCCAGTACAGGCAAAAAGCTCCGCCCACGGCTTCCGCTTGTGGCTTACAACAGTGTGAACAAACCATCGATTCTCAACTGTCTTCATGTCTTGTCTTGAAACCAGTTTCGACTTAGTCTTTGCAACAGCACATATGAATAATTCATAATTTGTACTTTTTTGTGTGTGTGAGAGAGAGAGAGAGAGAGAGAGAGCGCGTGCGTACGCGCGCGTGTGTGCTAAATTTTGAGCTGGAATAAATTTGAATCGATGTGAAAAGAAAAATCGATTCACAAATGGACACAAATAAAAACAAAAGAAGCTCTCTCTCTCTCTCTCTTTTGTATGTCAAGATATATACACACGATTGGATGCAGTCATCATTATCATCACGGCACTGTCATGACGTAGGTTTGTGAGGTTTGAACCACTTAGAGAGAACAGAAATTAGATTTTATGATAAAAGTTATTCTAGAATAAATTTCTTTCCAGAAACCTTTTAGGAACTAGAAGAGATGTGTTGTTAATCACAGCTTACATACCACTTGTGGGATCCCCGTACTATACTGCTAAGGAAGGCGCATGTCATTTAGCTAAAGTAGAAACTGCTCCTTTTTGATCTATTTAAGGTACACCCCTAATTACCTGGAAAATATGAAAAGTAACATCACGACAGCCGCCGAGTAGAAAATCTCTTGATAATATTGTATAAAATCTTCTTCAAGATGGCTGTAATTTTAGCTCACCATCATCTGTTTATTCACTTGTGCCAGTGCTTTACTTCCATCAGAGATTGAATAATAACATCTTCTTCAATGCTGCCCCCCGCAGGAACCATGCCTGATGGAGAGGGAGGGAAATCTCGCGGGTTGATAGTCACTGTCAACCGATTTTGCGCATCCGCGCATACACCGTGTGACATCCCGCGCTACGGCGTGTAGCTCACCCGCGAGCAGCTCCTGGGTCGGTAGCGAGCTGCTCCTGGATTTGGTTGCATCGTCTGAAAGGGCCTTCACTTTGTGGTCTTCAAACATGCTGTTCATCACGACGCAAGGCTACAAAGTTGCCGTCTCCTTCTAAGATTGTGTCTATTTTTAAAACGAACTAGGATACATTCAGTATTTTAAGTCAGTTAATACCTTCAAGATGAGTTCATCAGAGTTCCTCTAAATGCCAAGCAAACGAACCCCTCCCCCCCCAAAAATAGGATTTTTTTCTAATCCAAAAAAGAACTGCCTTTGCTAGAGATAGAGGGATAAAAATTACAGATGTAAGACCCATTCGATCAGTGAAAAGGGAAATGGGTGAGCATAAGCAAACCGCTGGGAGGCTCTTAGGCGGCACAAGGAACAGGAGAAGAAATTCATAGCTAGGCGTGTAAACCGGTAGCAATGAGGTCCCGTCTGTGAGAAAATTACCCCCAACGGTATGTTCAAAGTCCTGAGCTGTCAAAGCTACATCCTGACTTTGACAGGGCACTTAAGTTACTTTTCCAAGCATCGACGCCTAAAAACACATTTCGCGGGTGTTTAAGCAACAAGAAAAAAGTGAGGCCAAGATCTTGACGAAATAAAGGAAAGCTTTGCATTGTGAGGCCTGGGGATCTTTGCAAAATTCGTTCTCCCCCCGGCGTAGGTGTGCCACTATTTCTTGTTTAGTAGTAGCGCGCCGGCCTGTAGGTCAAACAGGTGCAGTGGCCCGGGGGCCCTCATGGAGAAAGCGTGACCACGAGAACAGTCGGGAAGCGATGTACGAGTTCACCTGAATGGACTTTTAAACACAGTCAACTGTCTGGGGAGCTGAAATAGCGTGAGAGTTACAGAATCGAAAAGTACAAATACTAGTGCAGACTGTTTTAAAAGTTATTTCTATTATCTACAAAGTCTTGGCCTACAGCAGCTCAGTGAAAATTGTCGGTCGTTGACTTGCTGTTTCTCTTAAAAGTCCAAATTATGTATTCGTATGTGTACAAGCCTGTCATTTTCAACCCCCGTATGACGACGTGTTACAACTGCTCCTACCATAGTTACTAAAGAGCAGATACGTTTCCCATGCGTGGGTCTTGTACGTTCTCCCCACACGGCACACGTAGAGGTGGAGATAAAGCACAGAGAACTGAATGGACTTTTCGCCGCCCTAACTGAAATGAAGGGAAAATAGAATAGTCGTGGAAACCTAGCCATTTTCGAAACACAGTGCTAGCGCTGTGCCCCAAGTGCATCATTAATCTTATCGTCCTCTGCTGCTACAACAGATGACACAGGTAATTTTAAGGTTAGAACACAAATAAGTGTGAACCGACGTGAGAGGAACTGCTTGTGTATTTGATACCTGTCGCGGAAACGTGCCATGTCGCTACAGACGCGTTAGTGCGCTAGCTCGACTACCCTGAGCGATGACGAAGCGCTAAATTTAGAACGCTGAGCGTAGGTCAACCCTCTTATTTGGGGAAGACACGCTCAGTTTAAAAGTTAGTGGACTGTCCTGTCTTTCTTTCTCCATACATTTTTTTCAGTGAAAGACAACGGAGACACGTCATCAATGCGGGAATTATCATGCAGATCCTTGTCCAAGAATGAAAAGCCTTACAGAAAGGAAGTATACAGAAGCAAACAAAAAAAGGCATTTAATAGCCAGATATAACATAATACTTTAAAGTTCAAAGTCAGTCGACAGATTCAGTATTTGTATGACTTCACCAGATAATCTCACAATGAGACAGTATAGTATCAATAAAATTCTTAAAATATTCTTTAGAAATGAATGCAGATCCAGAAATGGTACTGCTGGCACAAAAATCAGAATGAAATGTCCTACCTGAAAACTAGACTCACAAAATATAAGTCCATGCTAAAGTTTTAAAATCAGTCTGAAATATACTGGTAAATCAGAAACTTTTACACAGCAGTAAGAATTTGTACATTTACCACAATGCAGCTAGCCATGAACATAATGCTGAGTCACTGACACAAAAGGTAACATAAAGAGTCTCGATGTGAAATATGGTAATGGTGCACTTCCTTATGTCACCATTTCTGCTCATCTGAGACCAGCGGATCATTTTCTCTGCAGTAGGCTGTAGAACGTTGAAAACAAGCATAAATACTAGCTAGTTCTTAAAGCAAATGTACTTCTTAATTTTCTTGTTGTTTCCAACAAATCGCTGCAAACAAAAGCATTTCTTTTTCTCTGTCTCTAACAAATGTTCCAGTTCTCCAGTCCTTTTCCTTGCTGCCTGGAGTATTTCTTCTGCTGAGAATGGCTGAGTGGCATATTCATGGTCAGAAGAACAGCAAGCAGTGGAGACAGCAAAAGCTTTATGCAGATTCCAGTTTCCACTTACTGCAGAGCTGGGCAAAGCATCATTAATTACATAAGCACTAACATCCCAAACGTCTTAATAGATTAGGTTAGTTTGTAGGCATATTTCTTATCTTTTTCTATTCAACCGAGCTAGTTAAACTGCCTTTTAACGTAATTATCTTTATTTCCTTCTCACTCTACTGAACTTTCCTTAACACTAACAGGAAGAGCAGAGCGCCCTCTATGCATCACATATTTTCATGTTCTTGTATATATATTCTTTGCTTTTTTTATCCTAAACTTTTGTGCGCGTAACAAACACAAAATACGGTATCCGCCGCACTTTCACCCGCTAGCTGCTGCTGTAGCTGGCCATGCCTCCGTCGCGGCCCACCCCACACCCAATAAAAGTGGGGTACGGACCGGACAAAGGAGAGATGAAAGGAGTGCTCAGTGGCGTGGCGAACCATGTAAGGCAGTGAGCCGTGGGCCGAGGGACAGTGAAGGGCAGCAGCAGCGACGGCGCGAAATAAAGCATGTAGAGGACTTTGGAAAAAGACCTGCCCCTGTTGAAGGAGAGAGAGAGAGAGGAAAGTTTGCGGAGCGAACTCGCTCCATCACATTTACACACACAAGAGAGAGAGAGATTCGTGTGTGTGTGTGTGTGTGCGTGTGTCTGTGCATGTGTGTGTGTGTGTGTGTGTTCGTCAAAACTTCATAATTAGGTTTCATACGTCTTTGTATATTACACTCTTGATCACTGCAAACATTTTCAACCGTCTTGCAAGTTTCAAGAATGCTGAATAGCAGTTGTTATGCATCAAGTACGGTGACAAGACAGTGAAGTACCCTTCGCCAAAGATCAGGTTCACCGACCAGTTGGGGCTCGAGACCGAGTGAACCGTGAAGTATAATCGCTTGGCACGAAAAGAGTAGGTTTCGTCGACTCTAAGGTTTTAGAGCAAATGGACGAGAACACCAGGAAGGCCGAAAACACGTTCAGGCTATAAGGGAAGGTAGGCAGTGTCTCAACTCCTATATTACCCGGGTTATCGGAAACTTATTGACTGTAACACTGTTGTTACACCACCTTGGTGTTGCCATCTATGTAATATCGCCAGACTTCTTCTGCCAGTTAAAATCTATATACTCACCCCCTCCCCTCCCCCACACATTAATAGCTGGCTAGGAGGAGGAGTTCATAAATACAATTCTTTTCAACCAACTTAATTTCATAGTTGATAAATATAAAAATACATTAAGCATCTTTAATCCTCCATCTTGGTAAGGTTGGCAGATAGAGTTTTTATTTTTCTTATTTTTCTTATAATCCCATAGGAAATTCAGGAACATGCTATCTACCTCTTTCTGGGTCAGGCAGGTTAAGAAATAAATAAGTCACTTTTGGTAATGCAAGAGTCTTCAAGACAGCGATTTTTCCATAGGGTGTAAGATGTCTTTTGTTCCAGGATTTTAGTAGTCTTTCAATAGCTTGTAATTTTTCCTTATAATTTAACCAGACAATATCATTTTAAATTATAGCAAAAATGATACCTAAATATTTAAAGGTGCCTGGGTCCCAACAAAAGTTCATATCTCTTAATTACCTTATTTTTTATCCTTCATGCTGCCCACCCATATTACTTGTGTTTTTTCATAATTGATGTTCAGACCTGATGTTTGCAAACTGCATCAAAATTCTGATTGCTTCAGTGAAGGACCTCTCTGTTCCATCAAGGCATAAAGAAGTGTCATCAGCAAATTGTGACAGCAATACCTCTTTATCCCGCACTGTTATACCCTTGATTTTTACATTTTCGCGAAGCATGTTCGACATTTCTCCACAGATTAAGTATAAATAGAGAGACAAAGGGTCTCCTTATCTAACCCCCCTTTGGATTTTACACCAGGATGAATAGAATCCATTGACTGAAATACAAGATTGGATGTAAATTTATTATTTGAACTTGTTCGGAATGCCCCCCCCCCCCCCAGAGGGCCAAAGAATAAATAAAATCTGAAAACAATCTGAAATCGAAACCCCTTGAATCCCCTTGTCCTGTCCAATTGGTTCAAACCTCACAAACCTACGTCATGACAGTGACGTGATGATCATGCTGATTGCATCCAGTCGTGTGTATATATTTTTACACACAAAAGAGAGAGCTTCTTTTGTGTGTGTGTGTGTGTGTCCATTTGTGAATCAATTTTTCTTTTCAAATCGATTCAAATTTATTCCAAGTCACAATTTAGCATTTACGCACGCACGCACGCACACAAGTATCAAATTTCTCTAGTGGGGCGGGGAATTTTCAAGTTTTCGGCTTGTCTTAATCTCAGGCACAGAATCAGTGTTACTCGTTGCTTATACGGAGGTGACCGGTAACCATGAAATGTGCCAGTAGTAGACACGTAGGTCACAAAGACTTGGTCGATAATGGTAAAAGCTGTCCACTCTGTTAGGACTGCACTGGATTTCTCTAGTGGGGCGGGGAATTTTCAAGTTTTCGGCTTGTCTTAATCTCAGGCACACAATCAGTTTATTTAGTCATCGGTTTTGTATTTTCCCCTCAGTACTGTACTGCACTTCACCATCGCCGCCATATTTACTATTCGTTTTTTCAAACTGTTTTACCTGGTTCAGCGCAGCTTGAGGGTAGTTGTGAAGTTAGAAGAGTAGCTCTTGCTTAGAACGTTGCTAGAGCAACTAGTGCACGATGATACCAGCATACACTTAGGACTCAACAATCCTGATGATAGGAAAGAAACTCTGGAATCAGACCTACGGAAAATAAGAAGGTGGGCCAAGCTATGGAAAGTAAAATTTAATGAAGATAAAACGGATCTAATAAATTTTAAACGAGGTTCTGAAACAATACATGACCTTTATTTTGGAAACACAGTTCTGGTAGAGTCAAAAAGTCACAAACATCTAGGTATATGGATCCAGAACGACTGCAAATGGGACGAACATGTTAGCTACATCGCAAGAAAGGTTGAAGTACCACTTAGGGAGGAAAGCACTTGAGACAGTATATAAGTCCTTTATTTTACCCGTTCTTGATTATGCAGACGTTATTTGGGATTGCTGCACAGATGGGCAAGCAGCTGAACTAGAGGAACTTCACCTCGAAGCTATTAGAATCATTATAGGCGGTGTACGAGGGACCAGTCATTACAAACTCTACAATGAATCAGGTTTCTGCAGTCTAAAGGACAGACGCAAGAAACATAGGCTGCTTCTGTATTACAAGTTGATTAATGGCCTTTGTCCGAAATACCTGCAAGAAATCCTCCCACCACTGGTCTCTTCTTACAATCCCTACAGCAGGCGCAGACCATATGAAAGATGCATTCCGCTTGCCAAAACTGAGATTTTTAAGAATTCGTTCATACCACAAACAACAGCTGACTGGAATTCCCTTCCTCAGCATGCCCAGACAACTCAATCGATATCAGAATTTAAGCGTTTCATAAACCTATCCCAGTATTTAGTCCCGGCTTACTATTATGTTGGAGATCGAAATGCCCGGATTACCCACTGTAGATTGAGGCTCGGAATGAGTAACCTAAATTGGGATCTGTTCAACAGACACCTGACTGACAATCCGTCTTGTGCATGCGGCTGTGAACAAGAAACAGCCCAACACTACTTACTAGACTGCCCTCACTACAACGACATTCGAAAAGACACTCTTTTTACTATTTGCCTACCCCCACCCACTCTTATGCATCTTGATCTACTACTGCAAGGAAACCCAAGTCTGCCTAATTCTCTGAATACTGATGTGCTTTCAAGCGTCCACCAATTTATTAAGAAATCTAAACGTTTTTAAAAAACATTCCTTTACAGCGATTTCTCAGTTTATATGGATTGGGCGGAGGGGGGGGGGGAACACAGCCTATCAGTAGCCTACACAACAAACTGCATCTAAAAGTTCGTCGGTACTTCTATTCCGCTCACCCTTTAGTCTCATTACCCCGTTCTCAGAGCCTTTTCCAATGTTATCGACCACTGTCCAAAAAGAATAGCCCATATCACACTCTACCTCAACCATCACACTTTCCAACCTCTTTCCTTCCACTTACTTCTGCCTAACACTGGTTAACCAGGACGTTCATTGTACATTTGTTCCCCCTTATCCTTTATCTGTACCTTTGTTACCCTTCATCCTTCATCTGTTGTCATGAACTGTATTGTGTTATCCTATTGTTTATCCTATAATTATTGTTTTTACGTGGTGACCAGTGTATAAGCTTTTAGCTTTTATGGCACCCGATATTTGTAGGAATGTATTCGAAAAGTGAAATTAAATAAATATATTAACCAGTGCACGGCATCTAACAAACACAGAAGCGACTTTTGAAGAACGTTTCTAATTTCTTTCGGTTAAGCAATTTTCAGTCTTAGAAACGTTTCGCGTGAGAAGCACCACAAAAAATTCCTTATACTTTATATTGCTTCTCGAATCAGTCCGCCGCCCGCTGCGTCGCCACGTCACATGACACGTACCGATCTCAGTCCTGTTCCTGGAGACTACACAAAGGGTCTTTGGTTATACAGTGTGTGTCTGCCGCGTGTACTGAAGAGCCTTGGGTCCTTACAGTGTTTGCTAAGTGCGGCACGGTAAACCTTTGTACGGGACAAGCAAAATTTATCACGGACTATAAAATAATGTGTCTACTTTAAAAAATAGGTTCCAATTTCCAAGTGATTTATAATAAAATAACTATACACTATTCTCTCATAATTTAAGAACACAAAAGGCAGTAATTTATGGTTTCAATTTAATTCCTAGTTCTGCTGCGGAATTATCAGCCTTAATTTCCTGAGAGGAAATAACATTAAGATTGTAAGCAACTTTCGTGTCTACACTGGGGAAACGCCGCCAAACAGAGAAATTAAAAATGTAAAAATAATCAACATCGCCAGATTAACTTATAGAAGCTGACAGTATGTAAAGGGTGTCTTATAAGCTGTTTTAGGCCATAGGGAAGTGCGGGTGAATGAGAGCCCCACATTTTTGTGGGCCATTGTCCTGAAGCTAGTGATTATCTCCTCTCCCTCGCTGCCTTACCTTCCCTAACCCATGGGGTAAGGTGCCATATCCATTCGCAGCTCCATGAACTGAGGTAAGCGGTGTGCTGCGGTGCACGGGAATCGAACCAGCGCCTTCAGGGCCAACCCTTTAGTCACTCGCCAGTCCGTGTACTCGACATGCTATGGAGAGCTTCTTAACCCCTTCACTCAGTCTATAGATAAGTTTACCTCACACGCTATAGTGCTTTAGTGAAAGACGAATTTGGATTAATTTTCTGTTAATTTTTTTTATAATACACTTGTTCATTAAGATTTCTTGGCCTTCTTGTTCTACCACAATGCCAGTGGAATGTTAGTTTTCAGGCAGGTTTGTGGAAGTTTTCTGTGGATTTTTTGTACTTTCGTGGTTCAGCGGCGACAAGTGTGTTTAGTAAGGAGAGGTCGGTTTGTGTTCCCAGTGTGCTTCTAGCAGTTATTGTAGCCAGTCTTTTACCGTGTGCTGGTGATGTTGAAATTGGCCCTGGTCCAATTTAAGGCTTAGAGACAACGGAACACATTGCTACTGGTAATGCTGCTTGCAAGAGACTTTGAACGAGCTGAGGACGGACCTTGTAAAGCGATCGAAGTAGCTGGGGATCTCACAACAGAACAGCAACAGACTTTAAAGCACCATCGAAACCAAGGAGTGCATGCGTACTACCTGGGTGACAGATTGATTGTCTGGACCATTGCAGAGGACGTCATCAGGACGACACCTACCCGGAACGAGCAGCGCCCAACATAGCGCCAAGGGCAATGACCTAGATAATAGTATCGCCAGACCGCGCACGGTACAAAGGTACAAAGGACTATAGCAGCCATGGTCCACTGCTGCTGGCTTACAGTACAGGCAAAAAGCCCCGCCCACGGCTTTCGCTTGTGGCTTACAACAAAGCATCGATTCTCAACTGTCTTCATGTCTTGTCCTGAAACTAGTTTGAACTAAATATTTCCAGCAGCTCATATGAATAATTCATAATTTGTACTTACGATCATTTCTATATTAAATGCGAACTTTGCAGGACGCCTCCCAGTGAAGTGCAATTCAACACTCCCTTTCGGGTGCGTCGAGAACACACACGACGCTCGCGCGTGCGCAGCGTGTTGACCTGGAATTTTAAAGTTGACTCACAGCACGTAAAAGCTCTAATTCACTGGAGCCAATCAAATGACGAGCTCTGTTTCGCAGACCTTTCGGGGGGGGGGGGGCGGGGGAGGGAGCAAGAGGTGGGATGTTTCGGAAGGAAGGGGGTTTATTGGAAGGGTAAGGGGTGGGGTTTAGGTTGGAGGTTAGGGGTAGGGGTTAGGGTGGGGGATAGGGGAAGGTGTAGGGGGTTATAGGCAGCAAAGATCTTTCAGGAAACTCAAACAAGAACAAACGAGGACAGAGCGCTATAAAATCCTCAAACGACAACCCCAACAAAGTACTGGCAGCGCTAGGCACAACCGTATGCTGACGTAAGCAATCAAGGGAGCCTATCGTACCCATACACGTAGCAAAGAGAGAGTCGAAAGTAAGGAACGTGGCAGATCTTCGGAAAAGAAGATTCCATGTAATTGTCCTATGTTGTGTTTGTGTCGAATCCCAATTGTTAGTTTACGTTTAGTGAGCGGGC
This sequence comes from Lanistes nyassanus, assembly GCA_004794575.1. NCBI lineage: Eukaryota > Metazoa > Mollusca > Gastropoda > Architaenioglossa > Ampullariidae > Lanistes > Lanistes nyassanus. Next base: position 15,525 of record SMGT01003205.1, read on the forward strand.
TGACGATATAAATTAGGGATTCGCTGTATGCACACGTGGTACACCAGGGGCTAGCCGTGTGAAGACTCTTTGCTACGTGTATGGGTACGATAGGCTCCCTTGATTGCTTACGTCAGCATACGGTTGTGTCTAGCGGTTTCAGGAAACTACAAGGTTTTCGATGGTGACCCTAACAGATTAGCATATTTTACGTAAGACTGTATTTTGATTGGCTCCAGTTTTTCTGCGCTTTTTCAAGCTCTCATGCGTACGAGAGCTTGAAAAAGCGCAGAAAATACCGTCTTTCGTAAAATATGCTAATCTCTTAGGGTCACCACTGAAAACGTTGCAGTTTTTTGGAAGATCTTCATGTCATGGTTTGTCGTGTCGTATCGAAGATGGGCGATTTTTCGATTTTTGTAAGGGGTCAGAAACAGGAAATTAAGTTATTATCACATGCTAGGAAGAGCTTTTATATGTAGAAGAAGGTGGTTGGAGAGTAATTAGAAGTAATTAGAGGTTTTAATTAGAAGAAGTCTTCCATGCAGTGTTGAATTAGTTCTTTACGACTGGTTGGACAGGATTTGGTCGAGCCGTGTTAACCCGGCATTCAGGACATTCCTCGATGTACCAGGTGGGGGTAATTCTCAAAGGAATAGTCGTGTTCTTACCTTTGGGAAGAACACAGGGGCAGCCCACATCTTGCTAGGTTCCTGAATGGTGGAAGTTTCCGTTGAGTACTGTGTGAGCTTATCTTCATTTTCTTGCTGAAGAATTCTGTGTCTGCTCTGCGGCATGTTAAGAGACACAAGTCTGAAGGAATCCGAATTGTGCTCCCTCGTGGCCGCCTGTGTCATATTTAGATCCAGACAGAAAAAAAATTAAGGAGAGGGGGTGGGGGAAAGCAATGAAGGTAGTAAAAAGAATGAGCGAAGAATTCGGATAAAACAAGTCAATGAAAACAGAAAGAAAGGAGGAAAGAAGATAAAAAAAAGACATATAGAGACAGAAGACAGACCAGAAAGAAGCAATAGGAAAAACAATATAGTCACAGACCGATGCATGTGTCATGTCTGAAGTCGAGCTATCTTTGTAGAAGCAATTCGTTTTAGCACAGCCGTGTGTTGACAAAACTTGCAGCTTTTGCATACTTCACAACTATATGTGCATGCGCTCTACCGCGTATATATATATATATCGCCCACGCACACAGTTCTCTCTCTCTCTCTCACACACACGCACGCACACAGATGTTTGAGGAGGTGCACACTCGCGAGTGCTCTTTCATCGAGCTGTGTTGATGATTGAGTTTTATCGTTTTCCTTCGAAAAGCTTATGAATCTGCAAGCGAAGGGGTGTCTCAATATTGCGTCTTAAGCGCTCTGTAAGACAGTGTAAAATTTCGCTGAGGGGTTATGCAAGCGAGCCTCGTTTTACGTGCAACCATTCCGCAAACAGTTTTAGTTCGAATTTAACTGAGATACAGAAAACTGCGCCCTGTGCCGCCTAACAAGAAAGAGACAACTGCTACCGTCTTACACCTTGTAGAATCTCGTCCATGATGGCGTTAGATCAGGTCAATCGGCGCGAACACGGCGGTACGACTCCGCTGCTTCGAATTGGGATGGTCAGCCGCGACTGGCACAGTTACACAGGTACAGCCGAACAGTTGCGTATAGAAAACCACAAAACGACGGAGACTGAGTTCCTTTTGCCTTGGCGGATAGTGTTGCACCGGTATATGTTGACACCATTCAATTTATCAAAGCGTAGGAGCTCTGGGCTTGTCCTGCTGAAATCTTTTGAGAGAGACAAGAGAGATTGTAGTCATGAGTGTTAACTCTTCTGCGTGAAGATACTACTTGTTGATACTAGTAATACTGTTTGCTCGTGTTTGGGGGGTTTTAATTTCTATATGCCCCTCGGAGGTCATGAATAAACCTCGTCTTGCCTTGAGTAATTCTTCCGTAATTAGGAAGCACACCCTTTCGTTTCTAAACAGCTTTTGAAAGTCGAGGAGCGTTCACAGGGGCAGGAAAGAGGACTTTGGTGTCACCGACAACAGCTTATACGTAAGTAAGGCTTGTTCAGGCGAAGACCACAGACGCCTGGTTCAAATCGCAAACCGCGCGAAAACTACACGTTTATGCGGTCTAATGGGTACCAGCAATCGTTCACATACAGTTCTAGGAAACTGTAGTTTTCATTGGCAATTCGGCCAATCAAATTCGAACTCCTTGTGTGGCTCTGTGGGGCGCTATCTGCCTCAGAGAGTCCTCCAGGAGTCTCAGTCTTGCTGTCTCCGCGTAGGGCCCATCCTCTTGCTATATCAAGTACCATCTGCAGTTTTTGCAAAAGAAATACTTAGTGCTGAAACTGTGTAAATACACAAGCTGAACTACTAATTAAAATGGAGGCCACTTTGCTTCACTAATTTAATGGTGAAGGGGTGGGGGGCTAGGAATGAGGAAGAATCTTGCAAAGAGTTTAGGAAATTCAGGTATTTCCTGTTGAAAGAATTTGACAAATCCCCCCTGTGTGAGTGACTTTTAGTCTGATCTTAATGGGGAACTCAAGCCAGAATAGTTCATCTGTACTCGAAAGTCTGAAGCCAAGCTGGCGCCTGATTTGAATACTAAAGGTGTCGAAATCCAAATCTACCTCCACCCCTGTTCCCAACACCTCAAGCCTCAGTGCGTTATGTCGATTTTTTTTTTTTGGCGATGCCACTCCGCAGTAATTATGCGTTTTGGGGCTTGAATTTCTTTAAGTATGGCGTGGCGTGTGAGACCAGGCACAAGATACACGGAAAACATGATTGCTAAAGGGCTATTTACACTAGCAATGCACTGTTGGTATTGTCAGGTCCTAGAGCGAACACGTGATGATGGTGTGACGATCTGGCGGGTAAACTGCTGCAGGTTTCTTGCACCCGTGCACGGAGTGCTCGAAAAATGCTTTCGCTCAACGTTGAGAGCATTGCTAATGTAAATAGCCCTTGAGAGTTCCTTGAGAATTAAGCTGCTCTTTCCTTTTTCCAAGACAATCGTATACTTCAGCTGGTCTGGTAAAACCTGTTATATTGACTAATGTAATCCAACGACTGGTAATTTCGAAGAGTTTAACGGGTGATTGTGGAGTTCTTGGTCTGCTTTGAGTGCACGCGCACGCTCACGCACAAGCACGCACACGCACGCACGCACGTAAACACACACCCGTAGACACAGTTTGATGCCCTCTGGAATGCCGGTGGCTAAGAAACACGCGGATGTGGGTAGCCTCCACGTTTTGCAGGTGGTCATAAATAAAATAAAATAAAATAAAATGTGGATTTTTAACGCGCGAGAACACATTTCATGCACACTTCGCGCGGACGATGGACACAGACACGCTAGTGAAAACAACGAACACACACAGAGGGAGAGATGAACGCACCACTGACCAACAGGTTGGGAAACAGATCGTCCTTCGGTCACAGATGGGTGGAAAAGTATCATAAGAGACAATGAACAGAGAAAGTTGTAAGTTAATAGTGCAAGAAAAACAGGTGACTGCCGCTTGGAGTAAATTCTATCTTAAATTTAAAACAAGGGAACTGGACCAAGCTAAGACATGACAAAGACAATCTACATGTTTCGGGGCACTACCCCTTCATCAGGACGACACAAAAACGACGAAAAAACGACAACAACGAAAACAGAAGAAAAAGACTTAGCTTCAGTAGATGTGGCGCATAGGCTGGACAGCAGGAAAATGACTAAGGGGCAGCGAGTAAACAGGGTTAAAAAGAGGGACAGCCAATCGCCAGGTGGGTAGGGAAGGGTAGGGGTGGAGAGGGGGCGGGGTGGAGAGAGAAGCGTGGGTAAGGGGGGTGTCAGTGTGGGAGAGAAGGAGGTGTGCCTCTACATAGCCGAGGCACACCGGCAGCTACATGACACCACCTTCTACGAGCCTCACTCCGACCACACACCTGCGGCAGACACAAAAACGATTTCTAAGTCGATCCGTACTTCCATCAACTCGGCCGATTTACCACCTTCAGCGAAATATCTCATCAAGAAAGACACTAAACAACCGTCCTTCTATTTGCTGCCAAAAATACATAAAACTAACAACCCTGGCCGTCCTATTGTCTCTGCTTGTAGCTGCCCCACAGAGAACATTTCCCATTATTTAGACACTATACTCCAGCCCATCGTCCAGTCGCTCCCCACCTACATCAAAGACACAACAGACACACTCACACTCCTGGACCACTTCAATTCCTCCCACACTTTCACACCCACCCTCCTCTTCA